>VNJO01012060.1:0-16799 GCA_008042535.1 Drosophila tani | reverse complement strand
AATTTGATCACATCTCTCTTGTTTTGGTTTCAATTTTTTGATTTTCCCTTCTTTTTGTCAAACATCATTTTTAATTTGAGGCCCCGAAGAGCAATGAACAAATTGGTGTTAGCAGAAGCCAAGTGCTTGGGCACAAAGAATAGAAAATATCCGAGTGCTGGGGAAAAAGGAGGAAGGAGGTGGACTGGGGTGAACCTGCCGCCCGAATGAAAGTGCGTCAATCAACCCTTTCCAGCCAAGTAACCCACCATTTCATCCACTATCCATAAAAAGCCATAATTGCTATGTAGATGGTATGACTATCCAACTGTCCAACTATCCAACGGTCCAAGTGACCACTCCACTAATTGCCGCAAGTGACTAAGCAGCGGACAACATCGTTGCGCGGCAAATGTCAATATATCACAAAATACCAATTTCACCTTCTTCTCAATCAAAATTATGACCGGCTATCCAATATACAATATCGAAATGGTATATAGAAGTCACCCCCAAGGGAGCTGCGTTTTGTGTAGATTAGTTTAGCATAGTCAGAGTCCCGAGTCCGAGTCCGAGTCCCGGGTCCGGAGTCAAAGGCAATTAAAATGAAAAAGTGTGTCCTGGGCCGACGTTGCGTGCAGTGGCCTCATAAGGCAGCCCCGGGATGGGAAATTATAGCAGTAAGGGAGGGTTCCTGGTCAGCTTTAAGCCGCCAAAAAGTTAATTGCAACTTAAAGAGGCGCAGCAGGCCAACAGATTTTCAGGCGCGGCCCAGGACAAACAAATTTCCGACCACCACACAAAATATGTGTTGACCAAAGGAACACAAGCGAAGAGACCAACAAGGAAACAAGAAATTAGAGCAAGATTTGGTAGGCGAATATTTAAATACCTTAAATGGAAAATATTTATAGTTAATTTCAAGGAATTTAATATTTACCAAACAATTTCTACAATTAGCTTTAGAAATTATTTAAATATGTTCATTTCCTCTAATTAGAAAACCTTTACAAGAAACTAACTACATTTTAAAATATTTTAAACTATTAAATACACTTTTTTATTAAAAAATACAAATTTAAACGGAAAATTCCTACAACTTAAAAATCTTTATGACTTTTAAAACAATGAAAATCTATATATATTTTATTTTAATTCCAATATATGTAGTCTTGCGCTGCAATATTTTTCCTAAAAATTATACTACATCCCAGCGCAAAGGGTATAAAAAGGATATTCAATAAAAAAAGGGAAAGTTGACTAACCTGACTGTCCATTTTTTGGGTCTTGTGTCTGTTTTGTTTCAGTATTTTTGTTATTTTTTTTTTGTTGCGACTTCCGGTCAGGATACGCTTCTAATTTGTTTACAAGCGCTCGACGCCGGGCGCAGCTTTATTTTCGCTCCTCCGTCAGTCAGTTTGCTGTCCTTACACATAGAAAAAAGGTACTTCATATATTGCAAGACTTTCTATAGCTCCTATTTACTAAATAATTATACAATAAATCATATGAAGGTAAGAATTGAATACAGAGAAAGCTTAGCAATGGTAACTGATGATGATGGGCTATCCATCATGCTAGGATCCCTGAGTCCCATTTAAGTAAACCTTATTTTAAATTAAAGTCAGCAACAAATCTTTTCTTAATTGATGGTTAATTTATGTTAAAGACAGTTCTAAGAATAATATGTAGATCGAATTTTTAAAGAGTTTCACTGCTTTATTTCCCGTGTAAGTTCTGTTGGCAACTTTGGGCATCTAGATTCTCGCCTCCTGACGTGTCCCGTGCACATTATGCGCGATGCATGGCGTCCGATAAGAATCCAGGACTCGGACTTGGAATCGGGGTTGACTCTACCGACTTTTCGACTTTTTATTCCAGCGGACAAATGATGTGAGCAACAATGGGCTTTGCGTGATGACCTTATGATGACACCCAGCTGATTATAAAGAAATATCCCGGTCTTTGGGTTGCGTGCTCGCCTCAAATTCAGCGGAAATGTTTGCAGCAACGGTAAATTATGTAACACACGCTGGACAAATTCCTTGGAGGAGGAGGAGCAGGAGCAGGAGGTCCTTGGTCGGGGGTGGCTTCAGTTCCATTCAAAATCAGCGGAGCGCAGTGGCCTAAGCTCCTGTCCATGGACACTGGCCTTAAGCGGCTTTGCCGATGCTCATTTGCACGTATAACTCAACTGGACTTCAACTGGAATAAACTCAACTACGGCTGAATTGTAGCCACAAAGGCAGCGAAGCGTCAAGGCTTAAGAATACACAGGGAGAAATGGCACTGGGAACTAACTAGAAGCTGAGGAGTCGAAGCTAGGTAAAAACTAGACCAGGTCATAATATTTATATCTTTCTTTATATTTTCATTTATTTGAAAATTTATCCTCTTTGTAATATTAAAATAAAAAATTTGGCCTAAGAAATAATAATTTTACGACATTGATTCTATGAAAATCAGATTTATTCCTTGTTAACAAATCTATAAAAAATTATTTGTTTCTCTCTGCGACTTTAAAGTAACTCCCTAAATAAATGTTACACTAAAAAGTGCGCTAGATTTTATATTTCTTTGGAAACTACGACTGTTACTATTCGGTCGCACCAGTCAGAGAGATATCCGGAATTATGTACGGATTTTTGGAGTGCGGTGGCAGTGGGGCGTTCGTTCGTGCCACTATTTGTCCCCATGAACCATGAACCATTTCTCGGAGCTTTGCTTTCAGCTGCAAATTTATGACCACATAAATAACATAACAGAAAAACCAGTGGCAGTGGCAGGCGGAGCCACAGAGACAGAGATAGCAGTGCCTGCTGAGCCAACCCACCGAAAAAACCCCAATCCCCAGAACGGGGTTAAAATCGAAGATGGAAATACCTTGGAAAAGTCAGGTAATTATTAAGGAGTTATCTCTTACTACTTGGAATTTATGGGTCATGCACTTTACAAATGGAGAATAAAATTTTAGATAACCAAAAAATTATTATAATCAATTTAAAAATGTTTTCAAATACAAGTAGGTTAAGTTCTTGTTTAAATTAAGTTGTTCTTATTCTGAGAAATGGTATTTTAGCTGGCTTAATCTTTAAACACTAGATTCGATACCTTGAAAAGGCTTTTAATGATTTTTTTTATTTAAAAATAATGAAGAAATATTAGTTAATTTAAGAGACCAGACTTTTATATTATTTGAACCTCATTTCTATTAACATACAATTTAAATAATAAATATTCTTATAGTGTTAATAAGAAGTTTTCGTGTTAAATGATAATATTTCATCTTAAATGTGTAAATTAAATCATACAAAATGCTAAATACATTTAACTAGTATTAATTTCATTTCATTTATACAAAATGTACAATACTATTAATTTAATTACTCTGAAAAAGCTTCATTTTTTTTACTATCTATAATTTGCTAATTAAATAATTTTATTTATATAGAAAAAAAACATTAAAGAAGTCCACAAACAGTCCATCATATCCCTAAAAAACCCCTCTGTCAGCTCTGGCCTTTCTAGGGTATGGTGAAAAAACCTGCTGCTAGCATTCATTCATTTCATATGCATATTTATAGCTTAAATAAATAACAAATAATATGGCTATAAATTTTGCCACTCTCTTTTGTTTAATAACTAGCCAGAGAGACGGAGAATCGAAAAGCGAAGGAAGCCCCAGGCCCCAAATATATATTTACATAAATATATGTATCGTGGTCCGTTTGCTTTTTCGATAAATATTAAATATGCATAAATAAAAATCAACTCGACAAATGAACAGCGAAAATGTTTGTTTGATGCCAAAAATGCCACACACAAAACTAGTTTGGGGCCAGTGGGGAAAAACTGTGGAGACTCGAGGGAAAAATCATGACAGTTTTCTGGGGCATAAATCAGTGCCATGTGTGGCCTTAGGTATATCTGCTCCTGTCCCGATAACGCGGCCTCCGCAACGTAGATAACACCAATTTGTTGTATCTAAATCTTTATCAGAGGCTTTTTCCCCCACGTTTTTCACGGAATTTCATCGTTTTTTTCGAGAGAGAGATAAATTAAAACCATGTAAGTGGTTAATTAAACGCGTTCACGAATTATAGCATATGTTGTGGGGCGCAGGCGATAAGATATAGTCACTGATAGATGGGAGTTAATGTGTGTAGCTTGAATATTCTATGCTGTTTAAGGAGTGGCGAAAATAAGGAATGGGACCTAAATTATATTTTGTCTTAAAAAAAATTGTGTGAAAACTAGGAAACTTCTTGTAGAGAGCGACCATAAATTTCAGTCACTTAATAAACATAAAAATTTTTGTAAAGCCTATTTTCTTTGAATAAAATAAAAAGATTTATATTTAAATTGTAGAAATGTAGAATTCATAGATATGATTATATGTTAAGTTCTTTAAAGTACTTAGATGTTTCTTCTTTATTTTGGAACCTTAAAAAATACAAGGAAATATTTCAAAGTTCTACAGGAAATCCAAAGAAATTTGTTAAGTATAATTTAAGGGTTTAACCTCTCCAAATCTAGTTTCCCTTCACCAATTTTGTAGTTAACCATTTGGTTTTATTTTTTTAAAAGCCTTTACCTTTTATCCAAATACAACGCAATTTCTTATTATGGCTTTGGGATACGTTTGCCTTCTTTATTTATATTTTTTTGCATGTGGCTCAAGCTTGAGGCAAAAGCGTTGACAGCATTTTGTTGAAATTGCAAATAGCCTGAGGAGGAACTGAGGAGATACTCCAAAATGCCGCAGCCATAAGGGGAAGCCCCTTCCCTGCCATCATTGGACGTTGTAAGCCATTCAATTTTCATCATTTGTGTGTGTGCACTGCTGCTGATGATGATGATGCTCCGGAATATTTTCGGTCTCTCATGTAGATGTATGCGTTCGGATATGTACATTGTACAATATTGCATAAATTATTAATGCCAACTTTTATTTATTCCCATTCTTTCCTTTTTTTTCGAGTCCCCCTCCATCCACATATCGTACGAATATGATATTTTTACATATTTGAAGACAGTTGGCAGTCGGCAAACAGATATGTGAGAGGGGATATATGGACAGTCAGTCGTCGTCGTCAGTCGCTGTCGGTCGTCGGTCGTCATATTTGCGTGTTTGCATTTAATCATCGAAAGCCATGCACTGCCAGCACTTGCCACGCCCACTGTTCGGGGGCGTCGACCACAACCCCTTCTAGCAGGGAGAGAGCCCCTCAAAACTCCCCCCTTTGCACGCCACCCCTTTTTGTAACATTTCTGCGTTATTTGCATTCGCTGGAAGTTATTCTCCGTTGATTCGCCTCTTTTTTTATTTTGTTCCAGCAATATTATTTTCATTTTATTACTTTGACTGGAAAAATAATAATAAAAAAAGGGAAAAGCGTAGCCGAAAGTATTTGGATTATCCAGATATAGAAGGGAGGCGTTGAACTTAAAATATAACTAAGGGAATTTGGTTTAAAAAGGGTTTAAGGTAGAGGGAACATGTGCTTGATAGCAAGCCTTAATCGGAGACTAAAACTTTAGCATTCTTTATAAAGTTTTTTAGATTTTTATATATTTTTTTCAATAAAATACTAAGTTAAAATATACAGAAATCTGATCTGTTAATTTTAAAGTAAATTAAGTACTTGCACATATTAGTAACCCTTAACCTCATGGTGAATTTTTATAAGAAATATATAGATTTACAACCAAGCTTTAACCAGAGATTAAATTATTTGTAATTATTTATAAAGTTTTTTTAGAATCTTAATTTTTAAAAAATCTTTTTATTTAACTTGTCTTTAAAGTATTTAATTAAATAATTAATAAATCTGAAGTGTCTATGATAAAGAAAATTAAGGACATGTAATAGCAAGCCCTTAACCTCAGGTTAACTTTTTTAGATTCCTTAAAAAGGTGGTGATTATTTTTATAAAATATATAGAAATAAATTAATTCTTACTAATTAAATTCTTATTTAAAAAATATTTAAATTTAGACTGTCACCTTAAAATGCAATTTAATATTTTATTTAATGTCAAAATATTAAATATAATATCAGCATTAGAGGTTTCACTTAAACCTCGATTCATAGGTTCGAGTACCTGCTAGGACTTAAGCCTTAGTTATCTCAAACCCCATTAAACCCTATCAAATATATACGATATATTCTAATTTATATATTCTATTTTCTCCCAAATCATCCTGACTTCACAATAAAAGACCCAGTCTCTTCCATAATTGTCAGCTGACATGATTCCAACTATTTTGTTTGCATTGCTAAGCAGATTGCCAATGAATTGCCTCTGTCTCCGTCCTCTGTCCTCCGTCCAGAGTTCAGATTTTTGGTAATCGGAAAAGCTTATCGAGTGGGGGAAAGCCACCTATCTGCCCCTGCCTACGTCCACTGTCATTTTCCGCAATGAAAACAACTCCATCAATAAACCAGGTAGCAACGCTAGAACACTCGAAATCGAAATCGAAATCGGGGCCAACAACAATGAGGACGACAAGTCTGTCAATTAGTTATCATGTTCAGTGTCAGCACAATATGATTTTGATTTAATTTTATGGGCTCAGGGCACGAAGCTGAAGGCAGTAGTTGTGGGAGCATAGTTCGCATCGCAATAGTGCTGGTATTATGCTGATATTAATAATAGTGAAGCCAAAGCCCCATATTCCATATGCTGGCCAGAAATGTACAGAAAAAGAGTTAAATAATTGGTTATGGAGGAATTTGGAATTAACAGGGGAATTTGGGAAGTTAAAATAAATTTCAAAAGGAAATAAAAAAGTTAAAGTATATGTTAAAGAAAATATAAGGCTGGAAAATATTTATTAAAATTTTATTTGGATTACTTGTCCCAGAAATAATCGAAGTTACATCATTTATTTAGTTTGAATTTTTGGTTGCCAATATCACATATTATAATTATTTCTATATATTATTTAGATATTATAGGACTTATATTTATATAATTTAGTTATTCTAACACTTAAATTTATATTTTCCTCTGTGAAGAAAAAGGGGTCTATGTCCCCAGATCGGATATACCATAGTATGAGCACGAGTTATTGTACGCCGGACTGATCCTTTGTTGCACCGCAAAACTGTTCCAGCATTTTTGCGTGTTTATAAAAAATTAAAAATAAAAATCTCTGCCCAGAGAGTTGTGTGTGTCCTCGATGGGAAGAAAAAATAAAACCACATACCACGCCCCCGGCATACGCCCACGCCCTCTTTTGTGTTTCACATTTCGTTATTTTGCATTTCGCATGCCACATGCCACTGCAACAGCAATGGCAACCAGTCAGTCCTTTGTCCACTAGATCAATGCCGCACATTCTGATTAAACTTGGCTTTTACACAGTGTTGGCCATCAGCCATTGTGTTGTTGGCCTTATTGTTATTTCTGGTGCTGTTGTTTGGAATTTGGAATTTTACAAGGCTTCTTTTATTCGGCTTTTTTGTTAACTATTTGTTTGGGGAAATGAAAGATAAGAGTCTTGTGATTGAGATAATACTTGTAAGGTATTACAGGGCTTTGAACTAATTATTATTATACCTCTTAAGGCTCTTTAAAGTGTGTTAAACAAAGGGGAATTTAATAAATATTAGGCAGAAGCCTAAATTTACTTTAAAGATCAATCAGAGTAAGAAAGAAGCCATAATGGCAAACCTCTCAAGTCATTTAAAGATTTTAAGGTAAAATGCATTGTAATAATTCCTTATTTATCCTATAAACTATTTAAAACATCATATTATGCATAAAATAACTTCCAGAATCAACAAACTGTGGTAAGTGTATTCATAGCCTCGTTTTTTGTCCATTTAAAGTTTCTTCTCGATTTTGTTTTGTATTCCTGTTGGGCCTTAGCTTCCTTCTCAGGTTCAGGTTCCTGTATATCTCGTGTTTTTTGTTATTTTTTCCTGGTGCCATTTGCTTTTATTGCATATTTGCATTTTGCATTGTTATTGGCCATGCCTGGGGCAGGAGGCGTGGCAGTTGTGGGAGGAGGAGTTCAAAAAAGAAACAAACAGGATGAGAGGGACTGTACTTTGTTGTTGATTTAACGCTGCATTGTTTGTTATAGGAAAGGCGTTCCATTTTCCCCACTCTCTGTCCGCAGAATTTTCTCTATATTCTCCCTTTATTTTCCACACTCCACGTAGGATTTTCCCATATATATTTTTTGTTTTTTGCGGTTGTTGTGCGACTCTGCCTTTGTTTGCTCTGCTCTGCTTGCTCTTTTTTTTTCTGGGGGAATGTAGCAGACTTTTTGCAACTATTTTGTCCATGGTACATGGGCATAAAATAATTTGCAAGTGATTTCCAGCATTAACGAGAAGAATGAAAGCATTAAAAATGCAAAAAGCGTTGGCTCATTCATAATTCAAGGGGGAGGGGTTTTTGGTGCAAACTGCAATTGCATAAATAATAAATACATGTGTGTGTGGCCTGGGGCGGGTTAAGGGGTTACCGTTTCCAAGGGGGTCACACCTCACCAAAAGCCACTTTAATCAACTCTCTTCTGCGGTGCATTTCAAAGCAAATGTCAGCCAATCCAATGGCGAAATCCGCAAGTAAAGCCCCCGAACAAAAGCCGAGCAAAACCAAAAGCGGAGCCTGTCAACGCTTCTCCAATCCAATCCACCAAAAACACAGGGATCTCCTCACCCACTTTCACGGGTATTTTCCCCGCATTCCTTTCCCCGCTTGATTTTCACCCACACTTTCCCGCTTTGGAAGATTACCAGCTTAACACTCTGCGTGTTTCTGCAGAGAAGGAAAAACTAAGGGGAAAGATCTAGATCGTACAAATATTTATAGTTTGAGATTATACAACATATTAGCATAGAAATATTACCTATAAATGGTTACCTAAAAAGTAGAACCAAAATAATATGAGCTAAAAATGACTAGATTATGACTAGATACAGTTGGGAAGTCTAATGGTAATAGAATACTGAGACTAGATGCAGTTGAGAGTTCTAGAGGCAACTCAAGGTAATTGCCTTGAGGGGTCCTTTGTTCTGTTTTAAATAGATATTCAAATTCCATTTTAAATCTATTAAAAAATATATTATGGATACTTCTTTATATAATATTAATATTAATTATTTTATATATAGTTTTATAATTTCTTAGAACTAATAATCCTTATATTACACATTTTCTTTCTGTGCCTCTCGCTGTCCTCTGCTGCAAATGCAAATCCCTTTTTGACACTTGACCGGTTGACCAGGCGCAGGTCAAGCATTTTCCCGCCCAGCAACACCCACTAGAATCGCCCAGTGAAAACCCACTCCCCCTCATTTCCCTGATGGCTTCGTGATGGTGTCATAATTTGTAATCCTGCCGCGCTGCCTGTTTAATTTTCACACCTTTGTGCTCGTCGCTCTACGCTCGTCTCTTCAAATGCCGGACACACGACCAACGAAGGCTCAAAGGGATCAACTGGACACTCGGACATTTAGCAGGACACATCCCTGTACAGTGGAACCACTTGGAGTAAAGCCAAGACCAACATGAAAGGGGGGTCATTAGGAAATTGCAATTATTTGGAGGATTATCGTGTTTGAGGACATCAAACAAAAATAATTTTGAAGAAAAAAATAAAGAAGGGCTGACAATATTTATGGTAAAAGTAATTAAAAAAAAAACAAGTACTTGAATATATATTTCAGCTAAAACACATCTTAAATATTTTCTCTAAAAACTCCAAGTCTCAATAACAATAAACACAAAAAACACGACATCAAACTCAATCAAAATTGTAGTTTTTTTATTAGGAAAAGCTCTCAAAAAAATATCTTGCAATGAGTGAGACATTAGGAAAATGGCCAGCATTAAATTTCAGACATATTTTCTTCACAAGATCTCTGTTGGTCCATCTCACATCTATCCATCGTGTAGGTTTATTTTTTTTTATGGCTTTCATTACAGTTTATGACTGACAAGTCTCTCCCCCGATGCTTTCTGAGAGACTTTTGTTTAGCGGGGTTAAGTAGATACATCTGCATATCCACCAAATCGTTTAGCATGATAATCGAAATGGATTTGCCCCTCCAGTGACTGTGTCTCTCTAATGCTTTAGCCCCTTCCAAGAGCGGTAACGCCATCGCCATCGCCTCCATCTCCTCTGCCTTTGCAACATCCTACGATATAAAGCCCGGTTTTGGCAATGCCTCAAACGATAAACGGGATTACACCGGGGAAAAAATTTGATTATTACTCGGAGATTTGCTTTGGGGAATTTAATTTAATAATTTAAATAACTTTATAATTTTTTAAAACTATAACAAGTGAGATTAGCAGGGATTTGTGGATATTAAGGAACAAAAGTTAGAAGGAAAACTATGTCAAACCAGAGTCTACGCGTTTCTTATAATTTTTAGCTTGACAAACTCAAGAAACAATTTATTTATAAATATTTCTGGGACTTCAATTTGTTAAGTAACCAAATTCATAACATTATTTTGACATAAATGTTAACAAAAAAAAGCGCAGAACCTTTCTCATTTGCCTCTGCATATATTAAACAAGTTTATACTACTGTTATGAGTCAAATACATTTACATACATTCTTATTTTTATATATATTATTTATAATATTTTTTTAAATTACTCTTTTCTCCCAGTTTAGCATTGAACAAATTTCCAATGGCCAGCCAAGGAATTGGAGTCGTTGCCAGTGCCTCGAGATGCGGAGGAAGACGCGAAGAGGCAAAGACGAGGCCAGATGAGGAGGAGACCGGCTCTGAGCCTGGCGCTCGCCATCATCAAGTTGGCGTGTTTATGGGCCAAGCGGCACAATTAACATGTCGCGGCTTTTAGCGTCTCTCTGGCAGCGGCAGCAGCAACAACATTAGCAACAAAGGCAACAACAGAAACAAATGCAACACCAACTGCTGCGAGGACGACGACGACGACGGCAGCTTGCACAAAATGACATATGAGGCGCATAATTGAAACTTCAAAGGAGCAGGGGCGGCATTCGGGGCATAAATTAGGCGTCTGATCGCCCGGAATGGTTCTGTTTCTGTTTCTGATGCTGTCTGCCGAAAGGTGAGGAACTCCAGAAGACGTCATCGTTTTGGTTCCATTAGTGGCGAAGTGGCAACAGTAGTTCCTCCACCTCCACCTCCTCCTGCCTTTGCCTTCGTTTGTCATGCCGCGCCCTTCCATTAACACAACAGATATATCCGTAGTTGTTCCGACATGAAAATCAATAAAAATCCGCGTGTGCGGTGATCTGTTCTAGCATCCAGAAACATTTTTTGGAAAGTGCCAAGATCTACACAGGTCGAAGATAGGTGAGTGAAAGAAGGGAATTATGGGATAAACCCAAGAAATAAATATAAACAAAACTCTAAACCTTAAAATAATATTATTTAAATATATTTCGAAGTTGTCTAGCTTGAAAATAGTTTTATTTTATATTCCAGAACTGACTTCTGACTTCTTTTCTTAGTTTCCAAGTCCAAACTCTACCTCTATTTAATTAATTTCTAAGAAAGTAGCTCCGTAAATCTACAATTCCTTTCCCTTCCTAATATTTGTATTTAAACCTTTCTTTTTATTTACTAAATATAATTCACATCTTTCTCTCAGTGCCTCGCCCATCAAGTTCAAGGGGAGACCGCCGGCAACTGTCCCTAAGCGCGAGATGAAAAATGTTGTCTCATTGTCGGCATTTGTGTTTTTCCCCCGATTTTCCCCGCCCCAATTTCCATATATTTTACGCCATAAATTAAGCACTTGAACCACTTAAACGGCCAAAGGAAAATTTCAATTGTTGCAACTGAGATAAGGAAATCGAGCGTTTTGTCTGAAAACTAAAAACTCCAAAAACCGGAAGAGGGAAATCCAAAGATACAGCTTCGTGTGGGAAAAAAAAAATTAAACGAAAATTCGAAGAAAAATCAGTGAAGAATCAAGGAGAAAAGCCGGAAAGGCAAGGGCCGGCGAACACGCAAGAAATCTGCCGTTTACTCAGCATTCAGTGCACGGCACTTGCCACCCGAAAATCCATATGTGGAGACACCTTCACTGGCTCGCCAGCTCTGTTCTCTCTCCAGATCCAGATGCCATCCGTTCGACTTTTCCAGCATTCGCTGTGAGTTTTCCTCAGACACTTTGCTGCAGCTTAAGCACCGCCAGACACGCCAATGGCAAACAAAGTCAATAGCCAGACAAATGAAAAGCTCGGAAAAGCGAGCGAGCAGTGTGGAAGGAGAAGAGCGGATCCAGAAAGGAGGCTCCAGGGAAGGTTCTAAGCGCAGAGGGAATTTGGTCGAACAGGATACTGAGATACCCTATGGGGGCAGATTAGGAAAACTAAAGGATTTAATTTAAAATAATTATAAAGGTTAGAAAGAAGTGAGATTTCAGGAAATTTATACAGGTTGCCTTGAAATTTTTTAAAATATATTAAATAAAATATAAAAATGCCTTTAACTTGGCTAAAAATAATTTTCAAATGCTCTGTCTTTAAATTTAATAATATTTTATCTATTTTATTGTGGAAATTAGCTAAAAAACTGTTTTATGTGTGGACTTGGGCTTTCTCTGATCAAATTCTTAGTGAATAATATTTTTCAAATCCTATAAAAGTCCTTTTCTTAAGCTTAAATCTTGATTACATGAAACTCAATACATTTCCCAGAATATATTTATTTGGTTATACAAATTATACAAGTTATTACTTTACTTTGTTTGTGATATTTAAATTTTTCTCTCCAAAAGAAAACAATTTTCTGTATATATTAACAAAGATTAGTTGTAGTTTTATCTTATTTATTTTATTTATAATATTTCTAAAATCCCCTCAGATAGTCAAAAAATTCCATACACTTGACCACTTTCGAGTAGGGCATAAAACGGTTCATTCCGCACGAATGAGCCCGCCTTTGGCTTGGTTCGGGCCAAGTTATCCAACCCAACCAAACTCATACAAGCCAGCCAAGCGATCCCAGTCCCAGCAAGGACTTAAAGGGAAAAGGCCGGAGGAAGCCCAAGCGAAGCGTAAACATTTTACACTTTTGTGTGCAATGAAAGCGACGCCATCTTGATGGGGCTGTGGATGTGAATGTGAATGGAGGGGATATACTCGTTTCGAGGATGAGGAATGGGACATGGGACATGTGGCTTGTGGGGATGTAACCACGGGGGAATCCATCGCAGAAACGGGTTTCTCAGCCACCCGAAGGACTATTTGAAATGGGGCCTCGCCAAGCCTTTCACTTTTCCTTATCGCGCGCGCCTCCAATGACAATTTGTCATAAATTCAGCAAGTTATAGGCCCGAGCTCGTAAAGTGCATGAAAAATGCGACAGAAAAATGCAGCCACAGAAAATGATAAAAAATAAAGAAGGAATGATATAAAGCCAGCTGGGAAAATTTTCATGTTTGCTGCTTAGATGGCAACTAAGTGTGGTTCGGTTTGCCTCGTGGTTTTTGGTCCTTGCCGCTGCTGCTGCTGCTGCATCCTTGTAAGCCAAAATGCAAATGTAAAGCAACACCTCGCGCCACGCCCACCACGCAAAACATTTGCATTAATCATGTTTGCCTTGCATTATGCAGCAGCATACAGAGGGGGTGCCTTAAGCCCCTCAGCATACACACAGAGAGAAAGAGAGAGAGAGAGGGGGAAGTCCAAAGGGGGCTAAGGACTGAAAACCCATGCATAAATATTTTTTTTGCATAAACAAAAGTGTTGAAAATGCAATTTGTGCCGGGCGCACATCCAACTCATGGCATGTGGCCCGGGACTTAGTGTGTGAGGTCAAACCCACAATAAAAACACACAGGAAAATATACAATAATATATGTGCAGGGAGGAGGAGCTAGATGAGGCTCTTACCCTGGGATCTGTGGCGAAAAGGTCCTGGAAAAATATATATTCTAAATGATCTTTGTGGCCTTAGAAAAGTGACTGATGAAAAAGGTTTTTATCAAATATTTAAGGGCTATATCTTTAGGGGATTGCAAGACAAGGCAAAGGAGTTGTGTATTCTTTTTAAATGTTTATTATTATATTCTTTATTTTATTATATTAATTTAGATATTAAAGGCTGTGCAAATATGTAATAAACATTATTTAAATATATCCAAGAGCCATTTCCGTTCAAATTCTATTTTATTTATTTATTTGATAAACCCAATGACAGCCACGTTACTAGGATTTCCCTAACTAAAATATTAAAAAGAAGATTCTAAGTAGCTTAACATTGCTGGAAATATTATAAACAGGAAACACTTTTAGTTTCCTTTAAAATTAAGATTTTTTTGGGAATACGTTTATCAAAAAAAATTTATAAATAAAGAAAACAGAAATGTAAGAAGGTTTTATAGATTTATGTTTCTTATAAGTAAGGCAAAGCCTTCAAAGATATATTCCATTTATTCTGTATTTTAATATATTTTCATTCCGAAAAATAAATGTTTTTAATGGAATCCTAACCCAAGTTACCAACATTTCCAAGGATATAATTTTATTTAATTCTTTATTTCCCGCCTACCACAATCACTTCTCCATTGTTTATTCCCAGAGGAAAAATAACAAAACAAAAAAAAGGAATCGCCTCCTATTTGGCAAGGAAAACCCAAGCTTTTCTACCCCCAAACAGTATTTGGCTTCTGGACCCCTGGACATTGTGTTCCCAGGCCAAAAAAAAAGAAATAACAGAAACAGAAAACACAAAAACGACGCGGCCTATGCGGCGTATGCGTATGTTTCGAGTCCACATTATGTATACGCACCGTGTACACACTCCCCCAGAGGGATAGAAAGAGATAGAGAGAGAGAGAGAGAGGGACACAGCGAGACAGAGACAGGACCCATTTGTATGGCAAACTGTTTTTAATGCTTTTAATGCGCCAAAGTGTTGTTTCATTTTCATTATTTGCACAAGCTGCCACACATTTAAATGCCAGTGCGCCCTCTCTCCCCCTCTATCCCTACTTCTTTGGGTATGTGTGTGTGTGTGCTTGTGTGTTTATGCGTCTGGCTGTGTGTGTGCAGCTGTTGAGCTATAATCATAATTTCATAAAGCACATTTTCACAAAAGCTTTCAGCACCCTAAACTGCATTGTAATTACAACGAAAGCGCGCTGGCAGGCGGAGCGAAAGGATTGCAATGGAAGGGAAGGGAAGGGGGACTGCACCGCAGAGGAAAAGGACCCAGGGACCCGCCGCCATTCGCCAACGTCAAGGAGCGAAAGGATAACGATAGCCAACGTGTCGGTTATTCGTTCGCTGGTTGCGCAGCTGAGCTGTCACTTTGGCCATAATATCTGCTATTATAATGCAGTTTTATAGCTCAATAACTATTTTGGTTAATTCTCTGACTGGGTTTTGGGGTTGATTTTAAATAAATATAAACATATATATATCTGCTATCGGTGGTTAAGATGGGAGTACAGAAGTTTGAGGTATAAGTCACAAAATATTTATATTTATGTAGATTTACCCTTGTGTTATTTTTAAATTAATTTTTGTATACTTTTCCCTGCTTATATTTAGGTTGCTGTTTTCTGATTTTTCCTATAAAGCACTAACATCGGCTTAATGAAATTAAAAATATATTTTTACTCTCCATTTTATCCTAAGAAATATCTGGAAAGTAAATTTAATTAAGTAAGGTTACCTTGAACACTTAAATATAATTTTACACCGAAATTTTAGTGACTTGTTTTTGGTTAGTAAGAACATGTAGTACAGCCATTTATTTGCTTAGTAAATTTCCAGGGGTCTTTTATATTTATGCAACAAATAAATATTTTTTAAATTGTGTTAAAATATAAATAATAATGAATTAAAGAAGGAAATTTGAATTTAACTATTTTGCTTTATTTCTTCTTAATCAAAATATTCCAGATTAATTTTATTTTCCAATTAACTAGTTTTAAACATTTTTGTATCCATATTAAGCTTAAACTGTCTAGTAAAATTGATGCTTACATTTTTTAAAAAGCCTTATATATGATTGTGATAAATAAAAAACAAAAATATAAAAAAAAAACCTCTTAATTTATATTTTTTAAATTATCTTCCCGCCAAAAGCAGCTTTATTTCTCGTAGAAAAACCTAGGGAAAAGCTGCCTCACCCAGGTTACTGCAGCTTGGTTAAGGGAAATATGGGGAAAATGGTTGAAGAGATGAAGGGATAACTTCAGTTAACATTTGTTGCTGTGGCTCCCCTTAACCCCCTCCTTTCCCTACGCCCTACGCCCCACTCTGTGTGTGTTGCGTGTTGATTTCAACGCATAAATATTTCAAAAGGTTCAAACAAAATGGCGTCGACGCGCAATAAATACCAACGCAACGCGAAGGCTCTGTCTGTGCTGTGTGTGTGTTTGTTTGTTGTGCGAGAGTGTAACCCTCTCACTCCTCGCAGTGTAATAAAAGTGAATTTATGCAATATTTCTGCGCCTTTGTGCAAATAACATTTGTAATTCAGCGGAACAACAACGAGCAGCGAACAGTCCTCGGCAAAAGTGTTTGTTATGCTAATGAGAGCCAACCAACAAGGCTCGATCCCATCGAAACGCGAAATTTCGTCACTGAATCTATTAAATAATAATTAAAGCTTTTCCCCACCGGCCCCAAAAAATGTTCATCAAGGGAAATTTTCAGCGAGAAATGCATAATAAAAAGATAGACGGAGAGGGAGATCTAAGGGTGTATATGGCAAACGAGGACGACAAACTCGGGGCAGGCAATATGTCCTGGTCCTCTCTGTTTTGTGGGGGCTAAAAGGATTGACAAATGGCCAGGCCATTAAAATGATTTATACATGTCAAGGCAAATAAATT
>VNJO01012059.1:0-15057 GCA_008042535.1 Drosophila tani | reverse complement strand
TAATGGGACACAATTATTATATATTTACAAAATCATTTTTATTATCAATATCAATAGCTCAAATTAACTTAAAAATCTTCATGTTACTTTCTTTCCGTTCTCTAAACATAATATCTAATTACTAATACTCCTAATTTTAATTGATTTTTATTATTTACATGTTTTGTTTGTTTGTTTGTTTTTGTTTTGGGGTTTAACTTATATGCATTTAGTTTCTAAAATTATCTTTATAGTATTTTATCAACACCATAGAACCAGCTCTTACTCTAGAATTGTTATTGATTATCCCTACTATCTACATTTTTAATTGCCAAAATTAATTGTTACATTACCACATTGTCGTCGCCGAGAAGCTCGTTGGGCCCAATGAACTGCTACATGGCTGTGAATCAAGGGTTATTAGGTATATAGATATATAAAAATAGGTATGTAGATTATAGTATATTAATTAAGAAGTATCAATTAAGTCATTGCTAGAGTAAGGTGAGTTCTAATAGTTCTCTTAAAATTTAATCTTTCAAAAACTCCAAACTAAATCTTAATTATTATTAAAGGCTATCATCTTCAACTATTCTTATTCAATTCATCGTCAATTATTCCTTACTTCAATCATTGAATTCAATTACTTCATCTTCAGTTACTTTCAATCTTTGTTATCAATGTTTTCTTTTCAACTTCAGTTCGTTTCAATCATTCAATTTTCATTTCAATTCCTAAGTCTATCTATATTATTTGCTTAAACTACATTGAATATAATTATTTTACATGCTTAAGGCATACTAGTTTCTTTTAGGAAATTTTCAAACAATTATATTCCAAAATAACTTTATTTAATTTTCTTATATGGCTCCGGCCATCGGCAGCAGCAATATCAGCACGTTTTGTTTCTCCTTCTTTTCCTCTTTCTTATTTCATCGGGTTGAGTGCCGGAATCACCCTATATGCAGCGACTTAGCTGTACTCACGTCTCATTTCGTATTTTTCTTTCTCTATCTGGCTTACGCAATGACACGTGTTCCTACTTCATCTTCCTTGTCTCTCCGTTTTGTCGAATTTTGCCGATCAGGCTTTCGCGCCGGTTACAGATGATCCCGCAATAAGAACTCAGTGAAATGAAGGTCACGGTCACTGTCGGCAGCACCTCTGCATATGTTCATACGCGACAAGTCGACGTATGTATGTGTGGGCATCACCTATGCCTGCACGTGTGTGTGTGTGCATACGCGCGGCTTGTATGTATGCAGGCGTGCGTATGGCCAACCGACAGTAACCTCGAATTCTATAAGGAAACTGTGGATCAGTTGCTGCACAATATAACTTCTTTCGCTGATCTATTTACCTGGTTGTAAATTTTTCTTCTTTCACTTCTCTTACTTCCGCGATTACAGAGCTGCGGTTCTCGCACTCTGTACGCACTTGAAATATCTCTCAGCCGACTTTATGTTAAATCGGTTTCGAGTAAGAACTGAATCACAATTGTCTTGGCTGGTTAATATTTGATTTTTCTTAGTTTGACTGCACGTGGTCTTTTTTCACGTTTATTTTCTGCACTTAAATTCACGTCTGTCGCTTCTGGGTAGATAATTTGGAATGATCGCGTGTTCGCTGAAACGTTTGCCAAGGCGGTTCGTCGAGCGAGCTTTAACGGGACCTTTCCAGGCACTGAGCTCGGCTGTTGAAGTGCAAAAGGGACAACTAGAACTCTTAGAGTCTGTTTTCGAAAGCTGATACGAGCTTTCTATTAACCCTAGTTTGCCGAAAAATTTGTCTTGTATCGAGTTCAAAATAATTATTATGATTTCATTTATTTATTTCAATCTGCTTATTTCTGGTACACTGGCCACTACATTACCTGGGTTAGGCTGGGTTGGAGCTGCATTCTCCACCCACAAAAGGGAAGTTACGTAAGCAGCCGACGGTGTCGTTGCCTGAGCGTCGAACCAGAAGGGAAGCGCCTGTGGCGCGAATTCCATATCAAGTGGCAATGTAAATGAGAGCCGATAATCATTAAGTCGTTATAAGGCCAAGTTGCAGGTGAATGTATCCGAGAAAAAGCTTTTTTTCTAAGCTTTATTTTATTTATTTTTGCTGAAGAGTTTCCTTAAGACTCAGTCGTAAAAATTAACTCTAACTTCCTTTGATTTTATTTAAAATGTATCCAGAAACGACCAATTTTAACAGCCACAAAAATTACCTTATTGTTGTGAAATTTAACAGCAAATTATGGACTAATGAATTTTCAATGCCAGCTTGGTAGGAAGCAGTCAAAATAAGAAATCAGGGGGAAGGGGTGTAAGGAAATCTTGCCTCCAAAACATTTATCGATTTAATTTGCGAGGGATTTTAATGTTTTCCAGTACAACTTGTGGGAACAACTAGAGATGACAGCATCGAATAGCAAGAAAAAAGGGTGGCGATAGTTAGGAACAATCGATAATTAATAATAATAATAATTTATAAACAATTAGCATCAAATCGATAGGCAGAAACTTATTCTATATTGTTTTCCTTTAAATCGACAGACATTTTTACACTAATAAAACTTTCTGTGTCCTCTAGGTTCATTTACCTTTTCGATTGGAAAATTACGATATATCTGCCTATCGATATTTGATTAAATTTGGCTTAAAGGCTTTTCCTCCTTGTATTTAATATTATTCAATAATTATGTGTGCGTAATAAGTAATGGCTAAGTAGATAATACAAATTAGGCATACGTATTTTTCAAATATATTTATATTTTCGAAAAGGAACTCTATCGATATTTATCTGGCATTTTGTGCTAGTTCGATAATTTCCATAGTTTTGATATATTTAATATTTTAATATTCTGCTAGACTTCTATTTTCGATAAACATCCCTAGGCAACAACAGCAGTTCCAACCCCTAGAGTCCCCTGTACCGTACCCCCGTAGACCCCACGAGCCCATTCAATGGCCACTTGACGCGCGCCGCATGTTAAAAATTTTCAACGCTCCAAACACACAAATTGTTGGTAAATTAAACACAAATATTGCGGCGCCTGGCATTTGATTGAAGTGGCAGCGGGGTAGAAGGGAAGAGTACTTTCGGACAAAAGGCGCCGCACAGTGGCTCCAACTTTGAGTTAAGGAATTTATAAAAAACATTGGACTTAAATTTGAAATTAAAAAGAGATATTTTACACCTTACAGATTTTAAAAAATATAATTATTTTTCCCTTTGGAAATAAAAAAAGGGATCTACTATATATATAATAATAAATTATAAAAAGCAAGCAATTTTTATTTGGCTTTAAAACAATATTACATTAAGTTTTTTTTTTTATAAAATATTATTGTGGGTTAACTTTATGCCACCTTAAATAAGAGTTTGTGGTTTTAACAATTTTAATTTTATTATTACATTTTTGAAATAAAAATCTTAAAAAAATAAAATGTCAAAATTTGTAAAAAGGTACACAAAATAATATTAAATAAATACCTTAAATAACCAAATCTTTATGATAAAAAACCAGCCCAGTGTGCACCATTTTTGGGTGGCAGCTTGTCGCTTCATTTTCTGGTTGCCGACTCCTCAAAGTTTTCCCTTCGCCGAAGGAAAACGCTTTTGGGGGCCCCAAAAACCCACCGCTTTCTTGTGGCACTTCCTGTTGATGGTGGAACTGTTGCCATAAATTTTGTAACAATATCGCCTGTTCGTCTTTAATGCCCTCTCAATACTAATTACAACATTTTTGTGCCTTATGCTAATGAAGTCGTCAATTAATATTAAATTAAAGACATCAAATGCTGTAGGGAGTTTTCACTGGGCTGCTGATTGAGAAAAGCCAAAAGTCGGAATGATGAGTTAAAAATGGTTTTTGTAAAGGATGAATAATTACTAAAATTACTTTAAGTTTAATATGTTTTATATATTATTTTATAAAATACTTGTTTGTTTTTTGCTTAATTTCCAATTGCTTAATTTTGAATATACTGGCCTTATTAACCGGCTTTAATACCTTAATAATTATAAAGTGTATTAATTATGGCCTTATGGATCCACCTCTTAGCCCAACACAGCCCCACAAAAACTAAATTTTGAAAAGTGCTATTAAACCCATTTAATTCATTTAAAATATGCGCAGACAATCCTTTAATCCCTGTAGCTCCTTAGAAGCGCTTCCAAAACTGATAAAGTCTCCCATTTGTACTGAAAATACTTCGCAGCATCACGACCTGCAGACAGCCAACCACAATCATGACCAAGAGCTGGACAGTCGACCAAATGTTGACCCTCTCGAAGTTGGATTCGGCCACATGGCGATCCCTGGCCTCGATGGTGCGTATGAAGTCCTGGGTTTGTCGCGAGCGCAGAAGGTTGACCCGGATCTTGTCAATGTAGCTGTCAATGCTGGTGTAGGCCAGGTCGAATTGGTAGTCGGTGAGCATTTCCTGTCGCAGAGCGCGTCTCTCCTCCTCCTGCTTATTGGCCGGCGTCACCTCCAGAGTGAAGGCCACGATCTTGGTGTTGAACGAACTGATGGTGTTGTCGAAGCAGAGCTTGTAGGATCCCGTCTCGAGCGCCACCACATTGTGCTTGCCCTTTTGCTGCTTCACCTCGTTGACCAGCAGCCTGCGACTGGGATCCATCAGGTTGAAGTTGATGTGCGGCTCGCCATGGCCGCCGTGTATCACCTGGTAATCGAGTCGTATGTTCTCCGAGGCTGCAATCGGATGGTAGTAGCACTCCTGGCGTCCCGCTTCGGCGAATATGGTCAGCTGCTTGTTGTGCACTTCGCCGTGGCTAAGGTCCAGGTCCTTTAGCAGCAATAGGATCAACAGCGCCGAAATGTTACATCCGATTTGGAACATTTTTGCGGAATAATTGAATAATTGAAAGTTTTTCCAAACGAAACCGTTTGACAGATGGGGCAACGATGTCTGCTTTACAAAACGGTGTGTGAGTGGAGATTTTTTGGGGAGAAAAAATAGGAGTAATCACTAAACACTGAACCGAATTTAAGCACGTTTCTTAATCTCCTTCATACTTTAGGGGAGCTCTCTAAACTGCTTTTACACTTGGACAAATAATCCAACTATAAACTATATAGAGTATCTGTCGCCCCTCCGCCACCATAACTTTCGAAATTGCTTGGGAAGCGGTTTAGCCGTTAATAAAATCATTAGAGCCGAGAATATTAGAGGCAAAAATTAACATTTTACGCGTTGCTGGCAAACAACAACTTTGCCAGCAAATTCTGGATATTAACTCTTCAGCGGCAGTCTACATAATTGAGCAGCTTTCAAGAGAGAGCTTTACTAAATCTTTAAGGAGGGGAAGAAGCAGTGGAAATTCGCACAAGAAACTCTTGCAGGAAAGATGTTAATTCATAAAATTTTTTTAATATATTTTTTTATGTCATTTTTAGAATATTGTAATTAATTGTTCAGTCGATTGTAGAGAGAGAAAAACTTGTAATGCTTTTTGAATGATCTTAAAACTGGGAATATATAATTTAGCTTCTAACTCATTACCAAAGAAAGGTTCCTTACCCTACTTCCCGACTGCCTTTTACCCTGTATTTATGGTGGGCCATCTGTGGGTTGGCAATACAGCGGACCAGCAATAGTGGCAATAATAATAATAACAATAATAATACCGAGGGGTCGGCGAGGAATTGGCCTTGAGGTGGCGGGGAGCTGTGTGGTTGGGGGTTGGAGGGGGGAGGCAATGCCGGAGGCATGCAACTTGCACATTTGCGCCATTTGCGCCATTTGCGCTAATTGCGCGCTACATGCACTTAACAACGCCTCCGCCATTGCCATCAGATGGCCCGAGCCGGGCTGAAACCGAAACCGAAACCAGCCAGGCATCCGAGCCGCAACCTGGAGGATGGCGATGGATGCAGGCATCAGGCAGGATGCTGGATGGAGCCTGGAGAAAGTAAACTGGTGCCGGGAGCCATTAGAAAGGCGAACGCAGAACGCAAATAGAGCTTATTTGCCATAATAAATTTCTCATTAACATTTCATGTAACATGAGCGAGCGGCGCTGCCACAACGAGGGCGGCTTCCTATGGGGTGTGTGGGTGTGTAGGGGGTGTAGGCCATGTGTGTGTGTGTGGTGTAATGGAAACTCTGGCAGCCACATGAACATTACCAAC
Organism: Drosophila tani; assembly: GCA_008042535.1. Lineage (NCBI taxonomy): Eukaryota > Metazoa > Arthropoda > Insecta > Diptera > Drosophilidae > Drosophila > Drosophila tani. The sequence goes on along the minus strand of VNJO01012059.1, from coordinate 8,930 downwards.
GGCTCCACAAACTTTCAGTTTGATGACTTGCAACTGTTTTTGGGCTCTTGAAGAGGGCAAGACTTTTGGCTTCCCAGTGTCAAGTGGAAAGTGGCAAGCGGCAAGCGGCAAGTGGCAGTGTTTGTGCTGACAGCCAAGTGCATCGTCAATGCATAGAGTGGAGTGGCTCAAGTGGATTTATGAGTAATTATGGCCACGGTTGCATCTCCAAAATGAGACTCCTCAGCTTAAAAGCCATTTTGAAGCCAATTTACTCAATAAAATGATGATTTTTCTTATTATTTACCATGCAGTAAAGTTTAAAAAACATTTCAAATTATTATTCATGCCTAAATTTATAAGTTAGTGATGTTTTTGCTGAGCTGAAAATGTTATTGTGCCCGAAACAGGTGCTTGGCATAAGTACCTAGAGAAAATTGTGTTGGCCATCAAATTTTACAAACACTTGACTGGCCCAGTCTGAAGTGACCAAGTCAACAAGAAGTTGGCCAGGCTAATGGACCTTGGGAGTGTACAGATCGGTGAGGGAGAGGGATCAACGTGGCTACTTGCCTCAATGCCTTTTTTCCAGGAAAAGCCCAATTTTATCGAGCTAATTTTATCCAAAACCTGCTTGGGGTGTTCTATTGTTATCCTTGAAGCTCTAACTTAATATTATTATTAAAATAACGTATTATTATTAATTCGCTTAAACTTCCCACTCTCTTAACTCAAAGAAAAGCTAAATAATGCTGGCCAAAGGCGCATATTTTGTCTAATTACTTTCATTCATTGTTTGAGGGCGACTGTCTTTAAGCCTCGAGTGTCTTCGTGTTGGCTTAAGCCGCGGTTCTTGCCTTTAAACCGGCAATTAATGTGCATTTGTGCAGTGGACACCACTTGCGCTGGTTTATTGCCAGCAACAAGACACTAAGAGAAAGATTTCAGACTTAGCAACTAAGAAATAATTTATATATATATTTATAAATATAAATTATTGCAGTATTAACTACAGCAGGAAAGGCCCTAATAGCTCAAATGAATGGCCTTGACTTTCGAATTTTCCTTATTTTTTTTCGGTGTGCTGCCAGTTCTGAAGAGTTGAGTTGCATCGCGTTGAGTTGAGCTGCTTTGGCGATTGCCGACCGCGAGCTGAGGCGCGCCTCAGCTTATGCAACGTTTTTGCCAATAAAACAAGCTGGCGGGGGGCGGGGGGCGGAAGGCGGTGGGCGTCGACAACGACTTCGTCCTCGTCGCGTTGCTGCCAGCAAACTAATTAAGTTTAGCAGCCAAAGACATAGCTGTAGCAGGAGAGGAATAAGAAAGACGCTGAGCAGAAGATGAAATGGAGGTGCGGTTTGCGGCATTATTGGGGCTAAACTGAGGGGGCTAAGAAGGGGGGCTAAAGAGGGGGTGTGGCCGGGCTGATTTCCCTATTTTGGCAGCATACATCATCAAGGAGGATAACTGCTCTAAGTTACTTGGCAACGCACAGCTAAATTAGATGCATAAACTTGTGTTTATTGTTTCGTTTATGACTGGCCAACGATGTGCGTGAAGGAGCACCGGAAACGGAAACGAAATTATGTGATACCAGAGTCAGAGAAGTCAGTTGATTAATAAATACCATAAGTACCAGAAAAGTTAGGATACAGACATTTTTAGATATCCGAAATTCGTAGAGTTGAGTTTTATCTTAGATTTATTTTAAATTTCAACACGTTACCTGCATTGATTCCCACAATTTAATATTAAAAAAATGTATCCCTGTTTACTTAAATAATAAATATAATGCCTGTGTGCCATTGGGACTTTCCCTACTTGACAGCCTCTCCATTAGGTTTCGTCGCATTTGGTTTTTCCATTGAAAGTGTTAACGCTCCGAGTCCCTCCTCGCCTCGCCTCGCCTCCATCCCCTCCACCCGCTCCACCGTTCCGCGAGAGTGCGTGCCTGCGGTTCACAGTGCGTGCCATGCACATAATTCAGAGCCAAAATCTGCCGCTGACACGAGACAGCAACACAGCGGCAACAGCGGAAAAATGAGAGAGTTGCAATAGTTTAAACAACAAACTTGGACAGGACATGGGGCACATGGGGCATGTGCCTCGGTGTGCGTGTGTGCGTATGGCGCTGTAAGTCGTTTCGATTGCAACAGTGTTAACCGCAAACTTCCGATTGCATTTTCGCAACACCAGCAGCAGCAGCAGTGGCAACACCAACAGGGGCAACATTGTGGTTGTCCCGTCAAGTGGAGCAGTGGCGGAGTCAATCTCTTTTTCTCTCTCTGGCAAGATCCTAGTTGAATTATCCGGGGGATTGTACCTGGGCGATATTTGGATTTATTAAGGGGCATTATAGGGTATTTTTTCTTCAGGTGGAAATAGTTGCACTAAAAAAAAGTATCGAAGACTTAAACTATCGTTCCCGCTAGACATTAAGAGACGGTCTCCATGGGATTCTAACAATGGAGAGTAAGTTCTTAGTCCCACGAATTCCGACTATTCCAACTGATCTTTCAATTCAAATCAGTTTCAAATTCCGATGACTATCGATAAATCGCAATACAAATCCTTGGAAGTCTGTGGAATTAATCCTGCATTTTTTTGTTTTCGCAAAGTAAATTTCATCGGCAGATCGTCTTTTTTCTTTGGTTTTTTCTGGAATATCAATCGAAAAATCGAACAGATCTTTACTTATTTCAATACTCTTCATTACTAGAAGAGAGAAGTGTGTATGCGCTAGAGATGTAAGCTCTTGAGTATCTATCGATAACTATAGCTTACTATCGCTTTAAAAATGGAACATTGTGACAACTCTATTGTAGGAAATATAAACAACAAAAGTTTCCCCATAGGAACTGAGCTAACAAGGGTTTGTTAACTTCCCATTTAAAGTGCGAATTTACTGTCGGTTTCTCTGAGTGCACTTGTGCTGCATGCAACGGCTGCTGTTGCTGCTGTGCTTGTTCGCCAAGTTGTCGGCCATTTGAGAAATTGTTGCACCACACGCGCCTAACGGGTGGAAAGGGGGGAGGTGGCACATGGCGCTGGCAGGGGGGCTAAGGGGGCAAGGGGCCAAGGGGGCGTGACGGTACATGGCTGACGTGAGCTGACAGGCGCCAAAAAAGAAACGACAGCCGTCGCCTGGCAGCCCGTCTATTCAAGGCGACTGCTGACTGCGCCGCAAGTGTGAAATATTTCCCAAAGAGAGAAAGGCGAACGTGAGGCAGGCATTGCTACCCCCGAATAGCTCTGGACTCCCTCTGCCACTTCACTGCCTCCCATCACCTAATCCACAGGCAACCGCAGGCAGTTAAGGGATGCATGTGTGTGGCACCAACTAAAGATGCACTGAGCACAAAGAAATAGGATTAAAGCGGATTCTGGATTAATAAAGTTCTATAATTGATAAAGGTTACGAAATTCTGGCAATAAAATGGGGAATTTGGATTTGGCTAGCAATAAATATTGAAGACATACATATGTACATTTTGGTATTTATAAATGTAGCACAATCAAACACCAACTCTTTGTTTAGAGTGGGTCCGCAACAGCAACAACTCGAAAAAGTCGCAGGATCGACTTTTCCCCCATTAGCTGTGCATGTGCTAGAAAGAGACGGCGACTTGTTGTGAGTTTTACATAGTATATTTTTGGTATATTTAGTATGTAATGTATGTATTTACGTAATTTTTGCTTAGCGCCCTTGAGATTTTCAGCAATAAGAAGGTGCTTTTTACTATTTGTCTTCCTCTTCTCACTCGGCTTTTGAGAGTCAACAGCTGATCACTTAAGCGGAGTCGGAAAAACAACTTACAGCGCCAAGAAGGAAGTTCCAATTCTTGTAAGTACATTGATTAAGTTAAAGCCTTAATTGTAAACCAATTTGAAATGATCTTGCTTCGATTATCTTCCAGTGCAGCTTTGAATTTGAAGCGGCTGCGCCTCTGACAAGCGGCCCAATGGCCGCCGAATCACGGAAATTGTTTTGCCGCCGCGCGGCGCTATCTATAACTCTGTGTGGCACGTAGTTCTTCCCTGTCCCGCTCCCGCTCCCGCTGTGACCGAGCCAGCCCCCGGTGGTGCTTCAACTTTCAGCCAGGTCCTGGTCCTGGCCAGCGTCAATTGCAGTCCCCGTCGAATCGCTAACAGTTGCAAAGACACAGGGCCTTTTTCTGGCTTGCCCCATGCAGGGACATATGGATGTACACCAGATCCTGCTGAAACGGGGGCGGCGGCGGCCATTGTGTCCCGTTGCCAGGGACAGCAAAATTCGGATTTTGAAGGGGGGCAGGGGGGCGGGAGATGTGCGGATTTTCGGATTTTAGCCATGCTCCAACATTGTTGAGATAATTACAAGATTCCGCCACCGCCGCGTGACACCGCGCCCAGTTGGGCGCCAGTTGGAATCACTTTATACTTTTCGCCAGCACGCCAAGTTAATTAAATAATCATTTTGCCACATCTGCTGCGAGTTGCATGTGGCATTTTGTTTTCTTTCCCTTTGAAATCCGCAACCTCCTGACAATAGCAAGTGGCAAGTGGGGGCGGAGACTGGGGCTGGCTAACCATGCAATCCAAAAATTTGTGCAATTCCGTAATGACTTGCAATGTTCATTAGCAAAGCGAAAGCATACTTTTGAGCATTTAATTTGGATAAGTAGTTAATAAACCAAGAAGAGCAGATAGAAGCATTATTAAAATATTAATTACATTGTCATTAAATAAGAGGAGAAGGTAAACCATCGAGGTGGAGCTTTATCACGACATTAACCTTAATTATATTTCTAAATTGAGCACATTTCCTTAGTTTCATTCCACTTAAGCCCCATTTGAGTCGGATAAGCCCTGGCCAAGTGTGGCCAACTTGCAACCGCTTGTTGCACAATTTGATTGATTGCACTGGCTTGCTCCTTCCTCAACCCCAGCCTCCATGGCTCGCCCTTTCATCGCTAAATGACCGACCATCAATGGGAACGGCATTTGGCACCTTATTGGCCCAGAGTTAACCCTTGTGTGTGTGTTGTGCTTGACCTGCTCTAAGCATTCCAATTACTTTCAATTTGCCGGGCGCGCTTTGCGCTGAACTTGAACTTGCCCCAAACAAAGATGCACTAAGCCAAGTCGGAAGAGCTGCTACTTGCGATGCTTTGAAAAAAATTAAGGTATCCTTAAGCTGCTAAATTCTACTAAAAAAATGAAGAACAGGCCAGAGTGATACCGATTTCTCACGGTGTCCATGTTGGCCCGTTGCGGCTTTCGATAATATGGCGTCTAACAAAGTTACTACGAACGAGAATGAAAAGCCAAGTCAAAAACTTGGCCCCAGAAAGGCAGCTCGGCAGCTCGGCAGCTAACTAAATTCATTTAGCTGCCAGTCGGAAGTGCCAGGAGCTGCTGCTGCTGCAAGGACGAGGGCCAGGACCGGAGTCTAGCTCTGAAAGTCTGTAATGGCGAATTTATCTCTGTGGCTAAAGGTGCAACCGAGCTGTCTTGGCCTGCATCGATGTCGGTGCCACATTATTATTTCACTCGGTGAGCAATTGTTGTTTGTCCAAGGACACACACACGGGCCAGCAGCCACTTGACACCACACAGAGGAGGCAAATTTATATGTTCTGATCTCAGTTTTATTGAAAGCAATTTAGCAGGGACTACAAATCGCTCATTTCTAATGGACTCGCATTTATCCCGGCCACATGGTGAGCAGCGGCAGCCTGCTTATTACTTGTGATTCATTTGCCACGGGGCCCCGGTACCGGACCCGGCCACGATTGATTAAAATTTGAAATGAACAAGAGTCAGGGAGCCGGGTCCAGGGAGCAGTCCATCTGTCATGTCTCCTCTGAGTCGTCCTGTAGCGTTGAGTCGCTGAATAAAGTGATGTTTAACCTTATTTGTTAGTTAATGGGGTGTAATTTATTTTAAAAATATTTATTAAAATAGTTTTATTATAAAGTTCATGAATATATCTAATTAATTAGGTAGGAGATGTCATTCAGATTGTATACCTACTCCTATTACTCCTTTCTACACTCGTAGAGGAAGTAGGTCTTATTGTTTCTTTGTTAAATAAATGTTTTGGCGACTCACTGGCGGACATCGCGGTACACAATGCCTTTTGTTGGTGAACCAAGAAACACCAAAGGACAATGTTATGTAGGTTTGCTGGACCAAAACGCAAGCTGCCGCTGTGTTAATTTCCTAATCAATATCTGATTATTCCCATGCCAGCTATATGTATGATTTAATTGCCCGATCTGTATCTATCTATCTGCAACGTTACACTCAGATAGCTTTAAAACAGAGGGACTTCTGACTATATGTATAATACCCTTTAAGGTTATACAAATTATGCATTTCCGAAATGTAAACAAATCCTTTTGGCTTCTAAAATGAATGCATAACCCATTTGGAAGAGCATTTAATACGGAATCAAGGAAACATTAATTCAGTTAAATAGGTTACCTAGTTTTCTCTCTATTATGAATCACATCAAAGAGTAAGCCTATAATTTTAAGCCGCAAATAAGCGCTTCAAAGAGATTGCTATCAGGTACAAACACATGTGATAAGCTTTATATCTTCTGCTTTATATAGAATTAAGGCCAATAGTTTGTTCCTGGGGGCTATTTTTGGAAGCAATTAACCTTGATAATTAATTAAGCTTATTAGAGCGGCCAACTTTAAAATTTAAGCAGAGATTACACGAAGCTTAAAGCTGGAGCTAATACTATTAAGCATCTAAATTTAATTTTACGGCCAAATTCTCCGATTGTTAAATTATATTTAATTAATAAATCAAAGGATTAAGCAGATTATCACTTGCTTCAACTTTTAGTTATTAATTATATGGATTTACAAAGTTATATGTGAATTTTATTTATAATAAATTGTGAGAAAATTTAAGTAGAACAGCCTCTTATTTTTTCTATATATTCAGATTTTATTAAGCTCCATTTAGCTATGTTTCTCATAAACTCATACTACTAAAAGCCACAAAAAAATCCCTTGGACTCGTAATCTTGGGACATCTTCCAATCAGATGAAAGTATTAATTTTTCAAAGGTATCTCCTGCTCGACTGAGCGCCGTCGGCTAGTAAGCCTTCAGTGGAGAATGCTTTGTCCTCTGCTGCTTTAATTGAAAGCAATTAATAATATCGATGGGACACGTGGATACTGATACATCTGTATGTATCGACGGTCACCTGCAAAGCACAGAGACATACTTACGCCGACACCTGCCCGCCCAGTGTGTGTGTGGGCGCATTGACAAATGGCGTTTTTAATTAAAGGCAATAAATATGTTTGAGTCGCGGCGAAAGAAGGAAATAATGGGAAAACATGCAGAAAGAAATCCAAAGCGATACGCCTGCCCCTCCCCCGTGCATAAATCATAGCCGAAGCGACACATATATGCAGGCCAAAAAATATATATGTATGTATTTATCATGAATATGTTTATATATATCTCTCTGCCCATCTGTGTGCGAGCGCAAACATACAGAAAAATCAAAAGCGAATCCCACACATTGCGGGGAGCGGCAAAGCCGACAGGGACCGGGGGGACTGGCAATCGTGTGTGTAAGACTTCAAACAATTTTCATTAAAAATTAAATTTTCCCTTGCATAATTAAATAATCTTGCCAAGGGTGAGTAAAGGCAACTTGCTGCTTTGAAGGATTAATTTGTTTTTGCCATTATCGTTCCCAGTCCTTGTTTACGACTAGCAAATCCAATAAAACTCCATGGAGCGAGCGCAAGCTTATGTGCCCTTTTGTGGCATACCCGGTACCCAGAGCCTTGAGTTGGCTATAAAAGTTATTGAAAAAGCTACTATAATCCTCAATTTGAGTTTTTTTTTACATTGAATAAATATTTACTTGAATATGAGGATATATGAACTATTTTTTGAGCTTAACCTTACATTTCTTGTGTAATTTATTTTTTATTTTAAATTAAAATATTTAAAAATTATTTGTATGCATATTATTTTTAAAACACAATTGTTAGGATTCGACTGGGACTTAAACTCCCAGACAGTCAGCACGCCAGCCCAGCACTCTACCAGGCGCTCCACTCAAAGTACCAAGAGAGCGGAGGTCGCCGAATTTTTCTATCTCTCTCTCATTTCATCTATATCTTCTCCTCAGCTCAAAATTAGAGTAACTTCTTCTAGAATCGATAACAATTTCTTCGAAATAAAGTGAGAATAAATGTTTTTTTCTTTCTGGTTGTATCTTCCCAGCAACCTTAGCTGTCTTTTTTTAGTTTCCATAAACAACACTAAATTAATCTTGAACCCAGGGAATATTTTACTTATTTCCCGCTTTTTAGAAAGAACTGAATGCACATTAAGACCTCCTCTGGGGGCAATCATTTGGATGCTGCGATCAACTTTTGTACAGCGACTTCCGGATTTGGCATGCCAAATTCCAGGTCCATTCCCCAGCCTTTAGAGAGCTCCGCAGAGCGGAAAATACTGATGCACACACAGCACATTGGAGCACAGTGGAGGAGGCCACTCAGCGAGGGGGGACGGACGCCAACAATGTCGAGATTTCGGGGATTTTTTGGGATGGAAGCATGCTGTCTCTGATGGAGTCATTGGACTTCGTTTCCGTTGCACAAAATGTTTCAATTTGCTGGGACAGAGCGCAAATTAGAAATGAAATAAAACGGCAAGAGTGCCGCCATCGCCATCCTTTCGCAGGATGCCCTCATGAGCACTCGGATAGCTTCCGAGAGTTCGTATGTCCTGTCGGTGGGGCGGAAAACTTTGTCATTCTTACGGGAACAGATAGTTCCGCCCCGGGAGGAGTGAGTCCAGCTCATTTAATGGTCGCGCCGAGTGCTGCTTTCAAATGCGTTTAATATTTAAATGGCGCACCGAAAACGGCAATGGCCAATTTTGTGTCCCTCCTCGCTCTTGTTCGGGTTCTGGTCCTGGT
>VNJO01012050.1:0-13669 GCA_008042535.1 Drosophila tani | reverse complement strand
ATGGCTAGATCGACTCGGCTGGTGATGCTGATCAAGAATATATATACTTTATGGGGTCGGAGATGCCTCCTTCACTGCGTTGCAAACATCTGGTCAAAATTATAATACCCTCTGCAAGGGTATAAAAAAAATTTACTTCTCTGTTTTTCAACGAATTTCTATAAATTTTAAGACATAGCAGTTTTTTAAGGTTCTAGAATTACGGTTTTAATTTCATTAAGATCGGTCCACTATATCATATAGCTGCCATAGAATCGATCGGTCCATTTATATGAAAATGTAAAATTCTACATGTAAAATGTAAAATTTACAAAATTCGATGTTTTTTCAACATTACTAAAATGGTTCGATTTTCAATGATCCAATTACAGACTGCAAGGGTATACCAACTTCGGTTTACCGAAGTTAGCTTTCTTTCTCGTTTATATTCAACTTGTTTTTCAAGCGTCTGCAAAAGTTTGTGGGAAAAGGAGAGAGAGTGCGAGTTGGGGGAACCTGTACACCGAAAAGAAAAATATATAACAAAATTAAATTACAATAAATAAATAACTAAAAAAAAGAATACAAGTAAGAAACCTTTTGTAATAATGACATAACAGGGTCTAAATTTAAATATTAAAATTATTATTATTATATTATATTATTATATATTTTAGATTAATATTGATTTAGGAAAGTCATGTAGATACTAAACAATTACATATTTGAGAACCTGAAGATGAAGCTGATTTATTAAGATATTAATCTCAAGTATAAGTATCCCTGATCCTGCCTTATTTCCCTCTCTGTGTATATGTGTGGCAGCCATTTTTGCGTGTTTTTACAGCATTATGTGGTGGGTTTTTCGCCCATGGTCTGTGGTGGGGATGGTATTGGAAAAGATGGTGGTGGTGTCATTGGGGAGATGGGTGTGCCATGGGGATGAGTGTGTGTCCGGAGCCAGAGCTGGAGCTGGCCCCCGTCTGGATTGCACGCTTCAGTTGAACGCACAAGCAAATGTTGTTGCTCAATCGAAAGTATCAAATTGCCCACAATAACACTTAAATCCAGAGCGTCTATAAGTTGAAGTCAACAGCTAGCGGACCCGGAGAGAGAGACGGGGTCTGCTGTGGCGTTCAGGGAAATGAGTATACCAAATAAAAATGTTAAGCTCAACGAGAAACTGTCAACTTGGCCTTCTTGAGCTTACATAGGGGCTAATCGAAGGAAAATATTTGAAATAAACTTCAAGAATTTATTATGGTTATCGCACTAGTGTGGACAGTTATATTCGAGCAAACAAGAAGAAATAACTATGTTTATTACAAGCTTTATTTTAAATGTTTAGCTAGGCTCTCAAAATAAATCTTACATTAAAAATGTAACTGCCAAAAAGCTTAAAAAAAAGGTCGAAATAAGTCAGTTAATGCGCAAGACTTTTTCAATTTAAAAAGGAAACCGAACAGAGGACATCTCAATCGCGTCAACTTTTCTGCCTGCAATAAGTGTCATAAACTTTCCAATGTCATATTTTATTCTTAACTTTTTTTCCCCCCTGCTGCCTCTCCTTCGCTGGCAAAATCTTGGCCAGTATCGGAGCCAACTTATTCAATCGCAAAATGAAGAAAAGGTTGGCAGGGGACACCGAGTGAGTTGGGTCCTCGCGCCAGAAGGCAATGGCAAGAACTTTTTGCTGGTTGCTCAAAAATTCGAAGAATTCGCTGGGAGAACTGGGAGCTAAGAGCTGGGAGCTCGGAACAAAAAAATGTGTAAAAATACAGCAGCTAGCAACTGTTGGGCAATCGTGTCAGATATTAAAACATGAAATACATATTAAACGAGCAATGGGACTAAGCGCAGGAATACCGATTGAAATAGCCGCCAGCGTAGACAGCAAGGAAAGGGAATAGCGACGGCACTGGCGGAATGATGTCCTGTAAACATGAGCACAATAAGTTGGAAAATATATATATACAATACTCTCTGCTATTTGCTAGTGCATCTGGCTTCCTGTTTTTACCCCCTCTGCACCCTGTTTTTATGCCATAAAGCAGGACGAAATGAGTAAAAACAAAAAGCTCTTGCTAAAGGCAAGAGATAAGCGAACGGGATAGAAGTTTTTCCTCATCTAATAGCCAAGCGCAGGCAGCAGACACAGGAAAAACCTCATAGTGCCAGCTGGTGGCAGAAAAACAATAACAAAGGAATAAATAACTTCTGCGATTTTCCCAAAGTTGCAGAACAGCAGCAGCAGCATCATCCAGCATCCAGTTGGAGATAAAGAATCGAATAGCAATTTGTTTACAGAATGCCAACTGCATGAATATTCGATTTGTTTTATGAAACAAGAAATACTTTATTTATATTATGCTTGGAGATAGATTTAAATCAAATAACAAACAAACAAGATAAGGTTTTAAAGCCTACTGTTTATTCTTAGAAAATATGACCACTAATGACCTCTGCTAATGCCAAATGTTCGACCTCTGATTACGAATGATGCCGCATCTGCGGGATTGGATCTCTGCCCATCGGATTCCGGTTCCGCCTAACGAGCAAGGAGCTAGCCCCTCTGTCCAGGGTCAACATTAATATTTGAGCAACGTACGCTGCATGGACTCTTTTTTTCTATTTTTGTGTGTGTGTGTTTATCTGTTCGACTCGCCCTGCTCCTGCTGCTGCTGTTGTTGATTATTCAAGGATCAGAGCCGCACAAACAAAGCACATGGCAGCAGTCAGCGGAGGAAACTCTCTGCACTCAGCGTATAAATTTCGCCGGCTGCAAACGAACTCTGCAGAATCAGCAAAAATGTTCTAGTGTAAAAACACAGCAAGGGGGGGGGAAAGCGAGACGAGGGCGTGGCACAAAATATGCGGCGTACGTGTTAAGTGGCAAACGTTTTTCAACCCAAATCCCAAAAACTGAAGCCAACTCAAGCCGGGGCCAAGTCCGTCGTCGTCGTCGTCGTCGTCAGTCAAGTCAAGTCACGAGGTTTTTTGCCACGCATTTGTAAACTTTATAAATCAGTTCGTGTCGAAGCTAAAGTTGGGTTTTAGGGCTGACTTCGCTAGTGGAGCAGGAGGTCCTTTTTTTTTTTGCAGCGCCAACGATGCGTTGCGAAAATATTTCACGTTATTTTTGTAAATTGCATACTTTGCGGCGCTCTCCACGTTGATTTGACAGACGGGATCCGTCGACTAGTCTAGCCCTTTCTGCTCTCGGTTCTCGGCTCTTGAGCGCGGTTCTCCATTTGTTATATTACTAGCATATATAGTGGCTCATGCATGGAGGAACTTGTTGACGGAAAAGTCGCAGATGGTTGCTATCTAGGCAGCTGAGCGGTAAAGCTTTTTCTAAACAATTTTCTTGATAAATTTAGTGCATCTAAATTCATACTTTCAAGCTTTTCACTATCTTGAGCCCATTTCTATTATAGTTTAAGGATTACAGATATTAGTAAACCTTTTCTAATTATATTTATTCTTCCCTTTCTCTCTTTGCAGGTTCGTACCCTTCAAAATCCTTGAGCAAAACTAGTCAGCGTAAGAAATTAAATGCTAATGGTGTATGTTAACTTATTTGTAATTTCCTGTTTTTGTCCGGGGCTAATGGGAAATTCCATGGATACAATTAATGGCCATTACTGTAGGGTTAATCGGGACACAAAGGCAAGGAGGAGGGCGTTGGCATATTCTGCCTTAATAAGCAATTTTTAAAATGCAATTACTCCAGCATTGTACACACTCGACTGAAGCGATTGTGAAATGAATTTTTATTGAAAATGCACATGCAAACTCATTACGTATACGAGGCGTTGGACAAACAAGCGCCAAGCACAAGCACAACCACTCACACATCCCTCGACCGCACACGCACACCACAATGCGCCAATCAATGCTCGGGCTGCATACACACAAACGGACATATGTACATATACGAGTTTAATAACTTTGCCGCTACTGAGGCTGGGGCCGGTCCTAAGTCGACAACTTGGTCATTAGGGGCTTTGGCCCAAATGTTAATCACATTACCACAAACGTTATAATGTTTGGAGGATGCGGTTCTTCAACGCCTCCCCCTGCCACTCAAGTAACAATAACAATTATTTTGACCAGGCACACAGAGCGACTCACAAACGTCTTTTTGCACTGTGGGAAAAATTAGCATATCAAATATTTGCATTTGCCATATGCAAAGCAGGGAGTGATGAAGCCTTTTTGGGGGATTTTTAGGAACTTGAAACCTCATACGGAATTTATAAATTGGGATATATCAGTTGAGGTTGAGCTCTTAACTCACAAAACGCTTACAACTAAAGATGTTTCTCGAAGTACTTGTCGATATATCGATAAACATAACTAAGCATCATAATATATAAAAACTTATTGAAAAATATAAATTATGAGTATATTGATCACATTAATAAATTACCGATAAACTATTATTATATTATATTATTATAGTTAAATATATATATATATATATATATATATATATATATATTATTATAGTTAAAAATTGAAATGTTTAGTTGTCGATATCGATATATTATCTTAAGTAAATAACTAAGGTATATCGATATCGTAGAGCATTTTATATCAGATATGTAGCATCGCAACATACAAAGAAATTTACCAATATATTATTAAGAAGGAAAACATTTAAATTTATAAATCGAAATGTTTAGAAAATATATAAATATCGATACATAATTTCCATATCGATAACATGAATCAAGTATCGATTTAAAACAATATAAAAATCATTAATAAATTATCAATACACTTTTTAATGTATAAATGTTTATTTATCGAAATGTCTTAACGGAAAAAATCGATAATTATCGATATATACTCCTCTATGTCCACAAATCGATAACATTAATCATGAATCGATTCAGTCAATTCAAATTAAAGATATGAGTTTATTACCTATAGTATCGAAAAAAAATTAAAACGAAATTGACAATACCCACTCCTAGTCATCATTCCAATCTCTCAGTGTATGTGATGCGTGTGGGCCTCGGCTCATTGAAATAGTGGACCGCAATTCGGCTGCCTGACTCATCGAGACCGGCTAACTAGTTGAAAATGCAAACGCAAACCAGCATGGACGAACATAGACGGACCGCCGACGGCTAGCTGGCTCTGTCGCCTTCTCTCTCTCCGCATATGTATATACACATAGAAGACCCCTGCCTCTGCCTGTGGCGCCACCACCTTCCCCTTTGTTGCCCCCACCATCGCCATCACCAACACCACCATTGAGGCAACAACATAATCAATGCCTCGTCTCCTCGACCACTGTCCATTCCGTCGGAGAGTAGTTACCCCAGGAGCGGTGAACGGAGCAGCGCTTAGTTCGATCACAAACACACACGGGACACAAGATAGGGGGGTGGGGCGGAAAGACTGCTGATGGGGCTTACGGACCATAATTGTTGGCAAAGTTACCATTTCCTGTGCCCCGGCTACACTGAGAGAAACCTCCAGTCAGGCAGAAACTTTGATTAGTTCAATCAATCGAGGAACTCGCCTGGAAGTAATGCGCCAGAAACAAGCATCTTAAATTAGCCAACCGAGAGAGAATGTGATATGAAATGTAAGGCTGATGATGGATTTTGGCTGCTCAGGTATTGGTTTGCTAATCTGACGGCTCAGAAGATAAGATAAGAGTTTTGCTCAGATTTTGATTATCGATTGCAGGGCACTCTTTTCTGTCCCTAAGACATTTTAATTAATATAAGGAGCCAACCCCAATGTCCTTCCATTTTACGAGTGAAAAAAAGCCTTGCTAACTAACTGATACTTATATTAACAGTATATTCAAGTAATCCTTTATGAATCTCAAATAATTTGTTGATTTTCCTTTGCCGCAACCCATTGTGTATCACGTACCACGGGAAAGGAGTCGCAGAAGCGGCTGCGAGTGTGTGTCATCAAATCGATCGATTCGAATCACAAAACCGAAACCAACGCCGGCTGGGGATGGACCTCTGTGGTGCCGATGGTGGTTCCAATGACGGCGCTGGTGGTGGGTTTTGGGTACGGGTACGGGTTCGGGCTTGGGCTCGGGCTCGGTGGCTTATCCCCAGATCCCTTAACTTCCTCCCCGGCCTGCTCTCCCACTCACTCGCTCCCTCTGTGGTCTCTCTTTTGTGCAGGATTTGCTTCCACTTCAATCATAACTGTGTTCAATTGTTGTTTTTATTACCACATTTTCCTTCACCTTTCCCGGAGAGAAACAAAGGCTGCGGCAGCGGTGGCAAATTGGTTGGCTCTACTTCCTCCGCCTGCTGTCGTTATCCTTTGGCAAGTATTTTTTCTTGCTTTGTTTTCTTTTTTTCTCCTTATTTTTTTTTTATTTTTGCTGTGCTTGTGCTCCTTTTATGGTTTCAGCTCGAGCAACCTTTACATGGTGCTTATCTTGCGGCCTGGCCTGTGTCTGTTCCCGGTTCTGCTCCCCTCTTGGGTTTTTCCAGCCCCTCTCGTCCTCATTTCCTGATTTTCCGCATGAACAGTGGCCACGTGTGTGTGTGCATGTGTGTGTGCGAGGGTGTATCTCTGGCCAGGCTCTGCAACAATTGCGCATAATATAAATTAATAATGCAACAATTGCATTTTGTTATGCTTCCATCCCCACATTGTTGTGCCACTGCTGATTTCATTAAATATTTTTGTTGCCCTCCACTCGTCCTTGCTTATCAGTTCTCAAATGGAGAGAGAGCGAGAGAGTGAGAGAAAGCGAGAGAGAGAGCGAGAGAGTACACTGAAACCTGGAAGTTTAAGGTTTAAAGCACGATCTCGAAGACCCTAAAACAGTTGTAATTAGTTAAAAGTTCAGTTACAAATTACAAGATTTGTAAGGAAGTATTTTTAAATAACTCGTGTGCGAACTTGAAAAGGCCTGGGGCCTCTGGGGTGCACTGTGGGCAGCTCTGTTTTAAGTTCCTTATAAGTCTCTGCCTTAAAACTATATTTCTTATTTTAAATCCCAGTCCATAATCTCCCTTTTTAGTATAATCAATGTTTTTTCTGCAGTGCAGGAGTTCTTTTATTGCTGCCGTCCCTCTCAGTTTTACGATACTGCCGTAGACATGGGCATAACCATTAAGTGTGATCTGCAGGACCTTCCCGGCCTTCCCCCCCCGATGATTGCATCTGGCATACTAACTGGACCCTCCCAGCAAACCCCACCAAGTTACTGGTTCCTTTACGACCCTCCGTTAAGGTCGGGATGAGTTTTCCTTGCCTCTGCTGTCTCTCTCCTCCTATTGTTTGTTCTATCAAGTGTCGAACACGATACGTGTTGGGCTTTTTAATGGCAACTGGCGACGGGTTACGGTACTGTGCGTGGGTGTGGCTGTGGCACACGAGATTTGTAGTTAAACATAACTAATTACTGGAGCGAAGAGATTACAGTTGTCCGCGTCTTGTAAACAAAAGCAGCTGAAAGTAATGATTGCAGCCGCACTCCAAAGAGTCCTTAAAGCTTAACACAGGCTTTGGAAGTCAGTTTTTATGGGAGCCATAATGAAACTGTGTCATAATCCGAGATATATAAGGGAAAAAGTAAAGAAAGAACAGTTCAAATAAGTGCTGGGTGAATGAAAAATTGAATATAGCTTACTTTATCTTGATTTCCTTCTTAATTCTCCTATTGCCTTTAGTCACATTTTCTATTCCCCAGCCTTATTAGGTTTCGAGAGCACAGTTAAATGAATTTCGAACTCTCGCATCTTCAGTTTGCATTGCTCTCCCTCCCTAATTACGACCAATTTAGCTAAGGGCAGAATATTATTGAGTTCGGCCTATCAAAATGCCATTGACTAAGCAGAAACTACAAAGACCAGTCGCCGACCAGTGCCCGTCCAGCTATCTGAGAGGAGCTCATTATCAGAAAATATCAATATTAATTAGTGTGTATTACGTGACAGCTTCTATCCAGTGCAGTCCAGTCCCAGGCCCAGGCTCTCTCAACCTACTTTCCCCATGATAGTTGAGGGAAATCTTGAGGAAAGCTGGTTATAATTGTTTTCCAAACGCACCATGGGAACGAGGAAGGAACAGGGATCGGAAAATCAACTAACCCGTCCTGGTTGGATTAACAAAGCGATTGGCAACGACATTAACATTTTCATCAGGCCTCGGGCCCCTTCTCATCCCTAATGAGTTGTTGACGTCGTAATCCATCATCGATGGCATTTGGGGGCTGCTGGCGGCAGCAAAGGAGCTTTGAATTTTTATGATTATTATGTAGTTGCGAAGTCCGAGGGGCGCACTATCAGCGATTCAGCTGAGCTAACCATTTATCGCAACTCATGGAGCACGTTTCTCATTAGTCCGGCTTCCCTCGTCAGTGTCCATTGTGTTGAGTAACAGTAGAGGAATTATTGGCGCAAAGGGTTGATGGGAGTGAAAGTCGATTAATACATTTAAATGATGAATTTCGTACGAAGTCTTTTGTTATTTGGGGTTATTCTTAATTACACCCAGAAAAAAAATACAGACAAAAATCAAACACATGTATATTATATATATTGATTCATGAACGAAAGTTGACCCCGGATGGACTTGATTTTTTACTGTTTTGAACGGTTTCTTTTCTGCGTGCAGAGGTTATAGTTAGGGTCATTAAGCAAAAGACTTTTTAGCTTGCCATACCACTCTATGGCAAGTATTTTAAGAAAACCTCTTTAAATTTTCTAATATTTTTGGTCCATTGATTTCCGTATTTCATTGTGGTTCGCCTTCCACTCGGGAGAGTGGCGGTGGTGGCAAAGTGCCGATAATCATGACTGACTTGTACAAAGACTCTCTCACCCCGGCTTCTGCCTTTCTTTCGTCCTGCGAACCGGGAACCGGGAACACGTTTAATCTGCTGGCCACAGATTTCTATCACTGTCACGACTGTTTGCGTCGCCGGCGTTGGAGCGCTTGTCACAGTCGCCCCGCCGCCATGGCTGCCATTGTCAGCGAACATCGATACCGCGCCGGCTGTGGTCCCCGGCAAAAAGGAGATGCTGGAGATGGAGCGGTTTTTATTCCGGACTTTCAGCCTCGTGTCGGCTCCTTTGGGTTAACATCAGTGTGCGCGCGGATTCGCCTCTTTTTTAATGATACACAATTAGTGCGATGATAAATGGTCTGTCAAATGCAGCATCATCAGCAAGGAGCCAACCAGAAGCCAGTCAACCCTCACCAGTACCGTACACTGCTGGAAAAATTTTTAAATCTTTAAATTTTTAAACTGAAACTAAAAGGGATTTTACAGTTTTTACTTTAATAAACATATAGATATACTTAAGAAAGTTTATTTATATGCTGTATTAACAATATGGAGTATATATATTGATCAGCTCTTCAGATTATTTATTTTACTTAAGTTCCAGCTCTAAAATTTATTCAGAAAACTTTTCCTCTGACTCGTTATTTATTTATTAGATCAAACTTTCGCCCAAGTGTAATTTCTTCCTTGCTACTTAATAACCCAACTGAAGTTGGCCCGCGCCTTTGTTGTAGTTTTCTCTATTGATAAAAGCTGCTTTTTGCAGCGCCAAGTGAAACATCTCAGACAGATAGAAAAGAATAACAACAACAAAAAATATATATACGTATATACTATACATACATAAAAGAATAAATAAGGAAAAAAAAAGAGAATCAAAATAGCTGGGAGAGAAAAACAAACTAATGATGGCAGCACCCAGATATTGGATATTAATTGTTACAAATAACAAGATGCGCCGGGTGCAGTCGGTCCACCCATATAGCTAGGGGCTCCGCCTGGAGCGCAGGAAGCGACAGAATCAATTAAAATGACTGAAATAAATTGTAGACACAAAGTACGGCTAAGCACTGAAAGGAGACTGACTGACTGCCGGGCGGATATCGGGGAACTAATTCTGATTAGTGTCGGTGGCAGAGCTACCCCCATGAATTAGGGGGATGGAAGAAGGGAGTTGGCAAAGCCGATACATTTATCTTTAAATGCAATGGATAACTAAGACACAAGTATATATTACAGCCCTGCATTAATTATCAGAATCTATGACATCAGCTTCAGTTCGATGAGTCAGCAGAGACTTGTTTATTGGAAGATGTGTATAAATACCAGAAAACATTAGGCTCAACCCATATATCCTTTCCCAAAAACAAACGAAAGAAAACCTAAAAAAGCGTTTGATACTGAGTGAATTTTATAGCCTGTTCTTACTGCTTTGTAAGTTAAATAAAACCTCTATATTTCTACATTAACATCCTTTCCATGAAACAAATAAAAAAATAATCCAAGTTTTTTACAAACCTTTGCATTCCAAAGTCCTAATTTAATACCAAAAGGAAGTGTCTAATATATTTATCTAAACCATGAAATTATCTCAAATCTCTTGACTTCTTGGATTTCGTTCACTACAATTAAACAAGAAGCTTTAAGACCTTACTCCCTGTACCCATTCACATCCTTTCCATTCGTCCTGAAATGCATATTCGATGGCCTTCATAACTGGGAATTATCGTTTGCAAATCAGGTTGCCTCAACGGATCGGATGATAGCGTGGCAAGTTGAGTGTTTGTTTGCCTTGTGATTCGATTCGTCGACATCAAAGTCAGAGGGCCTAACTTGATTTGCATAGACCACGGACTATATCGATTGGGGAAACCATAACCGTTTCTTGTTTGCATCCGTGTATGGAGCCAGTCAGCGCACCCGCATTGTTATCGAGTTGCAAATGGCGAGGGGGTTAATTTGGGGGAGATATTGGGTGCTGCAATAGCTGCTACCCCTCCGGGGATCGTGTTGCACTGAAACGCTATTACTACAGTTTGATTGGCGAATGCAATAGGAATCGGAGTTGTTTTTGCAACTCTTTAATTTCAGTTGTAGCTCCACGACTCTGCCGTTCTTTCTTGTTTTCGCTTGCCATTCAGCAACACATTAATTTCATCAATTTTGTGGAAACCACACACGCATAAACCTGGGTGCAGTTACCTTTAGCCACTCGAGCACGGTTAGTTAACTTTTACCGCCTCGGTACTGAGGGATAAAAGAGCACTACGAAGGCAGGCAAGCAAACGGCAACAACGAATGCTCCAAAGTTTTTCTTCGGCAACTCCTTGCTCTTTCCGAGACGCGAAAACTCACTCAAAATAAATGCGCAATTAATTTTCATGGTGAAACTCCACAGCATCTTGGACCAAAGGTTGCGCGCGAAGTTGGGGTGAAGTGAAGAAATTGTTGTTTCCTACTACAACTTTTGCCATTGAAGGGCAAAAAATAATAATAACAAGCTGCTTGGGTTGGGTTTGGCCAAAAGTCCACAAAACTTTGCTTAGAACGAAGGCGAAGTCAGAAAAAAAAGATCCAAAACCGAAGTAATGAAAGCCAGCCAAGTAAACAGTTGCCGGAACAGAAAAAAAATATATTTGTATTCTTTTCAATAAAAATGGGATTGTCAGATATTTATGCGTATTTGGATATCCTTACATCGGAGTTTTATAATTTTATTCAAGGGCCTGAAGCTAAGAATATTTATAATAATATATTTTAGAAGCATTTTAAAGGCTATAAAATCATTAACTTATCATTAATTTATTGAAAAGAAATATAGGGACAACTGACATCCAATTTATTTGGTATTTTATACTAAGAATTATAAAATAAGGATTAATAAATATCCCATCATAAACCCTTTATTTCTTGCTGTGTGTTTGTACTCCTTAATTTATATTTTACTCAGAGCTTTGTTGAGTGAATATAAAACTGGAAATCAAAATATTCGGTGGCCACAAATGAGCAAAGTTTTCTTGCCCAGCTTTCACGTACTTTTATTTGTATATTTTTTGTTTCGTTTGTCCCTATTTTGGGTTATTTTTTTATAAATTTGTTTTTGTTTGTTTTGTTTGCGCAACTTCAGCGCAAAGCTGCAGAATTTATTGCTTTTGAAATGCGGTTGCGCATAAATGTGCAGCGACCAAACAGCAACAATAGGAGAATCTGTAACAACTGCGGTCTGCAATGGAGTCTCCACCGTAAATGAAATGAAGAAATGAAATGAAAAATCCTCACATAATTGCAAATGCGTGAGATACTTCCCAAATGGCGAAATTATGAAAATGAAATGGAAAAAGCTTTGCCTGCCGACGCCGCCACCGCCGCCCTCTCTCTCCAAAAATCCCTTGGGTGTCGTCGGTTTTTCTTCTATTATTTGTATACCCTAGCGAAAGTATTCTAATTTCTGGCAGAAGTTTGCAACGAGGTGGCAAAGTCGTGATAATAATAAAAAGTTTCCTTATATTTCTTGAAATTAATTTCATAAAAGTGGAAACCAAATTATTTATCAGCCAAGGACTTTAAGGCCTAAGGGTATTTACAGTTTCGGCTTCACCAACTAAGCATTCCTTCTTGTTTTCCCTTTTTTTTTTAATATTCCACTCATGTTTTTGGGCATTACAGGCATTTTGACGCCTCATCTTTGGGGTTGGCCAACTATTACTTTGATGACTTGCCAGCTTGTGTGCTGGGTTCCCTTTTTGTGGAAACTCAAGAGAAAACCCCTGCATCTTTCTATGAATTTATAATTATCAAAGTAATGACCAGGACTCTTGCCGCTTACAAGTTGTGCCTTCCAAAGAAGTATTTAAATTTTAAATAAACCATTAGGCTGCAATATATAGGACACACTACGCAATTATTGCAACTGCAGTAGCTTTCTGCAGTATAGGTTACACTAAACAATTATTGCAACTAAAATAGCTTGCGGATAAAGCTTTATCACGAGTGGGGCAGTCACAGAGCTTAACTAGGAAATGCACCAGGCATATAATCCCTCTCTTTTGAGAGTTTACAAAACTATTTCCCGGCCAGAACCAATCAATATTCGCCCTGCACACACAGTGGCCGAGGCGGGCATTAATTCAACATCAAACATGCATTGTTTGATGGTAGGCCCAGCATAAAGTGCATGAATATTTCATTCTTTAACAACCCGCCCCGCCCCGATTGCAGCCCACATAATTGAGTGCTCTTTTATTTAACATGCAAAATTAATGGCCGGGCTCTGCATGAATGCAATAAAACTATTAATCAATAAGTGCTCATATGCCCATTCACACACAGTCTGAAGTAGGGATAAAAAGCTGTGTGTGCCAGAGGAAGAATATGCAACTTTGCCCACTTTATAAATTTAATGGAGTTTGCCAAAGCAGAGCAGCAATTATATTTGTTAAACTTTTTTGTTTCCACCCAGCAGCAGCAGCAGTAGCTGCTAGTGGAGCAATACAGGGTTTTCTGTTGGGAAATATACCCTGGAATTGGGGTAAAAGTCAGTTGGGCAATGAAAACTATTTAAAAAGGCCTGCAGATATTAATACAATTAATTTAAGGGTTTCTGAAATTTATTCTTTAGAAACATTCGAAAATATTTAGAAAATCGAAAATAAATGAGGTGTTTTTAAAGAAGGTAAAGGTTTATAAGAAGTCAAACTGGCTATATTATTTTTGCTCTAAAATGATAAATAAGTTTATTTACTTGTAAGTCCGAGTACTGTTAATAGGTCAAAGAACTTCGACCCCTTATTCCCTTGAGGTTTTTCATAACATTTTTTTTTTTTTTAGAGGACGTAGTAACTGGCTTCAGTTGGCCAAAGATTCTAGAGAAAGTCCGCAGCTGGATGCGGCTCTAGAAAAAAA
>VNJO01012045.1:0-31874 GCA_008042535.1 Drosophila tani | reverse complement strand
GTTGGCACTGTTGGCATTATTTTGGCTTATGTTCGGGCTCCGGATCTCGATGTTCTCGTAATTGGCGGCCCTCAGTTCCGGATAGAGGCGGCGGGGAGCGGGCACGGGTCGCGCCTGCTCCATGACAGGGCCTAAAAAAATACAGAAAGAAATATATGTTAATTTGTAATAATATTTTGGGTTTAAAATTAATTAATACCTAAAAGCGATGTTATATTATCTTTAGACACTCTTTATATTCGGTTCAACCCGTATAGAAAAGTAAAAGAGCGGACTCTTACGTAGCAGAAGAGAAAAAATGGATCTTATAAGCTATTGTTGCTGCTTTGCTTGTATATATTATATTATATATTTTATATATAATAAAAATTGAAAATAAAAGTTATTGAGTAATTTTTATATAAAAATTGATATTTAATAATTATTACTAATTTTTTATTATTAAACTTAATTTTAATTATTAAAAATCAATTTTTTTCGTAAAAATTAAGAAATAACTTTTATTTTGTAATTTTTTGCTTTTTTAATTATAACCGTTACAGTCCCTGATATAATATAGGCGATGCGTCGAAGAGAGAATGAGAGAGACTCGTAGCACAAGAGAACAAATGCTAAACTCTCTCAGAGTGCAGTTTCCAATAATCTCTCTACTAAGTGACTAAGTGGATCTTGTAAACAAACTGTTGTTGCTGCTTTGCTTGTAAAATACAGTTCAGGCAAAGCAGCAAAGAAAGAAAGAGAGAGAGAGCTAAGGCAATAAGCAAGTGGCCTCAATAGAGCGAAATCTACTCTCTCACTTTAAGGAAAGATAGCTTGTTTGCTACTGACTGGATCTTATAAGCCGTTGTTGCTGCTTTGCTTGTACAATACAGTGCAGGCAAACTTTTAGGGAAATTTAAAATTCGATCTCTGGTATCCTACCATTAAAATTAATAAAGACTTCAAAGCGAGGTTATACTAACATTAAGACCTCGTTGATGTTCAAGTCCTAACAAGATTATACACAACATAACCTATTCTAGCTAGGTAAGCAAAGATTAAAGGGGTTTCCACAAGAAAACTTCAGGTATTGCTCAAGGTAGTCCCAAAAAAGATACCTAGGTTTACCCCAAAAATCATGCTTAAGCTAGAATTTTAATCCTTTGGGACTTTAAGGGCGTACCTGTGGGCAGTATACCCCGAAATCTAGGTTATTAAGGGCTTTACCTGAAAGGCTTACATAGAACTTTTTCAGGTAGCCCCATTAGGCCACAGTTGGCTGTATAAAACCCTGAGCTTCACCTAGAAACCTCACACTTCTCTCCAGTTAACCGAGCTGACGACATGTCCCTAAGCATTGCTGAATTCTACCAAAACGCGTTGATTTTCTGGAGCAACCTGATCGCTGTACTACTGCAGTTCATACAGACCACCTGCTGGAGGCACACATCGACCCAGGACCACAACGAATCACAGACCAAGGAGGAGGACAATATGCTTGCCAAGACGATGGAAGCCTTCGTCGAGGAGCAGCAGAAGCGGGTCCAGCGAAAGGCCGAGGAATATGCCAAGGTAGAGCTACTCCATCGCCTGCTCGTCCAGCAGCAATTGCAGGATTTGGAGCGGCGCAGACTGATGAGATTGGCGCTGGCCCGAAGGCGTCTGGATTACTCCAATTAGCCAAACAAATTAGCTCCTATTATCGCATAATTTATTTAGATTTATATTACGCTTAGCTATTTGCATTTTTAAGTGGAAAATTACGACTGCCGACGAGGCAGATCAAATAAAAATAAACGGAGAGTGCGGAAATTAAAGACACGTGTTTGCATTTCTTCTTGTTCCAGCCAGCCATCGATCGAACGACATTCGCTTCTTCGATCGGTCATCATTAATTTTCCCCCACTCGGGCCTCAGCTTTCACTTTCCGCTTTCAGAGTCAGCGATTTTGGGTTTATTTTCTGTGTATTTTGTGTATTCAGTTTCACTCGCCGACTGTTTATTCAGTTGGAATGGAACAAAGATTTAAATAAACAATATCGAAGCTGCTTGTCGGAGCTCAAGCGCATTTGATCAGCAATTCTTTGATTGCACTTGACTTGAGTTGTATCAGCAATAAATAGCGCCAAGATCAGGGATTAAATATCAATCATAAGGGTTTACGGAACTACTGAGCACTGAGAATAAGAACGGAATTACCCTAAATAGCCGGTATTTGGTGTTCAAAAAAGCATTGCCTAACTTACCGGGTGTTTTTTTTGAGAGAGATTATAAAATCGAACCTGTAACAAGTTGAAATACAAAAAGATCGCCACAAAAAGTCAAGGATCTGGCATTTACAACTTGTTTACATCACTTCCTCCATGATAGGCTTGAAGCTAATTCCTCTGGCCCTCCAATTGTTTCGCTTTATTGCAGTTCCCTGAACTCTTCAACTTTGCGCAGAGTTTATACTGTGGCGAGGAGCTCCAGGCCAGACCAGAGCAGACCAGATCGGATCTGGGGACCCCAAAGAGTGGACGACGTTGGCGCTTAAGTGGTCGCGTCGCCCCACTTCAAATGGGAGTTCTTCTTCGCTTCCCTTAGCCTCGATTATTTTGTTTATACGCTCATTGTATCTGCTATTGTCGCTGGCAGTTTCTGTTTGCATATTGCGCCGGATAAGTTGGATGAATGAACTTGCTCAATGCGAGCGGTTGGATGGATGAGTCACATTAGATCGGCGGGGCTGACCGGCCCTCGGCCCTCTTCCTATGCTATATTTTTATTGTTTTCCGGGAAATATAACCACTATAACTACGAAACTATGCCGCCGCTGCTCGTGTCAGCTTTTCGGGAGCTTGATCGATGATTAATTCAGGTTTGCTCTCCCAGCCATCAAAATTGAAATATTACGCTCTCACACGACGAGTGCCGACCGAATGAATCAATTGTTTTGCACCACACAATCATAAATCCACATATAGTTGCTCAATTCAGCGGCGATGTGGACTACATACTTGTACAGTGCGTTTCATACTTATAAACGATACAAAGGTCATCACTTTAGGCTTGGCTTTAAGCTGGAACCTCTTGTAAAATTAGTTTTAGCTTAAAATCAAGACAGTCCTAAGTTGAGCTTCTATTTATTTATTACTATTAAACTTTTCTTATATAATTATTCATTTTACCTTTCCGTGGCTCTATAATATTTAAAAAATATTTAAATACATTCAAGAGAAACTTAAAAAAAAAAGGGGGGGGAAACTGCCCATTCCTGACCTAGAGCTTAAAGTCCATCAGGATCTTTTAGAAGCCATAGTACATTCATCCCAAGTTAAATGTTTCTTTAATAAGTAGAATAAGACCAAATTTCGTTTTACTTAATGGCATATTCCTCGAGTACATTTATATAATTATTTACTAAACACTAAAGAGCACTTTAAAGTGAATATAAGTAAAATTTTTAAAATATAGTTTGTGTTCTCTCCGTAAATATACAAAATGTGTCACACATTGTGATATGGCTGCGCAAGGCCCAGTATTCGCACACCAAATATATATAGTACGGAAACCGAGCTATATACACACGCTAGCAGATATCGTTCGTATTTATAGTGGCGATAACAATGACGAGCCAGCGACGATGATAATTGTATGGCGAATATGCCGAGCGATGAGTGGACATGTAGATCCATGAATGACCGGCGTACACCCTCGGAAATGCTTTCTACCCTTTAATTTCTTCGGATCAATATTCTTGAAAATCAAAGCTCCACTTTGCTTATCAATGTAAACAAATATTGCCAGCAATATGTTGATGGATTGCCCAATGGGAAATCTTAATAATAATTAAATTCGAAAAGAAAACTGAAAGCTATAGATAAGGCACTTCAGAGTGGTTCCATTTGTTGTGAATCAATTATACTTCTGGCAAATTGCTGAAGAAATTCCCAAGTTTCGTTCTAGAAATCTCGGTTCCGGAGGTCAAAGCTTTAACCACAAAACCAAGATTATATTTCTGAGCTCTGAGCTTTGCATATATTGAACAAATAGGGAAAGCAAAACATTTGCTATGTTTATGCAAATTTTGTTTAAATTAGTTCAAATTTCGCTTAGTGTTTAGTCTAAACATTTGGAAAATGAGTCGCTTTGTGAATCACTTTATAGGTTTATAACTTAATAAGGATGCTAACAATATGCAAGCGAGCTATAAGATAAAAGGTATCCAGTAATTAAAACCAAGATTAGGAATAAATGAAACTTTAGACAGTTAATAAGAAGTATAGAAGTTCTGAATAAACATTTAGGCATTCTTTTAAACTACATTTTTTTTATTAACTTTTCATATTTCGGTGGTTCGGTTCGCTGACTTTTTTGCACATTGCTCTAGTTTTTGTTTTTTTCCTAAAAAAAAACCCAATTATATCATCTAATAGGGCACACTTCCGTTGCGATAATATTAGCAATGCCCAAAAAAAGAAATGTATTTGCAAAATAAGTGACATACAATATTCCATTCAAACTTATATTTCTTTATGGAAATGAGTGCATGGCGAGTGAGACATTCATGAGCATTTGCAATTGGATCGCTGTTTATTCGCATGAATCACTTGCTGGCGTTCTGTTCTCCCTTTTCATGCTTCATGTTTCATGCTTTCCTTCTTTTGTTTGCCTTTGTTAGCATTTTTGCTAATTACAGCATTTTCCATGGACCAAGTGCAAGTTGGAGCACAGAGAGAAATTAAGACAATAAGTGAAACAATCAATTTGATATTATAACTGATTTTTGAATATAGGAACTATTTTTTAGGAAATATTTTAAAAGCATCTCATTTTTGGAACCAAGCTTCTAGAGTTCTTGCTAGAGTTCCCCATATCTTTAGCTATTTTCCCACTGTGCACACTTTTTGCCCGTCTCTGTGATTCACGGACAGAGAGTTTAAGTTCGGTTTTTGTTTATGTTTATTAATGCGAGCGCGATAAGAGAGCTGCGCGACAGTAAAATAAGCTGACTTAACTGTTCGCCGCTTATTCCTGGATCGTATTCATGGAGCATAGTGCAAAAAACTGGAGGAAATGGGCGCAGAGAGCTTAACACTCGCGCTTAACGCTTCCATGGCCCCAATTATATAAGCGCGAAGTACGGGGATGGCTATGGGGAATATCGGTTGTACGGGCGAGTCGCGACTCGATTTCCAAGTTGTTTGACGGCATTTTTTGTCGTGTGCACGTTGCCATCGATTTGTGATTTGATTTACACACAGAAAAACATACATACATATATACATGCGACAGGTAGAAGGTAGCGCAAGAACATAAAGGTGACAGGTGAGAGGTGAGAGAGGAGCGGGAGTCCAGACACTCGATTACCTGGATTACCATTACGAGTGGAATAATAAGTGGAGTTACCTCTCATTCTTATAGCTCTGTCCGCAAAGACTAATTTGTTGCATGTTCATGAACTCCATGAGGTGAGGTTACACCACCATGACATTTAGGAAAATGTTATTTATAATTATAATAAAAGATTAAGAACAAGAAATTGGTAACGCGAATTTAGGGCAAATACACTCAAAGACAAGGATCATGAAATCATTTAAGAAGGGACCCCACTCCTGCCTCATCAGTATCTTCTATAATCTGCCTGAATGCGTCTAGAACCCAATGGGAATTCTAGAGCGACGCCAGCGATAAGATAGAGTTTAAATGTTTCTACTGCGAAAAAAAACAACAAAACTATTTTTATATTTCTACTACTATTCTTTATAATTATAGTAAAAAGTTAAGTACGATAAAATCTTTAATTTTAATGCCAATTTGTATGCTAATGATTTAATGTGCTAAATATACTTTAAATGTAAATTATGAAGACTTAAATTAATCTTGCCGTATAATTAATTTTGCTTTATTCCTTAAATCTATTAAAATAAATATAGTTTTATAGTTTTATTTAGTAAGGTGACTTGTTTTCAAACGCAATAACTGGAGTTAGCCCAGTGCGAACGTTCTTCCTTCGTTGTTAAGATAACTTTGATATCGATAGGCAACTCATGTTAGTGTAAATAGGATATTAAAGAGGTAAAGAGGTGTAAATAGGATATTAAATAGGTAAAGAGGTGGAAATAGGATATTAAAGAGGTAAAGCGGTGTAAATAGGATATTAAAGAGGTATTGAAGAGTTTGTGAGGTTTTGGAAATGTATTGAACTGTCATTAATGGTTTATATGCCAAAATAAAAAAAACAAATATAGTCTGAAGACAGAAAATGTAAAGTAGTTATTTATTTCTCAACAAAATATCATTTTTAATTATTATAAATTGCTCTTTTTCATTGAAAATCTTTGAAAAAATATCAATTAAAACTACAGAATATAATTGTGTTATTGGCCAATGACAATGCTTATTTCGATGCCAAATAAATGTCGATTACATCTATTAGTTACAACTAATTAGTTTAATGGCCTGTATCTTCTGCAAGTCACCCAAAAAAACTCTCATTGGTGGTGCGTTCTGCTGCGAAAGTTTAAGGGAAACCAAATCGGGGGAATGTGTGTCGATTTTGTTGGCTTAATATGTTTATAATTGCTTTAATTGCCAAACAATTAAGAAGAACAGCAACAATATGTGCCAAAAGTGTGCGAGAGAGGGAGACGCCAGACACTTGTGGCTGCTTTTGGTGTCAACAACAACAGGTGAAAAAGAGTCGCAACTATTGGGCAGCGCCGCTCCCTCTCCTACTCTCGCTCCCTCTCTGTCTGGCAAAAATGGGAGCGATAAGCAGTTAGAAGCGATCTGTGCAAGCATATGTGTGTCAACTATCAGTTCACCAACACATACATATAGCCAATCCCCGATGGATTGATTATAACGTGTATTTGAGAAATTTTGCAGCTGAAAGATAAAACGAGACCCGCATAATAGAAACGAAGAATGAGAAAAAAAAGGAGGGGAAAGAAAGAAAAGCCATAAAAACCTTATAAAAACTCTCTTACCTTTCGCTTTTTCCTCGTTTCGTATGCAATTTATGCGTGGTTAAATATTTCGTTATTCACAAAAAACACAACAAACAAACAAAAAAATAAAATACAACGAAAACAAAGAGATGTGCAGACAGAGAGAGGAGAGAGCGAGCGAGCGAGCAAAAGAGAGTCTCGAGCTCAGGACTATTTCCCACGCATATTGCACAGAGCTCTTATTGACCGATCTCTAGTTGACACATTTCCACAAACTTTGGCTTGTTTAATTTATTTTATTGCAGATTTTCGTCGAGTGAATCACTTTTTGCGGAATACCTCGCACACACATACTAAGGCGCGCGCGTACGCATTGTTTTTATTTGTCTCTCTTTTGTGAGATCGTTGTTGGGTGGGGGAGGAGGGTGGGAGGCGGTGGCGGATATAGGATGTTGAGGGATCAAAAGAACAAGTACCGGGAGGAGCAATGGTTTACATCCGAGTTCGTACAATCACGACTAGAACCGGAGCCAGTCGCCCGATCCGCGATCTTTGTCGCCACTTCACTTTTTAAAAAAAATTTCGACCGAAGCCAATAAGTATGACCATGGCTTGACCGTTATAATATACCACTGAGCCCAGGTCACAGAAATATACTTAAATACTGTTACTCTGGTGGAGTACCACTAATATAAACAAATAAAACTAAAGTTATATTAAAAATTCATTTTAATTCTTAAAATCTATCAAAAAACGTGCACACTAGATACAAAAAATTAAAAACAAGGGTAAGCTGCATGGGAAAGTAACACATTTTCTCACCGTCTGAAAAATGGGTGCATGGCAAAATACCGAAAAATACTCTGAGTATTAATTTATTTGTGTAAGATAGGGATTTCTTTGTTTTTAATTATTTTACTATCAGGTAAAAACAAACACAAAAGATGCATTTGATAGTCGCAATAATGTTAATTTCCATTTATTTAAAGTAAAAACAGTAAAACAGTTTGCAGCCCCCTCCGTGTTCCATTTCCCACCATTCCATTTCGACTCTTTAACGGACATTGTTTTGACACACAACTCGGTATATTTGAAAGATCTTGGCACGGTCACACATTCAGCCTCGATTACGAACAAAAAGATAATATTTTAAAAATTAGAAATACATAACATATGGCACGTCCTTTTGATTTGTTGTTCAGCAATGCCATTCCTCGGCTCATCAACATAAACCAACCTCTGTCTGCATCACTGAGGCACAAGAGTACCAGCAAAAGGAACAAAGTTAATGTAATCCGCCAGAGCAAGATATTCAACTCTTTAGTTGGAAACCGGCACGAAGGCAGCGGAAGCTCACGCTGGCATCCCTCCCACGATGTGAATATAAAAAGTCGCCCTTCCAGCTTCCAGCAGTCGTCTTCCAATTCCGTTCGCGCACCCAAATTCGGAGGAGGAGTATCGCATTCACGAGCCCATCTGGACAGTCGCAGAATGGCCGTGCTGAATAAGATGTTCATGACGACCATAACCGATTTTTTGGCAACAGGCGATGGAGATGCAGCCCGTTCCTTAGTTGGCCGAGGCCTGCAAGTTTCCTATGTGAAGATCAGCAGCGACTTCTCGCAAATCAATGTGTACTGGTCTTGTGGCTCGCCGGCTGAACAAGCCAACACTGCGCTCGAGGAGGAACTAAGCCGGTGCAGTGGCCAACTGCAGCATGAACTTTCCCAGCTAAATCTCATGGGTGAGGTTCCCCGCATCAGGTTTGTTCGGGACAAAACGAGCACGAATCTTTGTCAGGTGCAGGAAATCCTAGCCCGGATCGGTCCACTTGAGTATGTAGCTTCGCAGAACGATAAAAGTAACGAAGAGGAGGACATGTCCATAGAGCATCCATCCCAAACTGAAACGTCGCCTGTCAGTTGGCCGGAGATGCGGCAGGATGTTGTAAATTTTAACCAAAGCTTAGTAATGGATAAGATACTCACTAAGATGCACAAATTCAAAGATGCCTGGGTCTCTCATATGAGAACCCAATCCCAATCGAACACTTCCTGAAACTTCCTAAACGTCGTTAAAAATTCTACTATATCATAGTAATAAATGATTTAATATTCAACTATTTGTCATTTTATATTCTCAAAATTCATCGAAAAAGGGTTATTTTAAAGGCAAGACAGTTAAAATTTTCTCAGATTTTTTAAAAATTAAGTTTTTTATGAACAGCTGACGAGCAGCTGATCAAAATTCAAAGATATTTGTTGTGAGAGTACCTTAGCTACAGCATGACTATCGATAATTCAAGACAAACTCTCTCGCTCTCTCCGGTACATGCGTGCTTCATTGAACGTAGGTGGTGTCACTCACCCACAGGGCGGTATTTTTAGTTTATCGAGCGGACACGGCTAGAAATAGCTAAACATTGCGTGCGGATTTTCAGTTGTTGCAAAAAACTTAAAGCGCCGAAAAACAAGTGTAAAACTAAAAACTTTCCTCGAAAAGGGAGACAGCATTAAATATTTTGATTTCCTTGAAGCCTGTATATCTTTTTTAGCTATTTTATAGCTGTGGTCTTGAGCTTTTTAAGTGTGACCTTTGCGGTGGGGGAGAAAACCCGGTCCTCGCTCTGGCGAATTTCAGCATTATAATCGGAAAATCTGGCGAGCACACTGCACTTTTTTGGCGATTTGATTAAATGTTTGAACGAACTTTTTTTTGCGAAGTTAATACCTCCAAATACGGTGGAAGTACGAGTATTAGAATGTCTTCAATGCTGCTAATCAAAATTATGCTAATTTGGCTTGGAAATAGCTGTTATTTCCGCTAACCGCTATTTTCCAATATATCCGCATTCGTCAATCGAATAACGCTAGATCTGGTGAGAAAATAGCTAAATTGGCAACACCGCTTCTACATCCCTACCTAAATCCATTGAAGAATCCAGTTGAATACCAGTCAGTGGTCCACAAAAATAAATGTTTTGCAGTGAAAATTAGTAGATAATTACAAGTTGGGCGTACGCAGCGAGTGCAAAACATATCCCCATTCAATCGGTTACTCACCGCAGTGTCACTCAAACAGTTGCCTTTTCATTAGTTAAACTTGTGTACACATACATGTATATGTATATATTTTTTTTAATGACTAACTGTTGTGTGAATGTGCATGGAGAGGATTCTTAGTCCCCAGCTGCAAATCGGAGACTCGACTTGTCCGCACATAACGCATTCTTCGGGTTTCATTGTTTGTGAGCAGCAAAATTTTTTTTTCTTTTTTTTTTGTATTGTATTTGGTATCGCTTTTACGTGATATCGAGCTGTGTGTATGAGAACCACATAAGCGATTTTTGTTGTGCGCACGGCTTACGCGTATATATGTATATATATGTATTTTTTTTATCTCAATGATAGTTAACCCGAAAAAAAAAACACACACACAGCAGTAATCAATGTGCAAGAAGCTGATGTGACGGACAGATTGAGCGGAGGAATCTAGTGAACATAAAGACGCAAAAATTTGGTTGCAAAAACAGTTTGATAACAACACAAGAAACGGCAACGGCGACGGCGACGGCGACCCACCAGCACTTGCAGTTCCAGAGCCCTCCTCTTTTGAGCTAACGACACAAAAAAAAAAGAAACGGGGTCGCAGTAGTAGTAGGCGTTCTCCGCTGCGCAGCGCCGTTGGACATCTACACCTCGAATCGAAATTATTGCAAAAATTTAATATATTTTTGCTAAGGCCGGACGACAACAAGTCAGGGAAAGGGAAAACTTGCCGCAATGGATAATCTAATAACCATTGTAAACAAGCTGCAAGATGCGTTCACATCGCTCGGGGTGCACATGCAATTGGATTTGCCACAAATCGCCGTTGTTGGTGGCCAGTCCGCAGGCAAAAGTTCGGTTTTGGAGAATTTCGTTGGCAAGTAAGTAAACATCCATTATAAACATTAAAGTACAATACAAATATTGTTCGAAAGATATGTTTGTTTACCTAAAAAAGTGGACGGCGCCTTGCCTATGGATGGCTTTTAAACATTGTTATCTAAACCGTAACAAAAGGAAAAAATAATAAAACATTGGCTTAGGAGGTTAGGAGGTTTAGATATTGGAAAATTAATTCCCTGCAAGAATTTCCTGGTTAGTCAGCAGTGGGCCACGGGGACTTTACCCGAAACTAATCGTTTTTCAAACGCACAATTATGCAAGTACGGTTTGTGTACATACAATAGGCGATTGTGTCGTTATCAGTGGCCATCGGAGTGTGGCCAGTGCCTGTTTATCTTTCATTTTCGAGGAAATTCCTCAGCAGGTGTAATCATACATTTTTTTTTTTGGGGGGCCTGGAATATTAGTTAGCGAAAATCAGTGTTAACAATAAAAAATCAACCCCGTTCTCGGGTCTTTAATGTCATTGCTCTCATTTTTGTACATATTAGGGTCTTGCGCGAGCTCTCCGCGCTCTCTCATTCTCTCTGATTTGCTCTGTTAGTAGCCACCGACCGCCCACACTCTCAAGCACACAAATACAATGGCTTCAACGCCCCAAAAAGAATGTCGATAGGAAAAATCAATATATATGTTACCGTCTACTTTCTTGCACTTTATCGTTTCGCTCTTAACAATTCCCATATACATATGATGTACATATGTATGTATATGGTACATTGAGGAGTGACCATGAACTTTGCCATTAACATAAACATAAATGATAAGGTCGATTAATTTATACTATACTACTACTTATAGATTTTAAATCTAATGGCAATGCTTCCTTTTCAATTTCCAATTAAAAAAATGTATACAAGTAACGATTTCAGTTAAAATGATTTAATAAGAACTATAACAATATCTATGTACACATGTCTATTGCATTATTTTGGTTTATCTTTATCTACTTGCTAGTGATAAGATATTGATACATTTTCAACGTCCTTTTGTCATTCTATAAGTGTTCCATTAACTTGTTACAAAAAGCTTGGGCCGCTTACATAAGCTCTCTCTCTCTATATTCTAAATAATCCCGTTAGATTCCGCATGCGCATGCGTTTGCATATGTATGTATGTATGTGCTCAGGGTCACGAGAGCCTTCTGGCCCACAGAAATTGATCCTAAATATCTTGGGGACCGATTAGGAGAGACTTATTTATGTACCTATGTAAACATTGTTGAGATAAAATACCGCTACGGGACATAAAAAGTGATATAAGAGTATAAGATACTCGTTAGTAGGTTTCAGATACTCGTTAGAAGGTTACAGATACTCGTTACAATGTAGAAGTTGCTCGTTACTATGTAGGAGAGACTCGTTAGAAGGTAAAGGTTACTCGATTTAATGGAAGAAGTTTTCGTAATAAAAAAAGTCGTTCGTTACAATGTAGGAGAGACTCGTTAAAGGTGAAGGTTGCTCGTCATAATGTTAGAAGTTACTATTTAACGTGTAAAGGTGCCATAAAAAGTAGGGAAGGAAGTCATTTAAGACCTTTCCTAACCA
The DNA here is from genome assembly GCA_008042535.1 of Drosophila tani. Lineage (NCBI taxonomy): Eukaryota > Metazoa > Arthropoda > Insecta > Diptera > Drosophilidae > Drosophila > Drosophila tani. The sequence goes on along the minus strand of VNJO01012045.1, from coordinate 19,463 downwards.
TTTGCTCACATTTTCAATTGAAAAAATCTCTGTTAATATTAATTCAGGTTAAATGTAACATGTTGGTGGTAATTTTTTTCCACTTCCCGCCCGAAAGTAGGCAAAGATTTAAGGTTTCGGGTACATTCTGTGGATGTGGATGTTACTTCCACACTAAATGTTAAAAACAACATATTTTTGGGGGAACATTTCAATTGATTTAAAACCCACAGCGATTTGTGTACATTTCTAATATTGATTTTGAATATTCTTGGCAGGGACTTCTTACCACGAGGCTCTGGTATTGTGACTCGTAGGCCATTGATATTACAATTGATAAACGGGGTTACCGGTAAGTTTTAATCATTTCTATAAATTAAAATACTCAACGAAAGCCAATTTCAACACAAACAGAATATGGCGAGTTCCTCCATTGCAAGGGTAAAAAGTTCTCCAGCTTCGATGAGATCCGAAAGGAGATCGAAGAGGAGACGGATCGTGTGACTGGCAGTAATAAAGGCATTTCGAACATTCCAATTAATTTGCGCGTCTATTCGCCGCATGTCCTCAATCTCACGCTGATCGATTTACCTGGCCTGACCAAGGTGGCCATCGGCGATCAGCCGGTGGATATCGAGCAGCAAATCAAGCAGATGATCTTCCAATTCATTCGGAAAGAGACATGCCTAATTCTGGCCGTGACGCCGGCCAACACGGATCTGGCCAACTCGGATGCCCTGAAGCTGGCCAAGGAGGTGGATCCGCAGGGTGTGCGCACCATTGGCGTTATAACCAAGCTAGATCTCATGGACGAGGGTACGGATGCGAGGGATATTCTCGAGAATAAGCTTCTGCCGCTGCGACGTGGATATATTGGTGTTGTGAATCGCTCGCAGAAGGATATTGAGGGACGCAAGGACATACACATGGCGCTGGCTGCCGAGCGCAAGTTCTTCCTAAGTCATCCCTCATACCGGCACATGGCCGATCGCCTGGGCACTCCCTACTTGCAGCGCGTCCTCAATCAGCAGCTAACCAACCACATAAGGGACACGTTGCCAGGCCTGCGGGATAAGCTGCAGAAGCAGATGCTGACCTTGGAGAAGGAGGTCGAGGAGTTTAAGCATTTCCAGCCAGGCGATGCCAGCATCAAAACCAAGGCCATGCTCCAGTAAGTTCCATAAACTTGGAGAGTAATAATTGAATTTCTAAAATATATATTGTGTTATCGTAGTTTCTCACAAGATTCTTTATTATTTCTTAGATTTTGTTTCGGAAGTTTTAATTTCAATGTGCTTAGTTTTGTCCAATTGTTATTTGTAGTGTGACCGTCGTCACTTTTGTACTTAATCCTAATCTTAAATACTAAATCTCGGCGGAATCCTAAATACTAAAATACTAAATACTAAATGCTTTACAAAATGCTAACAGGGCTACACTATGCCATACTCGTAATACTCAGTTCTAGTTAATGCTTACATATGTAGTTCTCACTTAATGCTTACAATTGAATTACAGAATGATTCAGCAGCTGCAGTCGGACTTTGAGCGAACCATTGAAGGCAGCGGCTCCGCTTTGGTCAACACCAATGAGCTCTCTGGCGGCGCCAAAATCAATCGCATTTTCCATGAGCGGTAAGTGGGAGTCCTAGTCCTTGATTTATATAATAATCTCCTTCGCTCTCTTAGTCTACGCTTTGAGATTGTCAAGATGGCTTGCGATGAGAAGGAATTGCGGCGCGAGATCTCATTTGCCATTCGCAATATCCACGGTATTCGCGTGGGTCTCTTCACACCCGACATGGCCTTCGAGGCGATTGTTAAGCGGCAAATAGCCTGTCTCAAGGAGCCGGTCATCAAGTGTGTCGATCTAGTTGTGCAGGAGCTATCGGTGGTGGTGCGCATGTGCACGGCCAAGGTGAGTTTAACCTGGTATTAAGTTTAGTATTAATTAGTATTAAATATAAATGATCCTTCAGATGAGCCGATATCCCCGTTTGCGCGAGGAAACGGAGCGCATTATTACCACGCATGTCCGGCAACGCGAGCACAGTTGCAAGGAACAAATTCTACTCCTCATCGACTTTGAGCTGGCTTACATGAATACCAATCACGAGGACTTTATTGGTTTTGCCAAGTAAGAATTATTGCTTAAATTGATCGCTGGGCATATGTATTTATAATCCCTTTAATTAGCGCCCAAAACAAATCGGAAAATGCTAATAAAACCGGTACCCGACAGCTTGGCAACCAAGTTATACGCAAGGGTCACATGGTCATACAAAATCTTGGCATTATGAAAGGTATGTATGCTTGAAGAATAATCCGAGACATTATTAGGGGTTTTTTTGTTTAAGGCTAGGCAAAGTAATTTAAATTAAACGCCATTTAAGCCAATTTCAGCTAATTATTATTAAAGAAAATAAAAGAAAAGTGTAAACACCTTATTAGAAAATAAAAAAGAAGTGTAAACACCTCATTTTGTATTACACGGTCACATTAGTGACCATTTGGTATAATGTTATCGATAATAGTCCTAACGCATATACGGATATACGGTCACTTTGGTTTGGCGAATAAGAACGATCAGCTCGTGAAAAATGGAGAATAAACAAAATCATTAGAAATAAAATCAATCCTGGGAGTTTACAGAAGAAAAAAAATTAAAAAAGAAAACAAGTTTAAAAAATAATAAATAAATTAGAATACATATTTTTATGAATCTAAAACTTTCTTGGACATTTATTGATGCAAGTTTAAATGTGTCTTTTGCAGGCGGATCGCGTCCTTATTGGTTTGTGTTAACATCCGAGAGTATCTCCTGGTATAAGGACGAGGATGAGAAAGAAAAGAAATTTATGCTGCCGTTGGATGGTTTAAAGTTGCGCGATATTGAACAGGGCTTTATGTCAATGTCTAGACGTGTCACATTTGCTTTATTTAGTCCCGATGGACGTAATGTTTATAAGGTTAGTAATTTTTGTTAGCATACAAAAAAATGAATTTTAAATGATTTCAAAAAAGAACAAAAAAAGAAAAACCGAAAAAAAAAACAAATGAATCAAAAACAGAGAGACAAAAACATTAAACTTCTTTCAACAAATTTTAAAAACAAGAAAAAAAACAAAGTCTAAAAACACAACAAAGTCAACTCTTTTGCAAATAATAATAATAATAATGATTTAAACCCAATTTGAACGAAACCTTTCGTTAATTCTAGAGTCTGAGCTGAGGCAAAGAGATATATATCGAGATCAATGAATTATTTTTTTGTATAATATATAAAAATTACTATGTTTTTATCAACATTTGAGTCAAATTAAAGGCCAAGGAGCTTGCAACGCAGCAGCAGCAGTGCAAGCAAACTCCTTGTGCTTTTTCTTCACATCAATTTTTGAAACTCATGAAGCATCGCGCGTCGTCCTAGAAACACACTCTGTAGCTAAGTTTCCTGAACAACAAACTAATCCTTTGGCTTATACCTGCTAATCATTCAATTTATTTAACGAATTGTATTGCTTTTATTGCTGTTTAGCTTTCTGCTAGAACTAACTCGTTGAAGATACTTAACATTTTACATTCTTTCAGGTTTGGTTTGCTGAAATCGGCGAGAGAGAAATAATATTTTTTATAGATTTGATTTAGAGTCTTGGGGGAAGTTTTGAATGCCATAGTATTCGAGTTTTCCATCTTTTGTCATGGGTTTATAATTTGGAGGAGAATGTTTAGAGTTTTATCAAAATCAGACGCATATATACTTGTTTGGGTGTCACAGGAATAATCTGGCTACTTTTATTTTCTGTCATACATTTAAACTCAATGTTAGCCATTCTAGTTGGTATTATTATGGTATTATGTCAAACCAGAGCTGCTTCAAGCCAGTGCTCGAGTTCACACAGAGACCGCACGAAGCTTACCGAAGCTCTCCGAATTCTCGCCAGTTTTGTACCAGGCAGACCTTTTAGGTACATTTAATGTAATTCCCATTACCATAGATCGAATCTAGTTCCATTTGTATATAAAAGCGTATTAATAAGCTCTCATTAATGCATATTAATACCAACTTGCACAGCAGGGTGACCGTTTATGGTATTTTTTACAATGTAAAAAACGCTCTGGCTGTCCATAAACGAACTATTTTGTTCAGAATTTTATTTTATGTTATCAGTAGCATGATGCCGAACTAAATAAAGTTTAATGTTTAACAAAATAATGCGTTTATGAACAGCAAGAGCGTTTTTTACATTGAAAAAAATACCATAAACGGTCACACTGTTGCACAGTCTAATCTAAATCATAGATTAGATACAATAATAAGTAGAGTAAGCCAAAGACCAAAGAGAGGTTGCTTCAATCTGTTCGCTTTCAATTTTTGCTACAAGTTTTCTCTCTTTTTCTCCCAGTATAAGAAGGTATGTACAGATACTCCGCTTACTCTTTGTCTAGGATCTTATTTTCCAACAAATAATATATAGGAACTTCAAAGAGACCTCAATCCAGACCCCAAAGATACGTCAACGAGTCCACCACAAGACCCCAACGAGACCTCAACGAGACTTGAACAAGACGAGAACAACGAGAGCGCAACGAGAGCCCAACGAGACCCTAAACGAGACTTCACCGAGAGGGCAAGTCCTGATCGATACGAGATACAACGAGACCTCAACGAAACCGTAGAATACCCCTTACACGAGCCAGTTATTTCCTTGGGACCCAAAAAAGTGTATACTATATAATGTGATTCTGATAAAACATCTAAGGCAACAACGAGAACAGGAAGGCAACCGTTTCTTTGTGGAAATTCCGACTAGAAAGCATTCCATTGTCGTCAGAAGAGGTCAAGACAAAGACATATAGAGACATACAAATATATGTAGCGTAATTCAAGGTAAAACTAGGCAGATATATAGCCAAAGGAGACAGAGAGAGAGAGAGCAGCAGGAGCAGCCAAAGGATCCTCGTTAAACACTTGTGCGGAATATATCTGTTCTTGATTCAAATATGCCTTGATAGAGTGAGAGAGAAGAGAAAGCATCGTAATTTAACTTATTCTTTTCTTTTGTTAACTTCTCTTTCCTCCGAACGTGTGTGTGTTGTGATTCTAGGACTACAAACAACTGGAGTTGTCCTGCGAGACGGTCGAGGATGTGGAGTCGTGGAAGGCCTCCTTCTTGCGGGCCGGCGTCTATCCAGAAAAGCAGGAGACCCAGGAGAATGGGGATGAGGTGCGTACATCTTTATTTATTTATTATATCTAATATATTTGTGTATTAAAATCAATGCATATTACTATTGTGTTGTTTGAGATAACGTACAAAACAATAACTATTATAAATAACATTAAACAAACTCGCTTAATTCTTCTTTAACAAGAGTTAGGCCAAGGAATACAAACGAAAAAAAGGGTATTTTTAGAGACCTAAAGCTCTACAGAAGGACATCGACTTAAATATCCGTGTACAGTGGTCAAAATTTCAGTAGTTGAGCTAGAAAAAATAATGTTAGCAGGAGCTTGCAGGGATATAATTAATATATAAACAAATTTCATATAGTGACAAAACCCTATGAAAACACAAAAAAAAGAAAAACTACACAAACTTGATTGTCCAAATATTTTATATCTTATCTTTTCGCTGTTCCGTTGTTGTTGTTGGCCAAATCGACAAAATATCTCACGCCATATTGATGCACTAAATGCATTATCTTCATCCAGGAAGGACAAGAGGTTTGTGTGAATATCTAAGTAACTTTGACAATTTCGTTTAATTTTTTTGTTCCTTTATTGTTGAAAGTATAATTATTTAAAGAGAAGGCTCATATAAATATGCGGGCTGGTTCTGAAATGCATATTCGTTCGTGGAATATCTTAAAAAACAAACAAACTAACCATCTCCGTCGCGAATCAGAACAGCCCGGTATTTAATGTAGTTGGTTTATATATTTTCCTACCGTTTTTCGTTGTTTACTAATAATATATTAACACGATTTAAGGTTACCTTAATTGATTGTGTTACAAAATGTGGTTTTGCTTTTTATAAACATATAAACATGACTCCGTTGCATAAATGTAGACATTATGTGTTCACCACTAACATCAACCTATGATATATTGTATAAAGGCTGCAAGTGAAGATATCATATAACATAACATATATATAAGACCATTAAATACTTAAATACTGTTTGGTACATTTAAGTATTTAATAAAGTTGAAATAACCTATATTGAGTTGAGTTGAAACGCCGCATTAACGCCACATGGAAACAACATATTATCGTTCGCCATATTTGTACCCTTTTGAAATGCAGTAAAGCCTAAAAGAATTATATAAACTCTTATCATTCCTTTACTGCCTTTTTTCCATACTTACTATAATAATAATATTCTCCAAAAAGGGTATTTGTATGTGAAATTACACCTAAAAAAAAAATAAATTCATCCTCATAACTAAGAGATATGGCCGTGTTAGTTAGTTCTTACTAACGCAATATTTACGATTAACCAACTACTAACTGGAAAAAACATTTGGTCGGCTTATTCCGACTATACAATTCTCTTACTTGTTTTATTTAACAATTGTCTTTATGTTATTTTCTTCTATTTTTCCCTCCACGTACCTCGAACAAAAAAACGACAAAATTTTACCAAAACAAAAATACAAAAACGCCAATAATAAAAAAAAACTATACAAATAAATATTCAAAACGTTCTGTTTTTATAGCAACAAGTATGTGTTGACCTGCAAAATTTGTTTTAAAATTAACACTTCCTTATTAATGCAATGAAAGTATTTAGACAAGCTTTAAGTATATAGTATTTTTGTAATTTTCTTGGTCATCTATTTTATCCTTTTTGATATATTTATAAATAGGTGTGTGACCTTTATAAGAAGTTTATTATTTTGTTTTGATTTTTATAGTGATTTTTAGTTACTATAAGCTAACAGACATTTGGCAATATTTAAATAGTTTTGGTTACACACCTGCAGAAATATGAAAAGAAAGTAGGAAATATTTTATGTTGATTTTGGAGTAGAAAATATTTTTAAAACATTTTCATTTAGATAATAGTAAGAATAATATGGAGAAAAATCATCAGATCAGCTTGAATTCAAATCAAAATTTAACATTAAATGCAGGAGCCCGCAGACTGAGAATCATAGGGAAAATAACTTTATTTGTTGCCAAATTAGTCTTCTACGACTATTTACAGTTCAAGAACACCTCTGTCTCTAGTTTTCTTCCGAAAGTTAGCTTAGAGTCCTCCCCTAAATAAGAGGACCTTTGGATTTTAATTTCTTGTACATATATTTTCCTTATTTCTTCATTTGATTCTTAACGAATATACAATAAATATAATTTATTCTGCAATTTTAAAAGGGGATGCACCAAAATCCTTACTGAATGTCTTTATTATATTATCAGGGATGCCACAGAAATCGCTAGAGATTTTATATAAATTGAAAAGGCGTCCAAAAGTATGCAATGAAATGTTCTTTTTCCTTTTTACTAGTTGCAACCTTTTGTAACATACTTTTGGGCACACTTAAAAATGCCAGTGAGGCCAGAGCGCTCTCTGTGGGCACCCCTGACATCGCAAACAGACTTTTAGACTTTCAATTTTGTTCCGAAAACAAATCAAACTCAATTCAATTGCTTTCTTATCTGGCACTAATTAACAATTAAGTCACATTTACACCCTAACACATCTACATATATATATATATATTGCGTTGTACAATTGGGTTTCTATTATTTCTGCACTCTTCGTTCTCCTTTTTCAAAAAACAAACAATATGGCAATCAATTTACCAATTCAATCAATCAAATCGATTATTTCCCACACCAAACCCTGTCTTTAAACGAAACTTTCCACAAACCGCAGTCGCAGAGCGAGGAGAGTTCCTCCGATCCACAGCTGGAACGCCAGGTGGAGACCATCCGTAATCTGGTTGATTCGTACATGAAGATCGTAACGAAGACAACGCGTGACATGGTGCCCAAGGCAATTATGATGCTTATCATTAACAATGCCAAGGACTTTATCAACGGCGAGCTGCTGGCCCATCTCTATGCGTCCGGTGATCAGGTATTAAATGGTAACCAAAACCCCGAAAAATATATCTAATTGTGGCTCTGCAGGCACAAATGATGGAAGAGTCGGCTGAATCGGCCACGCGGCGAGAAGAAATGCTGCGAATGTATCGGGCCTGCAAGGATGCATTGCAGATTATTGGTAAATTAAATATAACAGTCCCTAGAATAGTTTTATTAACTTTCGAATTAAAAATATCAAAGGGGACGTATCCATGGCAACTGTATCATCGCCATTGCCACCTCCGGTCAAGAATGATTGGCTACCCAGCGGCTTGGATAACCCACGGCTCTCCCCACCAAGTCCGGGCGGTCCCCGTAAGCCAGCTCCTACCGCACAGGTGCGAATAATAAATAATAAATAAACAACTAAACAAATAAATACATAATACATATTTGATATAATTTTATTGAATTAATCGCAGGGCACCATGGGTGGACGAAATCCTCCATTGCCGCCAGCAACTGGGCGACCAGCCCCAGCGATTCCAAACAGGCCAGGAGGCGGTGCACCACCACTACCCGGTGGCCGGCCAGCCGGCACGTTGCCACCACCAATGCTACCATCGTAAGTATCGCCTTCCGCCGTATTGCTTAAAGCTTTTTAAGTTATTTCAACAAAATCGAAAACACATAGCTTAAATATATATATACAGAAGTCGACGGTTGAGACCTCTTTTTATTATATGTACAAAATGATCTTACAATTGACCTTGATCCTTCGCACCAGTCTTTAAGCTTTTTTTCGCTTTTTTATTTCACGACTCGATTGGTTTATTCTTATTATTTATGCAACATTTTTCAAGAATACTCATACAGTCTTTATTTTGAAGCCATTGCTTTGACATTGCAATATCTTAAAGCAGCCATGGGCAATAAATTTGTAGTAAGGAGCGCTGCAACAACATAAAGTACAAGAAAACACACTCAAACCCCTCAAAGACTATGTTAATAAGGTACATTCACACTTTTTCATTTTGAAAAATACAAAATTTCGGCTTATGTAACACTGTGTTTACACTAGGCTGTTTAAACGTTCATTCTGAGTTATCGATAGGTAACTCATGTTAGTGTAAATAGGCTATAAGTTTGTAATAACAAAAGCATTTTTTGGAACAAAGCCCATTTCGATATAAATTCATATGTTTTATGTTTTCAAATCTAACAAAATAACAACTTGGTTTCAATTTAAGATTAATCAAATTAAATGTAAAGGTAACACAGCCGAAAACCATTCCGTTCCTATTAAGCAGATATTCATTTAATTCTTAAATTTGATTGATTTATTAAAATTATTACTGGGGCGGGCACAAAGTAAGATATCTTTATTTTTTATAAAATATTTCGGGGTAGAGAAAACGTTGGCTACAAAAAACGATATTTTTAGAGCTCGCAAGTAACAGTCTCCGATTTTTAGTTTTTCCAAATATGTCAAATTTCGAATTTTTTGTCGTCTCTCTTAAAAAAATCTTAACTAAACAGTTTAGGGTTGTTTATCTGTTGTTTGTGCAAAAATACGGCTTACTGTTATTTAAAAGCTCTGAGAATTATACAACCCTAGCATTTTATACAATCTCTAGGTAAAATAACTAGATATAAACCTTAGGTTCCTTGTTAAGATTTGATTAATTACATTTTAGATAAGAGATTTGTTGAACAAAATTAACAAAACTATTTTTGTTGTCTCTCTTTTTTCTCTTTCTATGTGGTACGATTAACACCTAAAAAATAATGCATTAATTAATCTTATCACACACACAAACACACACACACACACACACACACACACACGCGCGCATACATAATGTAAACAGACGTCGTTAAGTTGTTGTTCAGCCATCGCGAGATATGTACATCCATAAAGCTGAGATCGATCCACCTTCAAAAAATATTTATGTATCTTGCTGACGATTTAATCCAACACACACACACAATATAGCCAATATCGAAATGCGTATTTCGACTTTGGTATTATTCCGGCATAAACAGATAACACGACAGACAACAACGATGTGTGAAATCGATACATTTATCGTTAATCGTTTATGAACCTATTGTAGTTAATATTTAATCTGGCGCGTTAATAATATTGAAAGTGAATTGTTTATAGACATATACATACAAGCAAAACAAACAAAAGAAACAGAAAGAAACTAGTCGAGAAGCACACTATGTTTCCTTTTATTCCAAAAGAAGTTAGTTTTCTTTACACTTTACTCTTACTTTCCCGTGTATATATACATGCATATGACATATGACATATGTATATGTATGTGCTTATGTATGTTGATCGATGCATGCAATACCCTTAACCTTCTACATAATTATCCTTTTAAGTCTCGCTTACAACGGCAAATGCTCAAAAGTTACATACATATATACATACATTTGTATGGGCAGATGTCGAGTGACGGATATTAACTAATGATCTTAATTATAAAAGTAAATAACTATAATATACGGCTTTCGTTATTACATATACATAATATTATATGGCTTTGTGTTATTGTTGTTGATGTTAACACTATAACTCTATGAAAATGAGAGAATTGTTAGGTAAAGCACAATTAAAGCTACATATGTAAAGTCAGTCACAAAGTATTTTTCCTTCCAATTGAAACCAAATTATGAACTTGTCCATTGGTTATACTATAAAGCGAACTTTTCCATTAAATTTAATTTAAACTTAATTTTATTATCAGCCTTCCAATTAGAGCGGGAAAAACATGTCAAATCGATGTTGGCATATGAATACATCAAATATCAATCGATGTATCGGAAGTCTTGTGTTTATCGATATCTCAATTTCGATAACATCGATGTTGGAATATGAAAACATCGAACAGCGCCATGTTTTTTCAGCTTTACTTTATGTACCAGATCAAGTATTTTTGTTGTATTTTTGATTTGTTTCCATGTATCAAATCAACCTAAAAAATGCTTGTTTGCCGAAATGCTAAAATGTTTTCGAGCAAGACGAGAGGAAAAAAGGCATTCCTAGCTTTCGCTTTAAGAAGTGCATTGAAGAAGCTGCAACAGTCGTGTTACCCCTTAAAGATTTGTAGATATTTAACATTTGTTGCAGAGATTCCATTTCAAGTTAATCTTAGTTTTTTTTTTTTTCGTATTGTAAATGAGAAAATAATAGTTTTGTGACTCACTGTAGTAATGGATTATGACGAAGGAAATATGCAGCTACTTATATTACAACATACAAGCAAGTTTACGTATACTAAATAAAGTGCATAAATAAATAATGAATAAATAAATACAGTTTTTGTGTTGCGTGTGTATCTATTGTATATTTCAAGTGAAGCTGGCGGGCAAGGTTTCTATGTATGTTTTCTATATATCTATATTTTATAATGATAACGCCATACAAATTTCTGCTTTCATGTATGTATACGAAAAAAAAAAAGGTATGTCATCACATTTTTAGTTTATAAATTGTAATAGTTACCCAACATACTTTAATTTTACAATGTTATCTATGTATTATCGATATTGTTTTGCTTTTGCTTTTTCTATTATTATATTACAAATGAAGTCGTTGAACAAAAAAGATTAAACAAGATTACCTTAGAGTCGACAATGAAGAAGCAAGTGAACAAATAAAAAGGGGTTTCAAGCGTTACGATGCTTGCCTGGTTGCCTAATCCAATCCGTTGCTCTAGCATATGATATGATGAATGTACATACGTATAAATGTAAAATACCATTTATGAATTTCAAGTCGCGTCTCTGGAGCTGTCGGCGGTGCTATTACACAGCAGACGGGCGCCCATCGCTATGTGCCGGAGAGCATGCGTGGTCAAGTGAATCAAGCTGTTGGTCAGGCTGCTATCAATGAACTGTCGAATGCCTTTGCTACGCGGTTCAAGTAAACTAAGGATCGAAGAGAAACAGTATTATGCACCATATAAATATTTGCAAATCGGCAAAACAACACACACACGCGCACGCATCAAAAGTATATCGGTTGGTTTTCAAATCTCTACAAAATTCGAAGGTGTCACGAAAGTCTCTGGATATATTTTCAGCATTTTAGGTTCATTTTCTATTTAGACTAAATATATCACAAAATTGAATAAATATAAAGTTTTAATTTATTTTCGAGTTAGTTTTGTTTAATTTAGAATTATTACCCTTTTATTTTAGAGCAGAGATTTTATAAATAACCAACTTAATGATTTAAAAGAAAAAAATATCCATATATATAAATATATATACATATATATATATATAAATATATCTATTTATTTAGAAAACTTATATAACCGTGTTAATAAAAGTGTTTCGAAGATCGCTTGCTTGTCTCTTTTATTTTAACCATATGAAAAAAGAAAATGGCGTGGTCCATTGATCAAGGATCAGAGAGGAACTGCAGTGAGTTTGATCCAGAGGATTGAAAGCGATGCTAATGGAAACTACAAACTATAAATGCAGGCTTTCAATGCAAATCCTGATGCTAAGGTTATCCTCCAGCCCCAGTCTGTTCCACGGTGCATCTTGGAAGCCAAAATACATGTAATAACCAAATGTACATAAATGCAAAAATATAAATTAATAAATGCAATTTATTTTGAACTTGTTATTTTATTTTATGCAAACTGTTCAAAAGGTTTTCTTTGCTAGAATATACTAAAACCAAAAGCGAACACAAAACTAAAATAAATCAATTGATTTTTTAATTAAATACATAAAATCTCATTTCTTCTCATCGTTCCGCCAAAATCTACCATAACTTTGTTGGGATGTCGTTAAAAACCGTTCACACTAGCTTTGTTTGTAGAAACAAACTTGCAGCATAAGCTCGTTAAGTTTCTGGTATTTTTCGGCGTATTTTTCAGCGTCGCTTGGTATGTTTGAAATGTCGGTGTGCGGTTACACTGCATAGCCTTCAACACTTTGGAAGTGAAATAGAAAGTTGTGTTTTGTAAATAAACTCGGAGTACTGAATCACTTTCTCCCAATATAGAATTTACAACATTCATACGCAATGTATTCGGTAACTTGTGTTGCTCCTGTAAATATAGCTTTAATAAAGTATTGTGAGTAAGGAATATTATAAAGCTTTACAAGTGAAATCTTTAACAAATTGATCAATTTGCTAGGGGGAAAGCGCCATGAAGATTTAATTCTGCCCGTTAACGACTCGTTAAGCATGACGCTAAGTACAAATGAGGTAAATATTACTATAATCGGGTTGGGTAGCTGGCATTTATTCATTTTTATTTAAAGATCGCCTAATAATAAAGTTCATAAAAAATAAACTTGGAATGCATCACTTAAAGTTTATTTCAAATTGTATTTGTTGGTGATCAGCATCACCAGGCGATTCGATCTAGCCATGTCCGTCTATTTATATCCGATTTTCGCGGTTAGTTTTAAAGTAATCAAACTTTAAGCTTTCCCAATCGCCCTTAAATATGTTCGCGCTAATCAAGTTGAAAGTTAATCAAGTTATAGCTGGTATTATACAGAAATTTCGACTTCCTTAGCAGCTTCCTTTCTGATTTTATTTTTGAAACGATGAATGGATATTTTGCATTACAATAGAGTTCAGGCTCTGACATTTCTTTCCGTTGTTATCTATGCACATAATTACAGCTTTGCGCGAAGACAACAATAACTGCCTCAAAAAGTTTCGAACACAATCGAATGTGGCTGAATGGCGATGAAGTCTCCGTCGAAGAAAGTTCACGTCTTACGCGCTGCCTTAGGGAGGGTGAGTTCAGCGCTTAGTTATATCTTAAAATTCGTTCTGTATGTCCAATATTGTAGTTCGCCGCCTGGCCTTGGCCACGGGTTCGCAGAAGGTCTCACCATCTTGGAACGTTCACATTGCATCTGTCAACAATTTCCCCACCGCCGCCGGACTGGCATCCAGCGCTGCTGGCTACGCCTGCCTCGTATACTCTCTGGCTCGGTTATACGACATTCCGTTTAGCGACGAGCTAACTACGGTGGCTCGGCAGGGCAGTGGATCAGCATGCCGCAGCTTACTCGGCGGATTCGTCCAATGGCATCGTGGTGTCCTGGCCGATGGCAGCGACTCGATTGCCAAACAAATCGTATCGGCCGAACATTGGCCCAATATGCGGGTACTCATTTTGGTGGTGAATGATCAGCGTAAGAAAACGGCATCTACGAAGGGAATGCAGAACTCTGTGAATACATCGAAGCTCATTCATCATCGCGCCGATAAGGTTGTGCCGGAGAGGATAAATCAATTGACGGAAGCCATTCAGAAGAGAGACTTTCAGGCATTCGGAGAGATAACTATGCGAGACTCGAATCAGTTTCATGCCATTGCCATGGACACGTATCCACCTTGCGTGTACATGAACGATGTGTCCCACGAGATTGTATCTTTTGTGCACTCCTACAACGAGAAAATGGGATCCTTACGTGCTGCGTACACCTTCGATGCTGGGCCAAACGCATGTCTGTACGTTTTGGCGGAACACGTACCGCAGCTCGTTGATGCCATTCAACAAGTATTTCCCAATGACTCAATGGACAGGGCAGAGTACTTACGGGGCCTTCCCATATCTGGTGAAATCTTGGAGTCGTCTCAAAAGAATAAAATTGAGTTATTGGGCATTGAGCCCAGGAAGAATTCAATCAAGTATATAATTCATACGGAAATCGGTCAGGGACCTAGTCAATTGGGGGAGGATAAAAGTCTATTGGTAAACGGACTTCCATTGAGCCAATAACACAGTGATTGCATTGCTCTATTTTTTTATACTCACTTTTTTAAAGAACAAAATCGGGTGTATTCGATTATTTAGGTTATGAATAATGACAATACAACAATTACCTGTCAGCTAAAGTATTAAGAATTGTTAAAAAACCTTTGTACTTAATTAATTACGCTAGAAAACGAAAACACCTCTGAATATTAAAGAACCGATAACAAAAGAAATAATAATCGATTGTTTCCACTTTTTCTTTTACCAAAAGATGATGTAAAAAAAGCTTGAACGATGTAATAAGTATGGAATGTAACGAAATCGAAAGCAGCTTGAAGGGATGTATTTTCATACAGCACGGATCCAAGGAAAGTGGCATTTGTACATGTACATCATCATTCGTACTCGTTTCCCCTTCAAAGATGTATAAAAAAACACCTTTGTACTTATTTAATTACGCTAGAAAACGAAAAAACCTCTGAATATTAAAGAACCGATAACAAAAAAAAATAATAATCGATTGTTTCCACTTTTTCTGCCACCAAAAGATGATGTAAATAAAGCTTGAACGATGTAATAAGTATGAAATGTAACGAAATCGAAAGCAGATTGAAGCACGAATCCAAGGAAAGTGGCATTTGTACATGTACATCATTCGTACATTCGTACTCGTTTCCCCTTCGAAGATGTATGATTGTAGCTTGTGACATTTATTTGATTAACATTGATTATGTCCCTGATATAGACCTTTGTGGTGGTGTGTGTATGTATGCGCCGACACAATTATTTAAATGCCTATTAATCGGTCTTTTTTTTCATACAACTACATACAGAGTGAAACTTTATTTAACAACAATAAAAATATTTGTGTATGGATGTATGTATATTTATATATATTATATATTTCTTGGTTTTTCTTGGTTGTTTTTGTTTTTGTTTCTAATGTGGCTGGTAGCTTTAAGAGAGAAGAAAGAATCTTGAATTTTGCGTATATGTATGTAGTGCTGCTTCACCGGGGAGCAACAACATTAGTTATATAACTGTGTGTGATGCCAGCCAGCCAGCACTGCCAGCCGCTTCCGTCTCGTCTGCTCTTCTAGTTGATGTGCGTAGCATCTCTCCCGGCTAACCGCTATTTAACCTCTATCTCTGCTTCTGCTGCTGCGGGGGGGATTTAATCCTTACTCTGCATGTACTTGATCAGGTCGATGACGCGGTTGGAGTATCCAAACTCGTTGTCGTACCAGGAGATGAGCTTCACGAACTTGTCGTTCAGCGAGATGCCAGCCTTGGCATCAAACACCGACGAGTGGGTGTCGCTGAGGAAGTCGGTCGAGACAACCTCCTCGTCGGTGTAGCCGAGAATTCCCTTCAGCGGGCCGTTGGCAGCCTCCTGAACCTTGGCCTTAATTTCATCATAGGATGCGCCCTTGCCCAGGCGAACGGTCAGATCGACAACCGACACGTTGGGGGTGGGGACACGGAAAGCCATGCCAGTCAACTTGCCGTTGAGGGCCGGGATGACCTTGCCGACAGCCTTAGCGGCACCAGTCGCCGCCGGGATGATGTTCTGGGCAGCGCCACGACCATCACGCCACAGCTTACCAGATGGGCCATCGACGGTCTTCTGGGTAGCGGTGGTGGCATGCACAGTGGTCATCAGGCCCTCCACAATCTCGAAGTTATCGTTGATAACCTTGGCCAGGGGAGCCAGACAGTTGGTGGTGCAGGAGGCGTTGGACACAACCTTCATGTCGGGAGTGTAGGCATCCAGATTGACACCGCACACAAACATGGGTGCATCGGCGGAGGGGGCCGAGATGATCACCTTCTTGGCACCGCCCTTCAAGTGAACGGAAGCCTTCTCGATGGTGGTGAAGACTCCAGTCGATTCCACAACGTATTCCGCGCCAGCGCTGGCCCAGTTGATGTTGGCGGGGTCGCGCTCGCTGAAGACGGTGATCTTCTTGCCGTTGACGACCAGGAATCCGCCCTCGGCGGAAACAGTTCCCTTGAAACGTCCGTGGGTGGAGTCAAACTTGAACAGGTAAACCATGTAGCTGACATCAATGAACGGATCATTGACGGCCACAACGGTGGCGCCCTTGTCGATGGCGGCACGCAGCACCAGGCGGCCAATGCGACCAAATCCGTTAATACCAATCTTCGACATGATTATTGCTTTTTTTGTTCACTTTTGCTCCCTAGAAAAAAAAAAGGTTGATAATCAGAGATGTGTGTGTGTGTGCGGCTTCTACAAAGTGCACTACCGTTCAGTTCGCTAGCAAGGAATCGACTGCGCTACCAGAGAAATTCGTTGAAGTAAGCTTTTTTAGCAATTTTCAAAGTCAGATGAAGGACGTTGATGTCAAACGAAATATAGACAGTAAAATGAGCTTTTACTCTCACCACTCTCAAAGCTCAAGGGCTACCCAATAAACATGCACATGGGTTCTTTTCTTTAAGCAGTTACATCTTTCAGCACATTATTCTACCAACCTTTGGATGGAAAATCCTAAAAAACATCAATACAGCTCTCCCCGAGGTTTTATTTTCATATTGTGTGCGGATAAATTTAAACTTTTTTGCATTGTGTGCCAAATAGTGTTTATTATGTTTACTGGGTGTTTGCCAATTTTGAGAGCTTTTGGAGAGAACAAGAATTTTGCGGTGCGTGACATACACACACCAGCTCACTCACCATATGCAATACATGTACACACATTTCTACAGATATACTAAACATGCCGAAAAATGCAGTATGTAATAATAACAAATTTCCATGAAATGTTGCCGATAAGTCATTCGATTTACATGACTTTAGTAAGTTTCATATAAAAGAAATTCGCAATGAAAAGCTCGTACCGGTAATTGACATATATACATATGTATGTATGTAAGGTGTTTGTCAGCTGAGAGTGAGCGAGAGGCACATACATTTCAAATGCGTTTTCGCCTAGCCCTGTTTGCAAGCTGGTACCGGAGATGAGAAAAGAAAGCGCTAGAAATGAATATATGAATGTATGTATGTATGTGTGTGTACATTCGGAGCGGCAGCGGATGAACTCTGAATGACCTTTACTAGGACCGATCAACTAATTAAGACTTTAATCTCTCCCGTGTACATAGGACAAATTTACAAGATGTGACGGATGTAAATTTATGTGTATATGTATGTGCATACATAAGTACTTACTTGTTCCTTTTCATTTGTACCTATTTTTTTTGCACTAGATTGCACTTATAGTCGATAATTTTGAAATAAACTTTCCATATGTATGTATGTGGGATAGCTCCATCTTTTTAAGATTATGAGCTCTATAAAAACATGTACATTTGTATATTATAGTCCAAATTTCAGGTCGAGTAAGCTATCAAAGTACAGTACACTGGCTTACAGATTATTTCGGGATCAATGTATGTACATATGTACATATGTCCCACATACATTTGTACATGTTCTTTTGTATAAAACGGTACAAATACCGAAAGAGGTCCCAAAAATGTAAGAACTATTTAATTTAATATTAAATAGGCAGATTTCTTAGAGTTCAAGAGCACTAACAGATAAATTAATACAAAATGTTTAAATCCCTGCCCCCTGGTAACTATAGAATTCGATAGACTGTGAACTGCAGATTCTTATTCACACTTTTGTCTACTTTAGTGGAGATATTACATTATGTTTGTCTACCTTTTGCTTTTTAGGGCATCCAACTTAATAAAAAACAGCTAAAAACGTAATAATTACATAAATCATATGTTTATTTCGATTGTTCTGATAATATAATGGAATATCAAAAAAAAGTAAAAATGTATATATTCTGTGTAACAATGCAATCATCTTTCTTATACTTTTTATTGCAGATATACAAAAATGCGATTTGTATTTGTAAAAAAAATGGTAGTCACCATTAGAATAATATTAAGGATGTTTGCTAGCCAGCAAACCCACATACAAAATGTATATACAAGGTGTGTATAATGTATAATATAGAATATATAAGTATAACTCATACTGGATTTCTTTTCATATTATGCATAGATGCAAAAGAGATTTAAATCGAACCCAAGCGATCATATTTTCCCATAATCTTTTGCTTCTCAAAGTTAAGGGAACGCGGTAGACAGGAGAGGTTTTTGAGGCATGCATGCGCCTGCTCCTCCATAAATTGTTGATCTTTGGTTTTGCCACAGGCCACCCGTGCCCACTTGGGATCGATGACATGGTCGTAGGACGACGACGACGACGCCAGCCCGCGATACATGTAGCGCATGCGACTGTGGAATGGCCTGCTATTCTCCTTCCTGCCCTCATCGAACGGCAGATCCTGTTCGCTGCACAATGTGTCCTTCATAATGCTGCATGGCGATGACAGAAACTTGCTCGGCGTCTCCGTCTCAAAGGGCTGAATTCGCTTAGTGGAGGAGTCACCGCCACCGCCACCGCCATTGGGCAGGTGGTTGGAGCCCCAAGTGGATAGCAATGACTTCCTGGCACGCTTCTGATGGGGCGACGTCGACTTGGTCCCACTGTTATCAACGCCCAATGAAATTCGTTGCTCGCGCCGGCTCTTTCTGATGTCGCCGGAACAGTTTCTCGAATTTTGTGTGGACTGCTGCGAGTCGTTCAGCTGCTCATCATGGATAATCTCAGCCAGATCCTCCACCAGGCTGGAGGGGCTAGAGGGCT
>VNJO01012044.1:0-28848 GCA_008042535.1 Drosophila tani | reverse complement strand
AGGATCAAATTTCGGTAATGTTATAGAATTAGATTTCACTTCCGCTAATGGCACTCGAGGTGTGTTCATAGATTTCACTAGTTCCAATAAGGCACGGTTTTGTGCTTCTAAAGCAGCTATGACACTTTCATTGTCCTGTGGCAGGGCCGATCCCACTTCTGATAACGGAGAAGGAGTATTTTCTGAATCTGCCATTTCGATAACGCAGTCAGTCCCGATCGCGCCAAGAGCCAAATTCAAAGTGCCGTCCGTTTCTTTCGTCATCTTCATGCCACTTCTTGCTCTTCGTTTCTCTCTCTGAGAGAGACTCTCTCTCTCCCTTGGGCGACCGGGCCTCACTCGACGGTTACGCCGCTCTTTAAGAGATCTGGCAATACCGTCGCGCTACGAGAACAGCAGAGATCTCAAAAGAGAAGGAATACTCAGAATCCCTGTCTTACCAGGAACCATGTCGCAGCTGCGTATACTAAGCGACAACCAAAAGTGAGCGCCAAATAACTTTAGCGTTCATCGAATTCAAACTCTTCTGAGAACTCCGACATATTCAAAAAATATAAAATTCCACTTGATATTGGAATAATTTGTATTGATCATAAAATGTGCAATTTTATTAACGTTGTTTTGTGTATGATTTGTTGCCTATAAATGATTATTTTGCTTTTACCAGCTGGTCTGATGACAAAGTCAATTTTCAACCTGATGGGGCACTCGTCATGCAGCTCGGCTCGTGAGCGTTGCACAACACTGGGCGCGCGCAATTCAAATTTACTCGCTACAGGGGGCAGAGAAATTGCTGAAATAATGTTAAATTTAAAGTTTTTAATTCAGAGACGGACAATAGTAATTTTATAGCCCTGTCGCTGAAATTATAGGGTCCAAGGAAAATTATTTGGGCATTAAATTTAAGACTTACGTGCATAATATTTTAAGATAATACCTTTTGAAATAAAAAATTCACAAAATAAAATTAAAATATATAAGACAATAAAATTCATTTTCCATTTATATTTTTTAAAACTAAAATCTTTTCCCAATTTTCATTTTATTAAAAATTATTCCCATTGAAAAGCTGAAATCCGTCTCTGAATGACTAATTTCTGATATTAAATATTACTCTAATTAATACCAATAAAAATGCGATTATAGACACATGTTATATTTATTTATTATGCGTAAACTTAAGAAAACATAGTCGTGTTTTACAAGCTGCAGTTGTAATTTGGTTTTTGTTTTTTTTCATGGTTTGTTAAATGTTAAGAAATCACAACAAATTATAAAGTAACACAGTCGGAACCAAGATATCAGACTAATTGAATCTGTGTAAACCATACGTAACTTTACACCAAGCGCTGGGCGATTGAAAATGTATTGGAAATGGGTTTTGGGTTTCTTTTTTGTTTATAGTTCTCAGTTGGGTTTTGTTCTCAACCAACATAATACTTAAGACTTAAATAACCTTTTCTTTTCTCTTCTGTATTCGACGAAAATTTATCATTCTACGAGCTAAAGTTACATATTAAGCTAATTTGTTGCTTGATGCGTTCTTTGTGTATTTATATTTCTCCCTTTCAAGATGTTCCTCCGTGAACCTTTCTGGATGGTTTTTATCAATTGAAATCGTTCGTTACTTGTTTATAAAGTATGTGGGGGGGGGAACTTATCGCAACAGATGATGGATAATATGTATTGATGGATGAAGCATTTCTAAATGAGCGACTGAATATTTGAATTGCATTGGTTGTTCTTGTTCTTGTTGTTGACTTGGCAAACGCAGAGCATCTGAGCGGAGTTTCATCGCGGATTTGGTATTTAGAAATCCGGGTATTTTGGATTTAGCCATCGGCCAAGGCGGGCGTCACCCAGCCGTACTTCTCGTGGGTCTTTACCAGCGAACGGAACGATTCCTCGGCCTGGCGACTGTAATATATAATTATAATTAATTAAATTACGAAATATTATACACATAAAAGAGAACTCACCGAGTAAACTCCTTAGCATTCTTTGGCTTGCGCGTTATACGTCCCTGGCCCTTGACCACGCTGGCAGCGAACTGCATGATGACCGCTTCCACCGTGTAGGCGCTGGCCCATCCGCGGGGCGTCAATAGCTCCATGCAAATGGCGCCGCCCTCCATCACATAGCCCTTCTCGATGCGCGGCTCCACGACGCGCATGAATGGCGGGGCAAATGGAAAGTTGTCGGGGAAGCTCAAATGGAGCAGGATGGCCGGTACGCCCATCTCAACCATGTCCCTGGCCAGCGGTGAGTCAGGATCTATCACGTGAAGGCGCACATGCCACTCAAACAGGTTGTCATTCACGAGCTCCACCTGGTTGGGTCAGAAAGGAATTATATGTTCACAGATCCTAAATCCTTGGACTCACTGTAAAGACTGCATCGTCCTTGCATTGCAGCCGCTCCATTTCACGGTACTCCTTCATTAGGCGCCGCGATCGGATCGTCTGATCCGGCGCCGCCACCAGAGGGCGTCCCGTTGTCGGCGCCACCCTGCAAGAAGGATTACGAATTTTTAGGTTTCAAACAAATGAAATTGAATTTCCTTATCGATTTAAAAGTTGAGAAATAATTACTTATGATCTTGTCGTCGCCGCTTGCCTGGTGAGTCCCAAACGGCCTGCTCGGCTGCCATTCGCACCACAGCAGCATTCTTGGAGGCGGCTCCGGCACCTGATCCTGATCCTCCTCCGCCCATGGCTCCGCCGCCCATTGCTCCTCCTCCTCCGCCCCCGGCTGAGGGAGCAGCCGCTGCACCGTCGTGATTGTTATTATTATTATTGGTTATATTCGAACTGCTGCCAGTGGCACCATCAACTTTGTCATTGTTGTTATTGTTAATATTATTATTATTATTATGGTTGTTGTTATTATTATTATTGTTGTTGTTGTTGTTGCTGGACTTGTGGAAGATTTTGCGGAATGCCGTGACAACTCTCTCCTTGGAACGCGATGACATGTTTGTTGCTTTATTGGCTGTGGTCTCTTGGTCTAATCTCCTCTTGACAAGTGGTTCTAATACTTCTTGTGCTTTGATTTTTTTGTGGTTTCGAGTTTATTTTTGAGCGGTGGTTGGCTTTTGAATTCCTAGTTTACAAGTTATTGTGTGGGGCGTCTCGTGGTTGTTCAGTCTTTTTCTTTGAATTGTTTGTGGTTTCTGGTTATGAATTAATGCTGAAAAGGGAAGGGAATATAAGAATTATTTAATTGTGGGTAATTGTACATGTGAAGAAGGCTTAAAATGCTTCCTTAGATGTAGATTTGCTTCAAGGACTTGCAAAATAAATGATTTTTATTAGAAACCATTTTTAATACTTGTTCTTTAGGTTTTCATTAATTTAAAACGCGATTGAAAATCTTATCTAGAATTCTCTCAACCTTTTACAGGGGTGCCACAGAAATTGTTTGTTTTTAAAAATATTTTTCTAAAAGTATGTAATAAAATATTTAACCTCTTAATTTGAAATAAATGCTAAGATCTACAATTTTGAGACACCTCTACATTAGATTTCTCAGCCATAGCTAGCAAACTTTCTTTTGTCTTCCCCATATTTGGACCTTCATACATGTGCGTCGTCAAGGAAAATGACCACATTAGCATTTTCTTGGAGCTGACTTTATAAAATTAACATACTTGTGCATGTTAGGGATGCCATTTGCTTGGAACTTGATTCCCCTCAAGCAATTTTCATATTTTAGTAGTCCTTCTCTGCCGCACAATTTCGTGACCTTGAACTAGGCGCCCCCCACAACAATAAACAGGGGGTGAACTCTACCATGTTTAGCAGTTATAAGCACAAACACATCATCCTTGGCGAACTTTTCAAGTGAATAACGAGGAGGAGCAGCCAGCGGAATATGTTAAATACACCCGCGTCAACAAAAAAGAAAAAAAAAACAACTCACAAATGCGGCCGCAGGAAAAGGGATGACATAAAAACTTATATCGTCGCAGGCTGAAGATTTGCAAGGAAGCTTGAAGAGATAGCCGTAGTACACATGGGAAAGATATTATCAAAATCTGCCAAAATGGCATAAGGATTTGGGATGTAATATAACGAAAACATTACAATTATATGTGGGTACACTTATGGGAATTCTAAATTAAATGGGAATCAAGAAAGGAACTGATATAATTTTTTATGAAGTTCCTTTTCGATTTAGAAACTAAAAAAGGTTAATTAATGAGTAAAGTATGATTTTTTTAGGGTAATCTTTATCCAAAAGAATTATTTTTCTGTGCAAGAACCAAACCCTCGAGACGCTCAAGCTTTATGGCAAAAGTTTGCACAGCCTCTGGAGTGGCACGGTCTTCGCTCGGCTTTGCTCTACCTATCTTCCGTGGTTGCCAACGAGACAGAAACCCCCTCAACCTCTAGCTTGGATCAATCCCACCCTCTCTTGTGATATGGCCGAGGTGTTGACCGTGGTCTTGCCAAAGTGTTTGCCTTGCGCATAATTAGCTTTGGCCCCACAGTGCACGAGCCCTCAAAGGGGATTATTTCTGTGGGTCACTCCCGGGCTTCTGGACACAAGCCAAGACCTGGAACTTTGTGACCAAGGACAACAGTTGTGGGCGTTTCGTTTTTATGGTCGTGGGTGGGTGGGCTGGCCAAGGGACCATTATTATTATTATAAGAGGTCGGATAAGTGTGAGCCAAGTTGGGCGCGAGAGAGATCAGATAAAACGAGTTTATGGAGAACCTACGTAAATTTGCCAAATAACAGGCGGTAGAGAATAAAATATTGTATTAAATTAGGATGAAAAGAGTATATTTGTAAATGATACACACACTAAGAGCATAGGTTTTTAAATAATAAACCAAAATTCAATTCATCTTTCTCAAGCTCCAAGCTACTCCTGGTTTCGTAATTTGCAAAGCCTTCACACATTGCCCAAAGAAGAAGTTTATATTATTCATAATTTATTATCACAACGACGGCTTCTTCCTTGGCTCATCTTTTATTCATTTCCAGTCCCATGGAAGTTTCTCCTTTTTCCCAAAAATTATAACACATTGCTCTAGGCTTTAGAACTTCTCCCGTAATCTTGGCAAGCTCACAAATTATGAATGATTGATGAATTAATGACCCGGGCTAGAGTAAAGGAATCCACTCCCTGAAACTGAGCCCCAAAGAGTGACTCATTAGGAGTTCATCAAGGTTCGAACTATCCCTGGCCCATTCTCTTAGTTTTCTTCCTTCCTTCCTTCCCGTTTTCCGGCCAGCTATGGGCCATTTCCTTCCTGCAGCTCAGCTCTTCTGTGTGCCCAACTAAAAGTATTTTTAGACAAACTTTTTGCACTTTTGCTTTCAGCCAGGGGCACTAAAAGGAAAAATAAAAGCTGACCGAGGCCGAAACAAAGGCGCCACAGGCATCCTCAAAAAGAAAAAAAAGAAATGTCCAAGCCAAGCAGGTTCCACAAATAATGCAGACCAAAAGGGGGGATAGAAAAGGGAAAGATGTATGCCAAACTTATGTGGATGGAAATGGGAAATGTTCTCTGGCGCGCAGCACCACACATTTCTACATTTCTTTCACCATTTATTTAACCAAATAAATGTCAACAATGGTTGACATATTTTATTTCATACACGAGCGCAGTCGGAGACTGTTGAAATATGTATGTACTTGGCAGTAGGGTGCATCGATTCAGTTTGCAAAGAAACTATTGGTATAATACGATATATAAGGATTGGTTTATATTTAATGAGAGAGTCGGGCCAATAAGATCAGAGCCATTCTCCTGAGCCAGGCAGAGAATGCGCTTGGAAGCTAAGGGAACCACTAAGCGACCATCCCTGTTTTATACTAATATACTAAATATTATTTAAAATAAACATCTGAATTTAAGATTTTTTTCTGTAAATATTTATTGAATATTATTTTCCTTCATATCATTATCCAAATTGATATTCTAGTTAGCTTGAAAGTTTACCACTTCCAAAACTCGATCCACCCTAATGCAAGTACGTTTATCTATAGATTGGGCGACAAATTGACTGCGCGGGTTGAAATTACAGCTCTCACAAAAGGAATATATATCTTATCTGGCGCCACGAAAATCGATATGGAAAATGACCCTCAATCATGTCCCCACTTTACCCCCTTTTCTGCATTTCTCCCCCACTATATAACTGACCTATCCCGCACAGCAAAGATATACTTGTTTAATAATAGCCTACGAGCTGTTGCCTGGCTCAATCAGTGTTATTTGCCATTTCCCGATATAGATAGCAGCAAAATGTCGTTAAATCAGGTGGCGGGCACGTTTTGAGGATATACTTTATGGGGTATTGGGATTGATGGATTTTTAATTGCGTTTGCTTACTGGCAAAGCTCTAATTTAGAAATTGATAGTTAAGGAAATTGAATTATTTAGAAATGTTTTCAAGCAATACCTACCAGTAAGAAGCGTGAGAAAACCTACCTATAGGCGAAAATGTAACTAAACAATTAATGTAAGCAGATTTTTCTGATAATTCACACAAAAATTATTCGAAATGTACACACAAATATCCATAAAAACATAAGTATATAATATATACGGTATATAAACAACTCGGCTCATGTTTATTGTTGTTTCATTGCATGCAAATTTCCTCGCCTGTCGCATGCAAATTTCTGAATGCAAACGCGAAAGGAAGGAGGGGGAGGAAAACAATAACACGAACTGGAAAAATGAAAAAATGCAAAAATGCTGAAATTAAGAAAAGAAATGAGAACTGTGTCAGTTGGCGAAAAATGCAGGCGAGCGAGCGAGTTCCTCTGCTCTCCTTACGCGCTTATTTATTGATTTTTGTTCCTGCTGACTGACTTTTTAATTGCATTCGAAACGAAATGCAGAAAGTAAAACCAGGAAATACACTTTAAAAATAATTTAAACATATTTATTTACTATTTCGAAAATCCAATTCAACAAGTAGTCAAAATATTTATTGGTTTTTATCGAGGAAAGGTTATAACTACTTATTAATTATAAATTAATGTTAATACAGTTTTCTTCACATATAATTAAAATAATTAAATGTGATTCCTTTTTTACTTGTAATAATTCGCAATGTATTTCCTCTGAGTGGAATCACCGTGCCTGAGAGAGAGAGATCGCTCGCTCGTTAATCAACTGTTTGGTGAGTAGTTGGAAAAAATGCGGAAATATTTGCCAAGGGGAGAGGTGAAAGCTGAAGAATTGCGGGGAAAGAGAGAGAGAGAGACCGGCTGACTAATGGCCCCTGCAACGGTTCTTTGTTCTCTGCCATTAGCGAACACCTACCCACAAACACTCACACACTCACTCCCACAGACAATTAATCCCCCCTTTTGCATCAACCTCGCACCCATTAAGATTGGTTGCCATGGCATGCAGCGTCCCTTTCCACTTCCTGCCACGCGCCTGTCGCTGGTCATCCTTCTCACACTCACACTCTTGCCCTTGCACTTGCACTTGTCCTCTCATCAGTGATGCTTAATATCGATTGTTAACCCCCTTAAATAAAGCTAAAATAATTAATAAAAGGTGGCTAGAAAATTAAATATTCAAAATGTTGAGTTTTCTAAATCTCTATTAACAAGGTTCATTCAGATTTGATTATATTTAACCAATAAACTTGTATATTTCAGAAACTTTTGCAAAAGCTGCGAAAAAAAAAGCCAAATGGATATCATATCTGGTCATCCAGTTCCCGACCTCTCTCACAGCTGATGCTGCTGCTCTGGCATTGTTCTAGTTGAAAGTCCGAGGGTCACCACCATCGCTTGTTACGGCTTTGTTAATTTATTTATAAACAATTCTCCGCTCGGACTCGGACTCTCGTGCACATGCAAATTGAATTAAGCTGGGGACTGGGACTACCCCCATACATATATGGAGAGCTTTTAAATGTGCATTCAGCATTAATCAAGGCCAGC
Source organism: Drosophila tani (assembly GCA_008042535.1). Lineage (NCBI taxonomy): Eukaryota > Metazoa > Arthropoda > Insecta > Diptera > Drosophilidae > Drosophila > Drosophila tani. The sequence goes on along the minus strand of VNJO01012044.1, from coordinate 20,924 downwards.
CATCGGATTCAGCATCCAGCGGCTTCCTTTATTTCCTGGTTGGATGTGCTTAACAGACGCTAACCAAAGCCAAGTGCTTTGTCTCTCGACAACGTTCGTTGACTCCTGTCCCTCCAGATACTATATATACCCACCAATAATTCCCGATAACTGACCAACAGTCTGTGACTGATGCTGATACTCTAACCCCATTAGGGTTCTCCAAAGAGATGCGTCGTATAAAGAAGGGATGCGGTCTTGGTCCCTCATCTGACCTTGAATATGTCTCTGTTAGTCTGTTTATCATTTTGATGTGGCGCCATAACACATGGCGCACAACGCAAAAATATATATAGAACCCAGAAAATGTGTGTTGAAGTAGGGAAGCCCAACGAAGCTAGAGATACACTGTAAGTTTCTTAAGGTTATTCTTCAATAGTTTTATCTATTAATTTGTAGCATATAACAACCTAATTCTTTATATTTTCTAATTTAATAAAACTTAAAATTCCTATATGCTTTTCTAAAGAATGCAAAACACTCCCTAAAGTTAAAGTATTCCCCTTGAAAGGATATAACCATTTCCTTTGCCGCGTTTGCACCATATTTGGTATATGTTTTTATTAAGACTCCACAAAGCGTTTCCAGCACGCAGATATAGATATAAAGATGAAGACAGAGCGAGAGCCTAGACAACAGTCTCGAGTGGGAATGGGCGCGGGCCAAAAGATGAAAAGCCCGGCTAGGATTTAGGCCCCCTATTCCACTCCTTGGCAATACTTTTGCCTCCTGGTTCACTGGTGGCGCGTGTTTCATTCAAACGGAAGCCATTTATGAAATTGCTTTCGACAAGAGGAGCAACAAAGGCAAAAACAACAGAAGCCGCAACTCGTCGTGGGTTAAAAGTGGACTTTGACATGGACATCAGACGAGGGATATGGTCATATAAACGCGTCATTTGATGACGTTGGCGGTGGAATTGCGGCTCAGTCTGGTCAAAGTCCAACTTGGTACACTATAATAAAATTACATAAAAATTTTAAGAAGATTTTTTATATTGTGATGGAAATATTTAATGAGAAGTAGTTATATTTTATTCCCGATTGTGTTTTTAAAATATATACACTTTGGTTCAGTTCGAAAATGAAATAAAAAATGTTCAACCTCTTAGGTTGAATTCTTTCCGTGTATCTACTTTCATCCATATCTTATAGCCCGTGTGTGAAACGACCTGTCAATTTGGCTTTTGTCGGGTGTCAGAGTTAAGTACTTTGGGATAGCCGGTTATTGCACACGAGATAAGCTTCAAGTGTTTAATAGCGACGGAGGGGCTGTTGTGGCCCGCTTTACGTTACGTCGTTTGGGTTATTGAATTTTGGCAGTCGCTCATTAAGCACTCGAAAAGTATGCTATACCAAAATGGAGGCTTAAAGTGAGCGGTAACCTATCAGAAACTGTGTTACATTATTAGCAATCAAATAAATTAATCAGATAAATAAATAACCTGAGATACAATATTATAAGTAATACTTAGTTTCTTATTTATATTAAAGTCCATAACAATAATTACAGAGCAAAGGGCATTAGTTTCTTAATTATAGGCAGTGCAGACGAAGCCTTAATCTCGAAACTGCCATGATATGATGCTCCCCTTTAGCACCTCAAGGAAATTAACATTGCTGACGTCAATGGCTGACCTGAGGGCAAAGTAAAAACAAAACAAAACGAAAGGATACACAAGGACACACGCACTTGGTGCCACCACCACCTGCCACATATTGTTTATGCTCGGTGTGGAAATTGTTTATCACCTGCCACAAAACACTCCCACTCATGTAAAATGCATAAATTCATGCGATAGCGGGGAAAGTTCATCTAATTGCCGGCGACCCTTTGCTCTTTTCTTCTATTTATAGCGTCGTCCCCGCGGGGATCTGGGGTTCCTTTTCCCGACATCGACTCCCATTTCCATGCCTATGCATAATCAATTGGTGCGTGTGCCGGGTTAAATCTATAAATTAATTCAGCCGTAAAAATAAAATGCCTACTCGGCTGGTCCATAAAAAGCTGGATGCACCCACATCCGACACCCCACATTCGCACGCTAAGCTCCACTGATCAAGTGCGATTCAAATGCACAGCATGTGCGGAGGTCGGGAGCTGAATAGCAATTACAGTGGACACTTGGCTAATGGGATCTTTAAAATTATGATAAAAGCATCTATTTAAGAAGGTTCGAAATTGTTCCAGCTCTGTTTTCTAGGCTTTTTGTTGCTTTATGCTGTTGCTTCTGCTTTTGAAAAATGACGAACCAGAACCACAAATCAAAGTGGAAGAGAAGCAAATAACAGTATTTGCTACTGCTTCGGCCACACTTTTATCAGCATTTGCTTTGCACCTCGTCAGCAAGGGTAAGAGCGAGATAGCAGGTGACGCCGACTTGCTTTTGAAAAAAAAACGAACCAGAACCACAAATCAAAGTGAAGAGAAGCAAATAACAGTGTTTGCTGCTGCTTCGGCCACACTTTTTTCAGCGTTTGCTTTGCACCTCGCCAGTAAGGGTAAGAGCGAGATAGATAGCAGGTGACGCTGACTTGCTGTTGCTTCTGCTTTTGAAAAAAAACGAACCAGAACCACAAATCAAAGCGAAGAGAAGCAAATAACAACTTTTGCTGCTGCTTCGGCCACACTTTTTTCAGCGTTTGCTTTGCACCTCGCCAGTAAGGGTAAGAGCGAGATAGATAACATGTGACGCCGACTTGCTGTTGCTTCTGCTTTTGAAATCAAAGTGAAGAGAAGCAAATAACAGTATTTGCTGCTGCTTCGGCCACACTTTTTTCAGCGTTTGCTTTGCACCTCGCCTCGTAAGGGTACGAGCGAGAGAGATAGCAGGTGACGCCGCCGACTTCAATAGTTGCTTCTGCTAAAACTCATGTTCGGATCGAAAGCAACAAGAAAAGCAGAAAACCAAAATAAGAGACTTATGTTTTTTAAAGAAAAAAGCTAGAGTACTTTTGGAAATCTAAAAAAAGGTTTATTTGTTAGACGTAGAAGGTAGAAAAAATCTTCGAATATTTCAATCACGAAAAGTGGGCGATGAATTCGTAGTTTCCACTGTAGAAGGAAGAGGATGAAATACTTTGCTCTGGCGCCTGTCTTATTGTGTTGACGCAGCGGGAAAGTCTAAGACAGAAAATAAGGAGGGATGGGAAATAGCAGTCTCTATCCGTGGAGCTCAGCCTCTCTTCATTCTGTTCATGCTGAAGTGGAGCTCTGATTTCATTCATGAATACCAAATAGCGCGGAGAAGCCTTTCCTACTCTTTATACACCAACAAACATAGCTTAGTTGTATATATACATACATAAATAAATACATACATATGTACATATGTATGCCTGCCGTGTCCTAAGCTGGTGGTATGTGCGTATCGGTGGGCGTGAAAATGTCAGCAGTAAATAAAATTTGAGCATTTCAGTTGTGCTTGGTGAGCTTCTATTCATTTGCTTAGATTTATATTCCACAATCTCCCGCTTCTGGAATTTCCTTTTATCCTTGCTTTTGCTTCTCAACTGTCACGGGCAATAAGAGGCGAAAGCGCAAAGGCAACAAAAACAACAAGTACAAACATGAATGGAAATTGAATAACCAACAAAAAAACCGGACTGGAAAAGTTCTGTTTTTTTCGAGGCAATGTTTCTCATATTTTTTCAGCTTGTTATTTTTAGCTGGGATTTTTCATTTGCTTTTTATTCTCTATTGCGGTTGGTTAGAGATTTAAGGGAATTTGGTGGAAAGCAAGAGGGATTCCTGAAAATTAAAAACTTTGCTCATTAAAGCAATAAAAAGTTTACGTTTTAATGAGACCAGTGCATCGAGTTTTAAAGCTTTACGCTGCTGTTTGGCTTATCTTTGCTTTTAAAGAAGTACTAATCAAAAATTCGCCAACGCATTCCGTGTTACCCTAGAATTCTCATTTGGGTATTTTCGCAAGGCTTAAATAAATAATAAAAGCAAAGGCCACTAGACCACTTCAAAAGCCGAATCGATTGCGATATTGAAATCTAGATATCCGACCGTGACTGTAGCCCTGAAAAAACTACAACTAAAAAAAAAATAAACCACAAAAAGAACACTTGAAATTTTCAGTATCAAGTTCAATGAAAAGCTGGCATTGAAAGAGCAAGAGAGAGATAGCATCCCTCCCTGTCCCCCTTGAGGACAAAAATAAACCCAAGCCAATGTCAAAAGCTAAAGTGCAATGAATAGGACAAGCACAAACAAGTTGACAAACACTCACACCCGTTCGGGAGGCTTCTCGGTAGTGTCATGCTTCAATTGAAAATCGAAGGGGAATAAACGGGATAGATAGGAGGGAGAGGTAGATAGAGCAAGCGTAAGAGGAGCTCGAACATAACAAAAGTTCTACTTGCAAGAGCGAGAGGTCAAAAGCTTTTAATTGGCAAATTGTTGTGAGACGCCAAAACCCAAAAGGGATACGTGCAAGAGGAGAGGGGGAAGATAGAAAAAGAGCGATAGCCGTAAGACGCAACTTACAAACACACACACTCACCGCAAAATGCAATACGCCTTTATTGTTGTTTTCCCACGAATCGTGCTTATCAGCGTTTTTTTTTCTATTAGCTTAGTTTCTTTATTTATTTATGCAGTTGGGTTGCAATTCACGCAGCAAACAAATAAAACCGTCGCGAAAATCAATTAAATGCAAAATTAGCTATTTAACGAAGAACTACACGAATTATATTTCTTTTATTGCGCGCTAACAAAACTTCGCTGCAGTTTGTTTCGATTTAATTTAACCATTAGCTTTTCCTCGCCCGACTTCCTACTACATGGAGCTGCACTTTTTTTCGCTGCGAATCCGCGAAAGCGGAGAGAAACAGTGTTACCAGATGCTCTCCCCAAAAAATCTCAAATAGTCGATATTTCACCCTAAAAAATCCAGTCAATTGGGAGAGCGTAAAAATTGGGAGAGAGCAGAGAGCAGGAGAGAGAGAGAGCGGCTCTAGAGATGGGGTGAACAAAAATAAGAGAATCTATAGATGGGGTGAACAAAAATAAGAGAATCTATAGATGGGGTGAACAAAAATAAGAGAATCTATAGATGGGGTGAACAAAAATAAGAAGATCTGGAGATGGATGTTATCGATGGCAGGGAATCTCCACCTGTTCGTGTCGATATTTTCTCCTAAAAAATCCCGCCAAATTCAAAAAAATCTGATATATTCAAAGATTTAAAAGAAGAAATATCTAATTATGACGCAAAGCGGAAAAATGTCGGTGGAATACCAGTTTTTAGTATCTTAAAGGCGGGTTCACGGAATGCGCCATCATCAGCTGGCAAACTTTCAGGCGATAGGAAAATGGTGGGCAGTATTTAGTTTGATTAATTCGCCATTTTAGGTGATTTATAATAAAAAAAGCAATTTTATAGACCTAAAATCTAGGGGGAAAACCCCTGATCTGGAAACACTGGAAAGCGGAGAGAAATCTGAGAGAATGAAAGAGAGTAAGAGAGAATGGAAAAGTGCAGTGTGCCTGCCAGACTTTCTGACCATAATGCTGAAACTCGCCAGAAAGAGGAGAGGATTTTCTACCCCACTGCAAGAGGTCACACTTGAAAAGCTCAAGACCACAGCTATAAAATAGCTCAAAATAAGCCTAAAAAAGCTTAAAAAGGTAAGCTGCCAGAGAGTAAAAAAGTGGCCAGAGCGATGAGAAATAGGCCGGCTGGTTGAGAAATTTGTTAGAATTTCAAAATTTAGCGCACATACTCAAAAAACAATATTCGTTTAAATTGTGGATCATTAATAAAAATCCAAAAGTGGATCTGTAGGTAATTTACACCCTTTTTGGCTTACCTCTCGGGTAACGGGTACCGAATATACCTTCAAGAGAACTTTCCTCATTTTTACATTCGATTATCAAACTTTTAAATAACAATCTCCCCTCTGTTTGTATAGTTAAAGTTTATTTTTTCTTGATAAATGTCTAGAACACCGATAAAGTAAATTCAGTAGCAAACAAGTCCGTTTGCAGTTTATTGCTTTTCATGGCTTGTGTCTTGACTTACGAGTATGTCTATATACGAGTAATATGAGTATATTAACCATTTTAGTTATGAAAAAAGATTCTACGTTCCAAATGCCGTTGTTATTATAACAGTTGTTGTAGTTGATTATGAGTATTTGCTTCGTTTACTGTATAGTAAGTAAGTAATTCGTGTTACAGTTGGAGTGGAAATTGAATAATTTGATTCCACAAAGGATACAATGCTGCGCTTATTTCTGCAACAGATCGATTATTTTAGGTATACGTTATAGTATATATAACCCATATACAATAGGGAAACAATCAAAAATAGCCGCTACGTACTAATCAACAAATGTTTTTATCTCGCCCCCCCCACATTGGTTATTTATGATTTTTAAATATTTCTTAAATATTCTCAAGCACTTTGAATACACTTTGACGTGGCTTAAAAATAAATCTCATATTTAAATTGTGTGTACGTTTTCAACGGAATCTCAAAATTGCAAGGAAGATATTTGGCTTCATTTTCATATATTTTTTTTTTAGGTTTTCTTAGTTAATCTCTAGGAATATAAATGTAGCTAAAATCTAAAGAAATAAAAAGAAAAACGAAAGGAAATCATAAGTTTTGCTTGGTTTTGCGTTTATTTTCGAATCAATTTGTATTGATCTTAGCTAATAATAAATTCTGCTAGGAAAATGATAATGTTAAAATATCGAGATTAAAGTTTATACAAATCGAACTTACAAGCCTAAGAAATGAATTTTCACTAAGGTACGAAAAACAATGACAATTTACTATCAAAATTTCTGTTTTTAAATTCTAAACAAGGTTCGTGGCCCGAGCTGAGGGAAGTTTTCCGCCTAGAAAGGTTGCACAAAGTGGATATGTTTTTTGTGTGGAAAACTTAAAGGCTGTGACAATCTTCTGGCTTTTGGTCCCTTCCCCAGCTGCAGCCCCTTTTCTTTTCATTAAATTCACATAGTCCGAAACTAAAGATTAGAAACTAGAGTTTACAATTTAAGCTAATCCTTTTGATGCATGATCTCACATAAAAAATAATGTACATATACGTGTATAAACTAGACCTGCTTCTGTATCTTTATCTTATCTTCTTGGTAGTTAAACCCCCGAATAACAGCAAAATGAACAGCATTATGAAATTTGGTGTTTCCATTCCATTAATTAACGAATCCAGCCCACTGACTTATACAGCTTGTATAAGAGTCACATCGTGGCAGAGGTATGTGTTTGTATGAGTTATAAGATGATTTCCGTCGAGCTTTGCTGCAGCAGATCGCACTGATAGGCCTCGGAGCTGGGCACAGGCGAGTACTTGGAGGTCCTGGCCGAGCTGGGAGCTGCTGACGTCGTGTAGCCATAGGTGGTTCCGCAGCCATTCAAGCTGGTTACGGTGCTCACTAGTCCCGGTCCCGGGAATTTGGCCACAGTAACCACACTGGACGTTAGGGTGGCCGTGGAGGAGTCATTGCTCTCCGGCCCTCCCTTTTTGGCAGTGGATTTCCTTCGCACCGGCGTCTCCTGCAGCACGGCCGACTTCCTGATGGTCTGCTGCAGCAGAGCATTCACATCGATGGCTGGCCAGGCGACCAGCGAGACACTTCGTCATAAGGAGCTGTCCACGGGCGAAGAGGCGCGTTTGTGTTTGCTGTGGGGATGATGGCGGGGATTCCAGTGTTTGCACGACTCCCTTTCCTTTGTATCCCTTGGCTGCTCCTTCCTCTCCGGCTGCTCATCTGCCTTGATGGGATACGAGGTGGCCCCGCCGGCGGTGGATGACAGTGAGAAGTATTCGGCTGACTGGCTCAGAGAGGAGGCATCGGCATCGGTCAGGTTGCCCCCGCCACCATTATCCTCGCTCCTCATGGTGTGATCGGAGGACCTGTGGGTGCTGAGGGGCGTCAGGGTGCTGCTGTGCATGTCTCCCTCTCCCTCCTGGGAGGGAGTGATCGTGTGATCGGCAGCGGTGCAAAAGCTCTCCCTTTGACCCGTGGTCTCATCATCATCGTCTTCATCATCGGCCTCCTCCTCCTCCTCCTCCTCCTCGTCGTCTTCCTGGGAGCCAGAGCCACAGCAGCAGCTGGAATTATGACACGAGCACAGGCTGCCTTGCCTAGAGCCCGGCCTGCACTGATGACACTCCGCCGCAACGGTCAGTTCATGGGCCTGATCCTCATCCAGGCTGCTGCAGGAACAGGAACTGGAGCAACTGCTGCAGTAATCCTGCCCCGGCTCGGCCATAAACCGCTTCCGCTTGATCCGCACACACTCGTTCCTGGCCGGCGCTGAGGCCGGATTTCCTCGCTTCGTGGAGCTGCTGGAACTCGTGTTCGGTGGCTGGGTCAGTTGGGTCTCATCCTCCGGCAGGTGGTGGGAGCCCATGCGCACATCGTCATCGTCCTCGTCGTGGGAGAGCTCATCCGTTTCGATGGTCGTGTTGGAGTTCAGAGAGCCCCGCCTGTGGCGATGCTGCTCCCGGAGGGGAGCCATTATAATGGGCTTCACACCCTCGCTGGCCACCTTGTAGGGAAAGTTGGAGGTGGCCGTGCTGCAATCCTCGCTCATCGTGGCCGCATCTATCTCTATGGCTATGGCCTGGTGATGGTGATGCATTCCCTCCTCGCTGGAGTCCAAGGAAGACTTGTTGTTGTTGTTGTTGGTTGGAAGCATTTGGTTGGGATTCGTTTGCTTGATGGGGGGGAGGTGCGGATTATGATTGTGGTGGTGGTGACTACTCCTCTTCTGGTGCAGCAGAGCTCTCCGCTTTGTGCTTCTGTAGTGACAATGATGATGATGATGGTGATGATGATGGTGCCTGTGGCAATGGCAGTGGTGATGGTGCGTGGTGATCACACAGCAGCAACTGCTGCCGCCGGCGTCCAGTCTGGTCTGGGTGGCATTATTGCGCTGCTTCCTGCGACAGCAGCTGCTGCTGCTGCCGGCTGCCTCCTGACCACCAGCAGCGATGAGTCGCTGCTCCTTGGCATGGGCCGGGGAATGGACAATGACCACCTCCAGGGCGGCGGCGGCCATGCTGCTGTCATCCTTACTCTTGCCACTGCCGCCTGGCCTAGGCAACATCTTGTTATTATTGTGATACTGGAACGCACGATTATCGTGGCACTGACCAAAGTCCAGCACCTTGAAGTGCTCGTCGTCCGCCCGCGCCGTGAGCAGATGGTCATCACCGCTGCTGCTCACTGTAACGGGTAGCGATAGCTGATGCTCCTCGGAATGGGATATATGTAGGTCATGCGGATGGACGATGCTGTGTGGCTGTTCTTCGGGGGCAAACTGCTAATCGCCGCGGCGCAAGTCGCGCGGCTTGGAATTCTTGCGGTAGAACCACACCTGTGAGAGGATCGCTATGTCCAAGCTGACCTGGTATCACCAAGGTTAATTTTAATCAGTACTTAAATATGAAATAAAACAAATGGTAATTACCTGCAGCGTGCCACAGATCCAGAACTGCGATGGTGCTTTCCTAACAATAAAGTAACCAGTCTTAAACATATCACCGAGCGTCCACATGATCACCATGTGTATGCTCATTCCATATGTTGATTTATTCTTAAAATTGCGCAGAAATTGCGGCGCCCCTAGATGTTTAAAATGTTTATAAATAAATAAATGTGTGAGGAGAGAGAGAATGATGATGGAGTGCCTTCTCAGCATGTTGCCTTACCCAACATGGCCTCCGTGAAGACGGCCACAAAGCCCATGGACTCCATGAACCAATGCACGGACAGCATTAGATATGTTATGGCGGCGCCAACGGCCCACACGACGAGCATAAAGTCCAGATACGATTGGAAGTCTGTCCAGCTCCAAAAGTATTTGAAATCGAGGTCTGTAAGGGAGTATTTAAGGTGTTTACATATTTTGTTTAAAGAAATATATAAGGAGGTGCCCAAGAAATCACTGGGGTTTTCAAATCACTTTAAAATGCGTCTAAAAGTATGCAACAAAAGAGGTAGACACCTTTTTAAGTAATTTCAAAACGCTAGTGATTTCTGTAGCATCCCCTATAATTTTTGAAGGCCTGTCTTATTAGGTGTTTAATAAATAACTAACGAGGGTGCCCTTAATAACTAAGGTTTTGAAATCACTTTAAAAGGTGTCTAAAAGTATGCACCAAAATGTTTGAGGTACTAAATTTATTTGAAATGCGCTCTAAAAATATTATATACAAAATTTACATTTAATTAGGACGCTGTAATAATTTTTTGCATCCTTTAGGAACCCTTTTAATAAATTTTAAACTTAAAGCGGTTCCTGGGGCACCCCTGCTTATGTTGAAAATTGTATACAAACTGTTAAACAGCGCCAAGATGTAATTTTCCCAAAAACAATAAAGAGCTTAAGGACATTCCCAGGGAAACCCTTCTAAATCATCTTTCTATTTTCCCTAATTGTCCCAGCCTCAAACAGGCGTTGCATAAATATTTTCCCAACAACACATCGGGAAAGCCTAAGGTCATGACCCGCACACTTTACAGCCCTATAAATTGTTCAAAGCCAGAAGCCACAAACAGAAGGCGCCACCAACCTACCAGGCCTGGGACTGCAGATGGCAAAAAACCAGTTGGAAATCAATTTTCATTATCTTTGCCTGCTTTTAGGCGCTGCACAATTTACGACAAGCAATGTACGTACAAGGAGAAGCCCAAGGCGTGCCAATATAATTAGCTTGGCATCGACGTGGGTGCTGCATGTTTCTGTATTGTTCATTGATCAATTTAGTCGCGAAGGAGGGCTTCTAACCCAGTTACTGGCTTTTTTTCTACTTTCTGATAAGAAGCAATGAAGGAGAAGAAATAAATGCGGACAGCGAGAGAGCGAGCGAGCGCCTCATAAAGATAAAGTATGATAAAAGTAGCAGAAGGTGGAGCTCCCCGTATTTGGCTAATGGGTATTGGCAATTGCAGTGCCCTTACACTCCGACCCTTCCCAGCTCTTTTTCTCTATTTTATTTCAATCTATTCTATAGACTGACACAGGAAATTTCCGTCAATTAAGTGGAAATTTTCTATACCTTGTAATCGAAGTGTAAATCGAGGGTATCGATGAGTATAAGAGCTAGAGCAACAAAGGTTGGTAGGAGTTCTATTGTAAGGTTCAAAATATTACCAAAAACATCTTCAAAGAGTTTTTAAATATTAACATTTTTATAATTTTACATTAAGGCAATTCTTTTCCAAGTGAGCCCTTCAAAGTAGGCAACATATTTGGCATCATTCTCATATAAGGTATCACATAGTCGGGGCTTCAGTTAAAGGCATTAGCTTTGCCTTCAAAGCCCCCTAGGAATCGCTGCAGTTGACTCACCGTTGAGATAATGCCTGGAGCGAACCCGCTTTAGGACGCTTCCACCCGCCTCCGTGGAGACTGAGGCGCCCGTATCCGTGTCGGTCATCACTTTGGGCAAATGCAGTTCATCGCCTGTGGAATACAGTTGACATGTTTATTCTCTGTCAGGGTGGCTTTAAACGGGCAATATGGGACTCACCACGCAGGGCGAGCTCGCGGTTGTTGGCATTAACCCGCTTCACCTTCACGCACAGATGGATCATCAGGAACATGGTTACGTTCATCACGACACTCTGCACCAGCAGTGGAAGCTCGTAGCGGCTGGAGAACCTGCAGCGAGGAACATTGGAAATGGGGTAAAGGTCAATCGGAAAGGTTAACATAAAATGACATTATAATTGACGTGGCTGACACGTGGACATAATTTAAGAGAGACATTAAATTACAGCAATCTTTACTACAAATAATATAAATGAATAATATTGAAACAAGCTTTTGCTTTGTGCAAGGAGTTAGCCACCTAAAATGCTTTTCCTTGCAAGTACAAGTATAAGGAACCGTGAAAATATTGTAGACATACTCCTTAGACATATAATGCTTAATAGCCACACACTTTGGTATGATTGCCCCTCCAGGGCGCATAAAAAGCATTAAAAGGTATTATTATTTATCACCCTCCAGCTGACAACTTCCTGGCCCAAAATGTAAGTACTACTAATTGACAGGTGCTTGGAGGCAGGCCCAACAAGTGATTGATGTGTGCGCCCAACAGCATAATTCACTCACGAACCAAATCGATTATGGGGCCAGCCTGCAGCAGGGCTTAATGTAACATATATGTACCAATATATATATATATATATACTTTTAACCCTGAGAAGAGGCGGACAAAATCCCAGGACTGTGTCAAGCGCCGCTGTCATAAATCTGACAGATGCCAAGTGGGTGAAAAGGGGGTCGGGTCCCGTCCCCGGACAATGAATGAAACGTGTTGAGCATTTGGCAAGCCACCAAACAAAGGCCTAACAAACCAGAGATTTGCTGGGGATTTGTTTGTTGTTTGTTGGCTGTGTAAGGTCCCCTTCCACCTCTCTGACCGACCGAAAGTCATTTCCAAGTGTTATTAAAAAAATGCGACAATTTGTTGGCATTTCGCTGGTCCCCGAACTGTTATACTGAAAGCCACAGCTGTCGTAGGCAATCACGACCAGCAGATAGCATACATTTCCGCGTTACTTCCGATTATCAGCTGGGAAAATCCGGCGTGGGGTCTAAAAGGGGGATTTGCGAGTTATTTACGCTCCTCCTTTGGCATGTCGGTCGAGCACATGGCATGGAAATTGAATTACAAGTTGTGCCAAGTCAATGTCATTCCATGACTACGAACGAATCACCAATTAAATCGCCTTTAAATGACATGCAAAACACATTTACATTTCGATTTCGTTAGTGGATTCAAAGGAGAATTATGGTTTGAGGAGGGATGTGAATTAAATTTTCGTTAATATGCAGAAAATATATACATTTATGCTAGCAAACGTATTCATAATATTGTAATTTATTCTGATCCTGCATTTTTTACAAATACCTAATATCAAGGGTGCCACAGAAATCGCTGTGAAATTAATTGAATAGGTGTCTAAAAGTATGCAATTTTAGTTCATAAATTGAAGTAGTCTAATTTTGTTATTATAAAAACTTTTTTATCATACTTTTGGAAACAATTTCCCTGTTTCTGTTCTTTTATTTTATATTAAGGCTAATAGCTTATTTTGTAATGTTTGGCCCAACTTTCCCTTTTTAATTAACGAACATCTACCATATGTAATTCCCTTTATGGTTTTTTCAACATTTAAAGCACACTCATAAACTGGGTTCGCTTCTCTTCATTTTACTAAAAGTTCACTAGCCATACTTAATGCTTTTTGTGTTTGTATAACAACTGCAATTTTCTGCAATGTTAACATTTTCATTGCAAACATTTCAATTTGTAGTCATGACTTGACTTTGGAACCCAGGCAAAAAAAAATGAAACTAACCCCTCAAACAGCCCCTTCCCTTTTGTCACTAGACCGGAATGGTTGGCTTTACCTTTTAAATTGGCAAAAACACACCGACACCCCGTTTTTCCACCCACTGGCATAACATTTTGCACGCTTCAACGTGTAAAATATGTCGTAAAAAATCGATAAAATGGTATACGTGCACTACACACAAGCATGCCGAGTCGCTGCCTTTGAGCTGAGCCTGTAATGTAAACAATTTCCCAACTACTACCAGGTAGCAGCACAGGAACACCTTTCCCCCACCAGCCACCTGCATATTAGGGGCTCACTTTCAATGGCAATTTGTACAAATAGCCGCAACAATTTAACTAAATAGGTGAGCCCCAAAAATGTCACTTAGGCATGATGAAAGTTTTATTGATAGAATTTGTCGGGGGAGGGTCTGGGGTCTGGTCTGAGCTGGTCTGGGCTGGGCTGCAAATTAAGTCACCAAAGTGAAGCCAGGCAATTTGTAAACTGTTATACACGTGTTAGGGCTTTGTTCAGCACTAAGCGCCATTGTGCCTGTGTTCCTAGACATAATTAAAATTCTGTACCGCCTTCAGCGTCATGTTTACCCAAGTGTGGATGGGTGGATGGGTTTTTTTCCTGTCTAATATACAGTTGTTCTCAGATGTATAGAATTCCCAAATAATGAGGAATTTGCTCTCAATGTTTTGGGCATAAGAAAGAAACCAATTTAGTAAGAGATTTATTGCAGTATTTTCTGCACAATATATTAAGTATCATAAATATATTTGCAATAACTAATTAGAAATCATAATTCAAAGCATAAATATCGACCTTTTTCTACCATTTCTTTTAATTTCCACTATTTTGACCATAGCTGTATGAGTTTTTTGTTTTAGCCAAGGTTATCACGTTGCGCTTAACACAAATTTCATTTGGTTTAACGTGCCATGGAGGCCTGTAAGTAGGCTAAACTCGGTGCGGACACAAGTCCTCATCATTGTCTCACTTTAGTCTCACTGAGAAGGGCTCCTAACTAACGGAACCAAAAGCACTTAAGTCCGTATATTCCGGTTATTTCGGAACCACACTCTGTGTGTGTGTGTGGTGTGAGTGTGCTGTGCCTCGAGAATTGTGTAAACACAAGTTGGCGCCTGATGAGCATAGCGAGAAAAAAAAAGGAAAGGGAAAACCAAGCACCAAATAATAATTTTTCCATTGCCCATTGAGTGAACGGAATGGATTGCCTGCTTCGCTGATGGTGATGAATACCCATAACTGGGTCGATCTTAAATCTAGATGGATTTTTCTGTTTTTTTCGCTCTAAGCTAAGCTGCTGATGCTGAGCGGAATGACCTTGTCGGGGATAAAGGATACAGAGAACTACAAGAGCATAGTTAACTGGCAATTGCCAATGAAGTGAGCACACAAAAAGTGTGTTAAGTTTGTGGGAACTTTAACAACTACTAATTAATCTATATTAAATTTGCAATTAACTATCGCGTCAGAATATATGGTTACAAATTAGCACATTTTAGTAGACGCTTTTGACATTAAATTGTCATATGTTCATACGTTAATTGTTCAATATTGACTATCATTTTCACAAATATTAGAAATTGTAACCAGCAAGCAGTTATAATATGTATTATATAAGATTCCTTTAAAGCTAATTTGTAATGAATTCGTAATGTCTTCCAGACACGTTAAAAATATTTGTGCCTCATTAAAACATTAATAGAAAATGTATATATTAAAGAATTAATTTGGTATACAGGCCAAAAATCCATTGAAAATATGTCATAAAATATTTTATTATACTATTTGATTTGCTGAATGAAAATTAATGCGAACTGAGTGCTCCCACATGGCGCTAAGCCCATAAAACCCCAAAAACAAAGCAAACAAAAGATGCCAACCAACCAGAAACGCTGTGGGTGACTTTAGCCGGGGAAAAAACACTTCATTCCAATCTGCGCCCCCACAAAAGCCACCGTAAAAGCGATAGCGGAAACAGAGTCAAGAGCACACAAAGTTATAAAAGAAAAGATGGAGAAAAAAAAGGACACAGGAAATGCCACAATTGAAAAGACAAAGCGAGTGAGGCCAGGAAATACAATATATATACAAAGGCATCCACCAGAGGCAAAGGAAAACAATTTGCTGATTTGCATATGAGCTGGAAATTTGTAGCCGTCTCGATGCCTAGAGATACATACAATATCGAATTATTTATGTCCCTGCAGATAGCGAAGCTGACTAAGTTAGCCTCTTTCCGATTTGCATTTAAGACCTACGACAATTTTTATTGCCAGCGGTGGTCGGGTGCAATATCCATCGAGCTGCTTATCAAAAGTGATTGAAAGTCATGCGCCTTAAAGGCTTGCCCGAAAAATGTGTCAATGCCACACAGCTGCTTCTCAAAGCCAAGCAGCCAAGCGTGATAGTGCTGTTTCCAACTTTTTATTTTCATTTCGCGCTTTTAAAAAGAGCTTGGGATTAAATGGTGGAATGGATGGAGATCGAGGGCATTGCTAGGGCCACTTATGCATCAAAAATAATCGATATGTGGTGGTAAACTTTCTTAGGAAGGTTTGGGTTGGATGAGCAGATTGTTTCAATAGTTTGGGTGTACTTTCGCGGTTGCCACATGTGAGACAGATTTATGGCAGAGTCTTAGAACTATTAATTTTAGTAAACTAAAGTTAAGAAAAACGTTTGATGGCTAATAAGTACCTAAGACTTTTTTAAACATAAAAAAAACTGTTATACACTCTGTTATACTAGCATAAACTGTAATAAAAATTGGAATGCTATTGATATTATTAAAAAGTAATATTTCTCTAATAAAACAGAGACCTTTAATACACAAAAGATCACCCCCCTAACCTCACAGAACTTTAATAGTATGAATTTACTCTTCTACTTAATGCTTTAAAATGATAAACTATCATATCAAAAACTACTTAACTAAAATTACTTATTTTTCCCTAAGAATTTCTCCCTAAACAAACAAAAACCAATTCACTAAGTAAAAGACTACTTAAGAGCCCCCTAAACACACACAAAAGTCTTAAAATAAGCCTCTCGAAAGTTATATAAAGCCTCTTAGACTCAAAAGCAAGACAGGAAAATCAATGAACTCTGCTTTTTTGGACACATGAAATATTAAAGCAATTCTAAAGTATGACATTTAATATTCTTCAAGTTGACCACACGCAGATTATCTCAACTCGGTGCGGCAAGAGTCTATTCTAATTGAGAAATTGAAATCCATGTCTGTTGGCTTCGTGCAAACATTTGCGTCACTCAACGTCGACGTCGCACATTTTTCGCATGCAAAGAAGCCACATCATGGCGGCGAGAGCGAGTGATTGCGAATGTTCATTCAGCAGGCCAAAGCCGTAAACATTGAACGGACACCGGCACGGACACGGACACCGATTGACGGACTGTTTAGACTTTTCGATTAGTTGCGCGATGCACAAGGCGAATTTTGTGCCATCGCCAGCAAATTACAAATCTGTTAAGAGTCCAGGGTCGCTGGAAAACGTCAAGTAACCTCCTTAGAAAGGCGACCTGGCTTCGGTTGGGCATTAAAATTCAATTAGGGCAACGTCTCCGGCATAAAGCTCAACAAAGGCAAAAGATTAACGTTGTGGAGAGTGTGTTGTTTTTGGCCTTACGCTTTTAATTGTCTGTCCTTTCCGCACCTGTGAGCGACATTTTAGGGATTGTCCCACAGCACGGAACATGGCGTGGACGGCTCTCGGCGCTCTCTCTCCTTTTAATTACGCAAAAATCTTTAAGCACAAATTCATTTATTTAACAGATAAGACGCTCGGGTTGGCTGACCTTTTCGGTCTGTAACCGCACCCAGGTTATCAGCCTAGCACTCGCATTAAAAGCAAAACTTTGCCCTGAATCGGAACGAATGCTATTGAGATAATGCCAAATCGGCTTAAGATGTAGGCTGCCATAATGGCTGCTCGAAAACTACTCTATGTAATGCGCCCGATAACCTCTTGGGGTCAGCCAATCCAAGTCCCATTCCAAAGAGAAGCGGAAACTGATAATTGGCTCAATTAAATAGAGAGTTTCGGGTGCTTGGGTGAGCTCACAATTAAGGCGATTAATTGTGGGCGTGATTGTACAAAATTGTGGTTTGCCATTAGATGGAAGACGCATTTTCCACTGGCCCATTATCTCCACTTAGTTACTGCTAAAATTTAAGTGTTTAAGCAAGCTAATAACTGACTTGGCAGCCAGCTAATTCCAATGCAAACTGTTATTCTGTTTATATGAAAGTCTCGTCGTCAAAAAAAGGTTAATGCCTGCCCCTCTCAATGTGCTGAAAATAAAGTGTTATACAGTCATTTAAAATGTTTTAAAAGTACGTGCTTTTGGACTTTATTTACTTTTTTAATCAACTTTTGGGTGGCGATATTTTAGGTTCTGTTTTCTAACTTTGTAAATTATAATTGTTATACCAAACTTTCTCGCTAAAAGGCTATGCAATATAAACTTGCTTTCTTAACACAGAAGCTCTCCTTACGGAAAATAATTACATAAACTTTGTAGCTAAAACAAATCCAACTTGAAGTTCAAGTTCTCCTAAAAGTTAACCAACAAACTCGCGCCAAGACAAGTTCTATATGTATATGTATATCGAAATTATAAATCCTGCGTCATAATTAAGTTGCCCGTCGACAAGTCAAGTGCAATGTCGTTGCTACAAGCAAAAATGGGAAAAACAAAAAAATCAACTATAAAAACCAGAACAACGACGGGAATAGGGAACAACATCATCATCAAAAACCACATCGACTTCAGCCTCAGCGGTCGTAACCAGTTTCTAAAAATCTAATTTGCATGCGATGCGAAAACAGCGACAACGGCCGGCCAAAAAAAAAACCGTAAACATTTATGGGCCCATACGCAAGCAAGGTTTGTTGGTCAGCGAAAAATATAAGGAAGGGCCGAAAGCCCCGAAACATTAATTGGAATAGGCCCTCCCACAAAGTGCCGCCTGCTTGCCACCCACAAACCTTGACCTTCGGCGAGAAACTGTCCAACAAAGTTGTTTGCTTTTGGAAATTAATGTTGTTCTTTTCTTCTTTTTTTCGGGCAAGTGAATGGTAAGTATTAATAATAAATAAGCAAGGAAAGTGGGCCAAATCTTGTATATATAAATGTGAATGAAAGTCGGGTGGTTGCTTAATAAATTATTGAAAATGTTAGATTAGATTAGAAAGTGGTGTCTCCATTATTTTCTTTTTGGCAATTTAGCGATAAGCAAATTATAAATTACGAAATAATGGAGCTGGGGAATATCGTCTGACATTTGTCATATCTATTAAAAATGTATTATCTTGCTGGCATATCACTGGCTTACGTATAGAGTAGCGACTACTTTTGATAAGTTTTACGTAAACAAATTAATTGCTTGGAGTAGGCACTGTCAGTCAACGCCTGATGGCGCGACTTGGGCTATCTTGGAGCACATACACACGCTTCCCAGTACAATGGTACTGATAAGAACGAGAGCTCTTCGAGGAATAATACCCACAACGACAGACCAAGTAGAAGTGAACCATCATAAACATATGAGGCGATAGTAGCAACTAGATTGCATGGGAAGTGTCATTACAGATACCCAGACAGGGAGAACCGCCTTTATTCTATATTTTGTTTGCTGTTCAGATCGCTTATCACAAGGGGAAGTGATTGTGTAAAGAATTTCGACTCGAAATAATTGAGGAAATCGATTGTTGGCTGGCAAATAGATTTGGAAAGAACAAACGAATAATTTGATTTGGATGTTGACTTTAGGTATGCCTAAGTATTATATTCTAAATATTTTTATTACAAATTCAGCTTAGTTTATATTTAATTTCTATCAATTATCCACTAAAAGAAAGGTTTCTTTAAGTGTTCATTTAATAATAATAAGCTTTCGCCATAATTCCTCATTAACTTCAAAACAGAAGAATCCAATTAGTCAGCCCTTTTACACATTATTATTTCTCGGGATTGCTCAACTTTTAAAGCTCTTCCCCCAGCTGAAACTTGATTGCCATGCGAGTGTTGAAATATTTAAGTTCAATGAACCCCCAAGTTCTCAAACTTAACCCTTCACTTTTCCCCTCGGCCTCGGATTGCGTTGTGTAATATGAAAAGTTTGCTAAATATTTTTAACGGCACTAGAGTTTTGCAACAATTTAAGTAATTGCGTTCACAAGCTCAAATAATTTTAGGAATATTTTACAAATTTGAATATTTATATTTACGGCTATACTAGAGTTTTAATTACAGTCGAACGTTGCCTCAACTTTGTTAATTTGTTAAGTGTGACCGCCTCCTGACAAATTGTGTAAATATTTGAGCAAATGTTGGCATGAAAATTACAAATATAGAAATGACTGACTGTGCCCGTGCCTAGGCCTGAGCCGAGCTAACAGCTTGTATACTATATACGCATATATCTATTGTTATATAGACGGCGAATGAAAGTGTAAATTATAATTCATTTCTAGTCCAGGCCGCAGACTTGCTTAGTCACGCCCCACTGACCTGACCAACTCTCGATTGAGTCATAATTGTCGGCGTTTCTTATGCGAGAAAACCTTTTTGGGGAAACCTGACTCCGCTTTGTTGATTCTCGGCAAATAAATAAACTTCAGTTCGGTGAATATATATCTTTATACTTAGCTCAACGCCTGACCGATTCGTTTGTAAGAAACAAGAAATAACGCCAACGTTACTTTTTATTGATAAACTGAATGGAAGGGTATATGTATAAGGTTGTGAAATTTAAACAGGTTTGTAAATAATATTAAATTTTTTGAGCATTTAATTTAATTTATTTATTTAAAGTTCTTCCTAACGCTACAAGTATAAAACTTATAATTTAATGCGCTAGTCACACAGGACAAGTTAATTTGAAATTATTGTTCTAATTATACATTGAATTTTAATTATACTTATATTAAAGCTAATATTAAAGCTAATGCTAGGGTCGCTTTGTTTTTATGTTATGCTAGTATCTTTAAAGTGCGAATTAAGTTTTTCTTTAAACTGCGCTGCACTGCTAATATTTTTAAGGGAGTTTGGAAGTTGGTTCCATAGCCTTATAGCGTTTATAAAATATTGCCGTTCAGAGAGCAGGGATCTGTGCCTTATTTGAATAATATTATTTGCTCTTCGCGAAGCCGAGAATCTGAGCGTTTCGTAGAGATAGCTTGGCTCTTTAGTTAAAATTAATTTCTGCAAGTACACTAACACTCTCATTTTCATCCAGTCTGCCAAGTGTAGTTCAAATATTTTGTAAGCAAATCTTGAAACGTGATCGAATCGATGCAGATTAAATACGAATCTTGCAATATTGTTGTAGGCTATTTTAATTTTGTGCTGGCTGATTGAATCGCAGTTTGCAAATACTTCAACCCCATAGAAAAGTGTTGGAACTAGGCATGCTTTGGCCAGTAGCAAACGTATATTTGTGGGTAAGAAGTTTTTAATGTAAGAGATAGATCTAAGTAAAC
>VNJO01012031.1:0-24745 GCA_008042535.1 Drosophila tani | reverse complement strand
ATCAGCGACCCCGAAAACATATAGTAAACATGGTCTGACCTCCAGACCCGAAAAAATATTTTTTTTTGTGTGGCTGTGTTATTAATTAAAACCTAGATGTAGTTGCAATAATATAATATAATCAAGGTTTAGCAATATTCATTAAATTAAATTTAATTTTTAAAGGAACCCTGATAAAACGTAGAAGGGAGAAGGTAAAACTAATTATTTTAGACATACTTGTATCGACATTATCTGGCAATTGCCAGGCCCAGAGACTTTGGATTAATATAAGTAGTATTAGTTAGTATTATCTTAAATCCCGGGGCACCTGTACTTGGTCCAATGCACAATACAAGGCAAGGCTCATGGACGCACACACTCATCCCGCCCCGGGGGGACCTTAGGAAATCCCCGTAACCCCAAGCCCTCTGGAAAATTGCACCATTCGTCCTGCCGCCGCCGCCACCCTTGTGAAGTTCTCGGCGCTGTATACAATTTTGGCCATGGCCCTGGGGCGGTAACTGCAATTTAGACAAGTTTATTTATATGAATGTGCGGCACCATGCTCATGAACATGCACACAGGCAAATATATATAGGTATAGGTATAAGGATACGCACAGGATCTGCATTGTTGCTGTGGTCGGAACTTATTGTCCTTGCATGCATCGTGGCACATTGAAAAGGCGCTCCGGGGCAAGTCCTCCGCTGCGTTGCCGCTCAGTTGCCAGGTAATGATATAATGAGCTAATCAATACAATTAATTAGCATTATCTGCATCTTAAGCGGGGCAACAACGGCAGCAGCAGGAGCAGGAAATCGGTGGATTGGGAGGAATATAGGGTAGATACATATATAATCAGAGATGAGAGGATCGCATGCGCAACCCAATTTGAGTTGGAAAAAGGTTGCATTTGAATAAAAATTAAGAAAAGTTGGAAAAGCAGCGAAAATATCATAAAATTATCACAATTGTTTCGATTAAATTAAATCAAAGCCGAATATGATTGTTTAAGGAGCGGTTGAAGGTAAAAAAGCCAAGTTATATACCCTTTATAATTTTGTAGGTGTTTTTATTTTAAAATCCAGTATACTTTCTGTACAATTTGGGCTGTGTTAAGCTTAGATGAGAACGGGTGGTGGCCCACAGGGCACCGATTTCCATCTTCAGTCTCTGACTCTGATTCCTGGGGTGCCTGCTGCTGCGTAAAAAGTGGGCTAAATGTCGTTGGCAGTTGCCTGCCTGCACAGCTGGGATGCCTCCTTCTTTCTGTTTTTCTGCTTTTTTTTTTCGTGTCCTCCAGGAACCCCAGAGCCCTGCTTACCAACCCCGTTCAGCCATCAAGCATCAAGTCCAACCCCTTGGACCCCGCCACAACGCAACTTGAGCGCTGTGAAGCGCTCACCGAAATGGTCCAATTGCCGGCCAAGTGGACCAAAAGTGCCAACGTCGCCTGTTGGATCTATGTCTACTTTCCGTCCCTTTCCGTTCCCCAGTCATATAATTTCACCAGCAGCAGTTCCCTCTTTATCGCCTCCCTCTTTATCCGCTTCTTTCGCACCTGTGCCGATGATATATACCTGTTACTTAGACCGGAGCTCTAAATAATATTAACGCATTTAAGGGAAGAAGGTCTAAATGAATTAATCTAAAAGAATCAATCGATGTCCAGAGTTGGTAAAGTATTTTTGTGTACTTAGTGTTGGTTAACTTAAAGTTTAATAATATTGTGTAAGCATTAACTGAGTACTAACTATGGCATGTATCCTTTTTTAGCATTTTGGTAAAGTAGCATTATGTAAATATGAATTTCCGCATTTGTGTTTCAATTCCGCTGTGTCAAATAGAGATAAATTAAGACATTAAGAAAATTAGGATTAAGTAGAGAAAAGACTACAGTCACACTACAATTTTGGAAAATAAGAAAGCACATTGAAAAAATAATACTAAGCAAATAAATCAAAGAAATAAAGAGTAATCCACATAGAAACTACGATAACAATTGCCATATTCTGAAAAGGGGGCACTAAATTAATTAATTTGTATCAAACGATGACCAGTGTTGGTGAATTTATTAATATAAGCACACTTAAAAGAAGGAGCTCTAATCATATAATTAATTAAGCATTTCAGATAGAAGGGCTATGCATTAAAATGAAATATAAAATCCACTTTAAATACCCGAAAATAGGTTCTAATTCTAGTTAGCCAAATTGAAAGCAACCCGTGAGAGATCAATGCCCAAATATTCCCGGCAAAAATGCACCTGAACAATATACGCACATTTTTGCCAATTAATTATGGCCGAAAAATTTGATTTCATTTTGCAATTAGAATTCAATTGAATTTTTATCAGCGGAAGCCCCCTCCGCTGTATGATAATTTATGATAGAATTACAATTAAATTTATTCAACACAAAATGTTCAGTAAAAAAAAAGTACGCGCCCGGAAATAGATATATATCGGTGGATAGTTAGTTGTATATATTATTGATAACAATAACTAATAACTTAAGCAGCTTTCGCAGCTGCAATTCGACCCTCGCCGATACAATTCGTCGGGGGGAATCACACAAATACGAGTATGTGAGCACAATGTAACTACAATGCACGGGAGCGTGGAGCAGAAAGCGAGACAATGAAAACTGTTCCAGGGGTTAGAAAATTCTAAACAAAATTGTGGCCACTAACAGAAATTGCATTTGCTGTAGTCCCGGCTCCCCCGGTCCCCCTTTTTTTCACCACTGTTATTGTTGCATGTCATAAATGATGCTGCTAAAGAGTCAAGAATAATCCGCTTTTGTGTGCATATCACAATCAAACGCTGACCACTACCACCCAACCAAAAACATAACAAAATAAAATAAAATAAAATGAAGGAGAAAAAATATAACTCAAAGAGAGAAAAAATATAAACAGAGGCAAGCTGGCGAAAGACAAAATAAACGTTGAAGTTAAAAATCCTCGCAGTCGGCTCTTGGCTTATGCCTGACAGTGAGGATGATATTTCAGGGATAACAAAGAATACCTGATGAGGGTTTCGTCCGGAAGAGTGAAGCCAACTGGAGTGCCAACTAATTCTAGGAGTCACCAGATGATGAATCCGACTAGAGCCAACTCCATGAGGATTTCCCTTTAGGATTTCTGGAAGCTCAGCCCGCAACAACACGAGTGAAAGCTTGAATTGAATTAAATTCAATTCTTTTGGTAGTGTAAACATATATATATTAAGTATGTATTATTAAGTGTGACCATGTTGTTATGATTTATGTAAGTAGCATTAAGTGTGAACATCTTGTTATGGAATATAATATTGTATCTATTCGATAGTTCTGTACACGATAGTATCGATAGCACGATAAATATTGGAAGGAGGCGCAGCCAACTTCACTTTATAAAGAAGAAGCATAAGAAACAGATGCTTAAATAAATAGGAATATATATAATCATTAAAATTAAAGACCATCATTTACAGTAGGGATATTATAAAATGGAAAGGGAAGAAATAATATCTAGTTCGTTTTTCCGCTTGGTTTTGGGGCAGATCTTCCTTATCAAGCCGCCAAAGTACTTCGTAGATCATTAACCAACCTCCCAGCTATCTCTCCCATACATATTTCACACGAAAATGTCATACAAAATGGACTTTAGGCAGCCGGGGCAAGAAGGAGGACGATGATTCCTGGAAGGAGCAGAGGGTCATGTGCGGCGCACAAGGAAGTTACAAACAACATGGCGCAGCATCCCAGCAATAGCAGTAACAACAACAACAACACGAGTAGGAACATCAAACGTTTTGAGAACTGGGACTCTGACACACACAAACAAACACACACAAACAAGCAAGCAACACACACAAACGATGCACATGAACGTAGGCATAAAATGCACAGGGAAAAAAATGTTATATTAGATAATAAATTGTAAATGATGGTGTATATTTTTAATGATTCTTTATTTCTTATTTTCTGGCGCGTCTGTCTCTTGTGCTTCTTCTTTATAAAGTGAAGTTGCCTGCGCCTCCTTCCTATATTTATCGTGTTGTCGATACTTACTGCAGAACTATCGAATACATACAATATTATATTCTATAACAAGATGTTCACACTTATTGCTACTTACATAAATCATAACAACATGGTCACACTTAATAATAATTAATTAAATAAAATGCGAATTTTGACAGTTTACGAAAAATTACCAATTCGAAGTATTTAAACTTGAAGTTGTGCCTGTTATAATTATGTTAATTAGATATTAAAAATTTTATATTCCATGCTATTTGAATCGTTAATTGATTTAATATTAGGCTCTTTAATTGGAAATATAAATATATCTGAATTATAATAAATTAAATTAAATTAAATTAAAATTAGAAATTTTCGGAATTTTTTTCAGTGCCTTCCCAGCTTCGAATCCGAAGCACAACAGCAGCGAACAAACAGCAACAAAGCAAAGAACGAGAAGAAATCAACAGAAACACATACTCGCCACACACACACATACAGGAGCACACCAAACACACCACACACACCACACACACACACACAAATTAAAAATGCAGATTTCTATTGCAACATTCGGAAGCGCTTGAAAAATTGTTGTTGCTACTGCCGATGCAGTCGCAGCTGGCGTCGCAGTCCGCTCCGCTGCCATCGTTCCCAGTCACTGTTATTGCCAGCTCCATCTCCCATATACTCCTATTCCGTCTCTCCCTGCCCTCGCCTTCTCCTCCTCCTCCTCCTCTTTCATACCATTCTACATTTACATCTCCCTCCGTGTCTCCTCTTTCCTCGCTTCCTGCTGTTCCTGCTGCTGCTGCTGCTTAAAAAGCCTCGCAAAAGCCCCTTCCTTTTTCCTTTGCCCCTCTGTCTCTCCACCTCGTTCTCCTTCTCCTTACTCTCCTTTTCTACTCCGTCTCCTGCTGCCTCATCTCCTTCTCCACATCTTCTCTGCTTCATTCGGTTGTTTTGAATGCCCTGAATGGAGGATCCATAAATTCAGAAGGATCTTAACTACAGCAACCTTTTTCCGGAACATCGATCTAGATCTTTAAAATAAATCGAAGAATAGAGAAAATTAATTATATGGACTTTATAGTGGTCTTTAAAATTGTTTTACTCACATAATTTGCTTCTAGTACTCATTCAATATCTTAGGAACTAATATGTGCATGATGCATGATGATGCATGATGCTTACACATCCCTGGTTTTTTCGACTTATTTAGAATTTAGAAGAGTGTCGGAAACTTCGTTTATTTTAAAGTCGTGCCTGCCTTTTTGTTTTCTCGTTTTTGTGTTCAGCAATAGCATCAAAATTGCAAAGAAAAGCCAGCAAACAGTCAGTAAAATATTGTAGCTGGCAGCTGCGCGAAGGCTTCCAAAAAAGGGGGGGTTTTACTAGGGACTGGGACAGGGACAGAGACGTCGGCGGCGGGGAATAGGGGCCAGCAGGGGACAGCGGAGTTGGGGCTAGTTTTGTATGAAAAGCGAGCGTAACAAAACAATGAAAACATCGTCGTCATCACAATCATCGCCATGCGGTGTTTTCTTGCCATTTGTTTCCCGAAACTCTTTCGCTCACTCCTCTTGGCTATCTGGCCATCTCCCTCTCGCCCGTCCTCGCCCGTCGCCCCTCTCGCTTCAGCACGCATAAAACCAACAAAATGAAAGCGCAACAACAACAATAACAGCTAGAACATCCGAGTGAAACGTGGCCAACAAAAAGTACAAATAACCCTCAGAGGAGGCGAGTCTCAGAGCACTCTAATATCAAAAACGAAGATCCAAATACTCTTGGATATATATTCTATAATATGCTTTAAGCTATCCATCTTTAAGGGGAATACCTACCATGGATACTAATGAAGAAGGTATGCTTAGTGATCTTGTGAAACACCTGTACTATTCAGGGTTATTCTCGACAAGATCTTTGTGTGTTTTAAGCAAGAAGTCAAGTTTTTGGAATTTTTTTATTTGATAGCAAAAATGTATAACTTTAAATATTTGAGCTAAAAATATATTTAATAGACAAAGGATTTATTCTTCTTGCTTATCTAACATCTTTGTTTCCATTTTATTTATTTGTACAGCTTAAATGTTTAAAGTTTAGGCCTTATTCACTTTGTACCATTTGGCGCCCAACGTGGGGTCATTCCTTATGCCCCACGTTTGGCGCCAAAATGTGTTACGTAAGAAAGTCTTTTATCTCACACTATTGAAGTAAATACTTTTAATAAACCCAAAAATTATTATTATCATATGAAAAGATTAGTCGCAGTCCTTCTAATATTATATTTCAACCGAATTAAGCTAACCCACATTTAATTTGAGCATATAAGCCACACTCAATAAGACAACAATCAAAAAGGTGTGTCAAATTTAGCCAAGAAATTAAATTCATTTCACAATGTGTCCCCACCTGTGGTCATTCTCTGCCAAGGAATTTCTAATAGCTAAGGGTCAACTACTGGTTGCAGATTATCCTCATTTGATACAACACTTGGAATTAGGGAAACTGAAATTTCAGTTTCGAAATTCCCAGCTTCCCAAGCTGCCCAGCCATTCGTAGCCTGGAGTTGAGGTCTTCTCATCCTACGGCCCTCTTCCTTGTGTGTGTTTCGGGCCAAAACCCAGTTACCAAAGTCTGGTGCTGCTGCTGTTGGGCTTGCATCGAGTTGACCCCCCTCGTGTGGTGCATGTGTGCATTGTCTTTGATGTTGTTGTGGGTTCGGCTTCATCTTCAGCTGCAGTTGCAGCTACATCTCCAGCTCCAGCTCCAGCTCCAGCTTCAGCTAGCTCTGGATTCGTATCGCACTCGTACTCACACTCCTGGCCGCACTATATCTGTGCCACGTCTAAGTCTAATGTTTCAAGCGTCAGCAGCAGGAGTGCTGCACAAAAAACAACAGCACACAAAAAAGGCACAGAGGGGGAAAAAGAACAAAAGCCATGGCCAGACAATTAACCAGCCATCAGTCATTTGGTTTTCTGCCTGGCACGCACCAGGGAAGGTTGGTTAAGTCCCAGTACCCAGTACCCAGTTCCTATCCCGAGCAGAAGCAGAAGCCAGTTGGGTGCTGAAAAGCCGGTGGGAGGTAAGGAATAATAATTCCAAAAGGGGGGGAATAATAAGCCCTTAAGGAGGTAACCCCTGGGGGAGGTAATCCCGGGCTTAGTGCAACAAATTTCACCGAAAATGGTCGAAAAAAGGAGGTCAAACGATTAAAAACGGCTTAAAAGCGAGAAAACAAAGGACTAAGCGCATTTCGAGGCCTTATTAATATTGTAGATTTCAAGAGAAAATAAAAAGCGATTATAACACAGGCAGAAATAGGCTTTAAAACTCTTCAATGGCGGCTGTGTGTGTATATTTTAATTAAGTTCTTGGATACTTAATCAAAGTAAAATTTCAAATGCAGCCGCACAGCCCACATAAGACCAGAAAAAATAAAACATGCAGATAAAAAGCTTTTAATTGACACTTGAATAAAATAAATAAGTAAATTAAATCAAATTGCTTTCTCTGCGGGATCTAATGATTTCCATATGCAAACGTCTAAGACGATAAATATAGTCACCCCTCCCATGTACCATGGCAGGCCTTGAATTGCATAAAACTTCCCATTGAATGTTGGGAAAATTTCAAACATATTTAAAAGATGGCGCATAAATTATGTACAGACATATTGGCCAAGTGCAAGACACGGCTCCACTCCTGCCCGGGCTCGAGCTCGAGTTCGAGTTCGAGTATCTGTGTCCGCCCTGCCGCCCATTTCGATGTGTGTATGTGGAAATTTATGGCCACCATAAATTGCATATTTCCCTTTTATTGAATTAATTAATTTCACAAATAAAATTGTGAAATAAGGAAAACGCCAGAAAGAAAAGCTTTCAAACACTAAAATCGATTTGGACACCGAGCTTTGGATAATTTGGAGCTAAAGACCCCTTGGATTTAAGTTTAAGTATTTTGAAAGAGAAAAACGTTTCTTATATATTTTATTTTGTTACCATAGTTTCTGTCTGGATTATTTTTTAATTTTTTTGATTTTATTCGCTTCGTTCTATTTGTTCAATGTGTTTTTCTTATTTTCCAAAATTGTTGTGTGACCGTAGTCTTTTCTCTACTTAATCCTAATTTTCTTAATGTCTTAATTTATCTCTATTTGACACAGCGGAATTGGAACACAAATGCGGAAATTCATATTTACATAATGCTACATTACCAAAATGCTAAAAAGGCTACACTATGCCATAGTTAGTACTCAGTAAATGCTTACAATTTAAAGATTTTGATTTCTTGATGTGTCATCCGTATATAGTGTTCCTCTCTGTCAGCTATTTCAGTCCCAGCCCCATCCCCAATCTCTATGCAGAGGTACGTGCAAATTTTAGCCAAATCTGACAGACAGCCATCAAATAGCAAATAGCCTGAAACCGAAATAACCAGGCCGTAAGAGAGTGCAGCTGATGCAGGCCTTCGGGGGCTGTATACGCAGCATATATGGATATAGTGGACGGCAGAAGGCAGATCAGCCACAGAATACACGAATCCTTTTGGGCTGACAGACAACAAGTAAATTCCATTAAATGTACGAAATGGAAATTAATTTCGGTTGCACGCCATAACACATACATACAAACAAACATATACGGGAGGAGGATTTTTATGTTTTCATTATGAAGGGAATCTCCATCGAGTAGTGAGAAAGTGAAATGAGCTGTCAGCCTGGAGGAAGGAGTGTTTCAGAGTGACCCCAGGTCCAGGCCAATGTTAATTTCAATTGCCTGGTCCTTGGTCCTTGGTCGCATGTCGTTGACTCCTTGCCTCAACTAAATCAAGAGCTGCACGTGGCAGATGCACTCCCCACTCTGCCCATATCACTCTTCACACCTCTTCACCCTCATCCGCTTTCTTTGCTCTCTTCTGGGTCTCTTCAGCGAGGTTGATGCTCTGTTATCGCTGTTTGGCCACACTGGCAGAGAAAGGGGTGAAGAAATAATGGATTTCACAATATTTAATAGGTAATGAGTAAGTTTTTTCGAGGTAAAGACTTACAAAGAGGGACCAAGAATAGTTCTAATATAAATATGGACACCATTGCGTATGAGTAATATTATACTCCTACTCATTATGAGTAATATTATACCCATTCGCAATGGTGTCCAGTTTTGTTTTAGTCTTAAATCGTAAAGCAGCGAAAGTGGCAAGTCATTCGAATTTGTAAAGAAAAAAATGATAGTTTGTTATCGTAGTTTTTATCAAGATTATTCTATATTTCTGTGATTTATTTCCTTTGTTTTAATTTTTCAATGTGCTTTTTATTTTCTAAAATTGTAGTGTGACCATCGTCTTTTCTCTACTTAATCCTAATTTTCTTAATGTCTTAATTTATCTCTATTTGTTAATGCTTACAAGTTTCTTGTACAATTTTTTCCAGTGCCTGTAAAGCTGCTGGGCTCAAAGGACCCAATAAGAGGGGGTGGCCCCGGTGGTTATACGCCTCCTTTTTGGCAAATGTCGCGAGTCGCGAGTCGCGAGGCGTCGCTAACGTGGACATGGACATGAGCAATGTGCAATGGCGATAAGAAGGAACTCTCGCAACGGACATGGTCTCCATCTCCATCTCCAGCTCCTTCTCCGCTCGGGGACATAATTGGCTAGTCAGTCAGCCTTCTGCACTCTCCACTGTCGCCCCCGGGGCACTCCACAATCAATTGAAGCGTAATGGCCACAGTTCAATAACTTTTTGGCCATCCTCCATGCGATTCGGATTCCGGTTGCAGGCTGAAGAGATGATATAGACACGCCGATGATGATGCTTCAATTATCTATTATGGATCTAATGAGTTGTCATGTTCGGATATTACGGCAATTGATTCGATTGCAACTGTTTTGTTGAGGGCAGACGACGACGAAGAAATGGTTCAAGTTTAAGCCATTCATCTGCCTTGGCTGGCTTTTCACTTCAATGGCTTTCAATGAATGCCTTTGGGTTTTCTTTTATATATTTTCAAAGGTGTAATACAGTTAATACAAAGTTAAACTAAATGTTTTAATTGAATTGGTCATTGTTCCTAAGCTTGGAACAATTATAATGATTTATTCTTTTGGTAATTATGTAAGAAATCAGATGTTACGGATGTTATATTCTGAATTAATTATAAATTAGTCTGAATCTATAGACTTGATTATCCCTTACAGTTTTATTTTATTTCTTTTTAATTTGGGAACAAAACTCCGAGTCTCAGTCTAATGTAAATATTAATCGAAAGCCAAGCAACTTAAAGGCAATGACTAATATTTTTGACTATCAGAATTGCCAAATGGCCAACGAGTGTTTGTCCTGGAAAGTCCTCCAGTTGCATGTCCTTTCCCCACCAATTTCCACACCCCTTTCAACCATTCTATATGCATATTTAAGGCTACTAGCTAAAGTTAAGGTCAAGATAATAGCATTGATAAAAACCGTGAGATTTTATGTCTAAAATGAAAGCAATTCTAAATCATTTAGTTGAATATTTTGTGGCAACTTTTTTAAGCTCTAACAAATATAATAATCATTTACTTTATTATTAGCACTAAAAATTGGCTGTATTAAGCTAATGAAAGATCTTAGAATTGTAAACATATATATATTAAGTATTATTAAGTGTGACCATGTTGTTTTGATTTATGTAAGTAGCATTAAGTGTGAACATCTTGTTATATAGTATAATATTGTATGTATTCGATAGTTTTTTATTAAGTCTCGATAACACGTAAATATATGTAAATAAACAGACGCGCAAGAAAATAATAAATAAAGAATCATTAAAAATAAAGACCATCATTTACAGAATATATGTTTTTTCTTTTAAAATTATTTGTTTAATATTTATTAGCACTAAAAATTAAGTTTTAATTTTAAATCTTTATATTGTTATTTATATTGTTTAAATATAATTATACTGAAATAGTTCAAAACTATTAAATACACTTAAATTAAAGTTAAGGGTAGTTCAAGTTAATATATTTAGTGCTATTATCTTGACCTCTGCTGTAAACACTTACCTACATACATGCAATTGGCGGAGTATGTACAACGTTTACCTGGCTATGGTTTTTGGAGTTTCTGGAAGAGAGAGAGGAGGAACCTGGAATGGCACACGAAGGGAATGCAGGGAATGGAACGGAATACAGGGGAACGGAGAACAGGGAACGGGGGCCATGGAGGATTGATGCTACGGGTTTTGGCTTTTGGTGGTTCGCTATCATTGCACAAGTGCGCAAAATTTTGGACTCCATTCACGTGCTCGGCTGCCAAAATTGTTGGCTGGCCTGGCCTGGTCTGGCCTGCCGTGCGCCCCCCCCCCCGAGTCCCCAAGCCCGGACCGCCCCTGGTCTCGTCTTTCGCTCCATAAATTTCCACATTGATCGCCCCGTGGCGGCGTCGGCGGCGGCGACTGCACTGCCTCTATATGTCTGTCTGTATGTATTTAATTCGATAACAGCGCCAACGGTAACGGGAGTTGTTCGAAAGATTTTTACCCAACTCAGCGCAACCCACTCCCCCCCTTTTCAAACCCCCTTTACCCCGCTCCTGTTACCCCTGGCATTGCACTCTCAAGTGCAGTGAAATAGTTGTGAAACACTTTGCCAAAGATGAAAGATAAATCCAGAAAAAAAATAGGGGAAAAAAAATCAAATGGCAGTGCAAAGGCAACTCCGGGTTCGAATCATTTTTGCATATAGCTTTAAGAACTTTAATCAAAATAATTGGCAGGGCAAGCAGCGAGCTTCTGTGAGTCCTAATCCCAACATAAAGTTTTCCTTGCTTTTATGGGAACTTCTTAACTCTTAACTTAAAAGTGTGGCCATAACTTCGATCGATTCTATTGTAAGTATAGGATTAATATAGTGTTATCGTAGTTTCTTGTCTTGATTACTGCTTATTTCTTTGATTCTATTCGCTCCTTTTATTTCAATGTGTGTTTCTTCTAATTTTATAAATTGTAGTGTGGCCGTAGTCTTTTCTCTACTTAATCCTAATTTTCTTATTGTCTTAATTTATCTCTATTTGATACAGCGGAATTGGAACACAAATGCGGAAATTCATATTTACATAATGCTACTTTAACAAAATGCTGAAAGGGCTACACTATGCCATATTCAGATAATACTTACAATAGGGATAAAGTTTATAATGTTATAGACTTCCCTCTGATAAATTCAACAGCTTTGTGCCTTTTTTTCCCAATGATTTAATGTCGCATTACTGACCCCTATATTTTTCGACTTTTCCTGCATGCTGGTGAAGTTTCGTTGTGTTTGACCAGCCGTGATGGGAAATTGAAATTCTGCGGCCACTTTATTCCCCCACCCCCACAGCCACCCCTGGGGATTTCCACCCCCTTGATTTTCCGCCCGTGTCCAGGTCCGGTTTCATATTTTTGTTGGTATTAAAAACCGACTGATTGAGCAACTGCAGGGAGACTCTCTAACCAAACGAACGAACGGAACGAAGGCTGTGCATAATTTAAATGTCTAGACCTCAACCTCCCACCGCCCATTCCCCCGCCTGACCGCAAGGGGAGAGGGAGGAGGAAAAACTGAGGGAAAAAAGGGGAAAATCGAGGGAGAGAATCCCTCAAGCATCCGGCCTGCCACTGTCAATAATTAAGTGCGAACCTTGATATAAACTTTTCGCCAACTCCGCTGACGGCCGGGCGCTTCTTCCGACCCTTTCGCGGTCAGTGCACTGGGAGAAATCGGGGGGATAATAAAAATGTTATTTAATTTTTTGTGTTGTCCTTAAGAACATAATTAATATGGGAATAATATTTGTTTAAAGGATTAAAAATGATTTTAGTTTTTTCAATATTTTTATATTTATTTTTGAGTGGAGTGTGGGGTCCTGATTTCTCTCCGTGTATCTTTGATTTTTTTCTTCTTTGGCTTGTCTGCGTTTATCCTTTCGAACGCGTTTCCACTCGTTCTCCCCACTGCCCCCTGCATTCGCTTCGTTTTGATTAAATTAAAAAGTTACCACAGAGCCACTTGCACACAAGCAAACAAATAAACAAACAAACAAATAAACAAACAAACGAATGCAAAAAGCGAACCAACAAACGGTCAATGAGAATTCTTTGCACCTTGTCTTCCGCCTTCTCCCTTCTTCGCTCTTTTGCTCTTTCGCTCTTCCTCTAATTGCGTCTTCAGCCGTCAATTGTCTCGCCGCCGCCTGTTGCTGCTGGCCCGCTCTCAGCCAGGCTGAGCCACCTCTCTTTCACACCACCAACGATGATGCATCTCTGGATGGGCGACTAATAGATTTATCACGAATCGTTTCACAGTCCGTTACCGTTATTGTTGGCTATGCCTTTCCCTTTGTCTTTCAGGTGTCTGCAACGGCACTTTCTCTCTTCGCGTTCTCTCTTCCCTGCTTCTTTCTTCTGGGTCCTTCGGCTACGTCTGTGGAGCTGAACATAAATCCAATACGAATTTTTAAGCGATGATGCAGGAGACAGTGTGACCATATGTAGATAAAGGGGAATTCTTCCGAGTATCCGAGTATTGTCTTCTAAGCCCTCTATATTTTTTTCTTGCGAATTCTTCTGGGTCTTTAGACCAAGTCTGTAGATCGAAACATCAAACTACAAGGAATGTTTGGTAGTACGGGCCGAAATTTGCCGATAAAGAACACAGGGTTGTCATATTTATCAGAATTCTTAAGAGTATATGTGAAGATTTAGTTATAAAAGCTTAAAATGTTTTTATAAGTTGATAGAGTATATGTGAAGATTTAGCTTAAAAGAAGCGACCCTTTATGGATTCTTTATATTATATGTCACGTTCCTATAAATTTATATATGTATATGTTGTAAGCATTAGCTGAGTACTAGCCTTTTTAGCATTTTGTTAAAGTAGCATTATGAAAATATGAATTTCCGCGTTTGTGTTCCATTTCCGCTGTGTCAAATAGAGATAAATTAAGACATTAAGAAAATTAGGATTAAGTAGAGAAAAGACTACGGTCACACTACTATTTTGTAAAATAAGAAAACACATTGAAAAATAAAACGAATCAAATAAATCAAAGAAATAAAGAGTAATCCAGACAGAAACTACGATAACAATGTACATACATACATATATGAAAATATATAAAATAATGATGCTAACCCTTCAGGTTCCCTTTAATTCTGCATTAACCCTTAGAGCATTCGTAATTCGATACTATAGCTCTCTCGAATAGTTTTTGGCCAACAATCAGTCGTATCCCTTACTTCTTGATCCGCTTAGGCTTTCGCATTAATTAAGGGCCAAGCCCAAGTGGAAGGGATAATAATGGTCAGTATTGAGAGCGAGATAAAGAAGGAACACATTTACTTCTCAGCCGCAAAGTAGGCAAGACTTAAGTCGAAACTAACTATAGTTGCCTGTGCCAAGGTCGACCCATTGAATGAATTTCCCCATCAAGATTACCCGTAAAATATTAACACAATTAGCTTGTCTGAATGCTCCGATAAGATAAGGCCCCAATATAAAGCTCATCGTGCGATTAGATATTACTAGCTAGTTTTAGCTAACTAAAGATTGTGCTTTGATTATAAATCAATAACAATTCGCGGCTATATATAAGATGGTACACCTACTTGGGATTTTCCCATTTCAAAAATGACACCCGCTCGAGCTGCTCTGGCGTCCAGCTGCCCGCTGCTGCTGCTGCTGCTTGCCGTGGTGCTGCCCGTACAGTCGGCCCCCGGTGGCATCGACGGACGCGTGGTTGGCGGCGTTGACGCTGCCAAGAACCAGTTCCCGCACCAGGTCTCTTTGAGGAACGGTGGCTCCCACAGCTGCGGCGGCTCGATCCTGTCGCGGAACTACATCCTGACCGCCGCCCACTGTGTGACCAATCAGGATGCTGCGACCGGAGTCCATGTGCCCATCGCCGCCGAACGCTTCACCATTCGCTCCGGCACCAACGATCGGTTCAGCGGCGGAGTCCTCAGCCAGGTGGCCAAGGTGATAGTGCACGAGGACTACGGCAACTTCCAGAACGATGTGGCTCTGCTGCTCCTCGAGACGCCGCTGATCCTCTCGGACAGCATTCAGCCCATCAGCCTGCCCACGGCCAACACACCCGCGGATGCGGACATCATCATCTCCGGCTGGGGCAGGATCAAGCATCAGGGCGATCTGCCGCGCTATCTCCAATACAACACCCTCAAGTCGCTGACCCTGGAGCGGTGCGACGAGCTCATCGGCTGGGGCATCGAGAGCGAGCTGTGCCTCATCCATGAGGCGGACAATGGGGCCTGCAATGGCGACTCCGGCGGCCCGGCCATCTACAACGGCGAGGTGGTGGGCGTGGCCGGATTTGTGTGGTCCGCCTGCGGCACCAGCTTCCCAGATGGCTATGCCAGGGTGCACTACCACAACGACTGGATCAGGGCCAACTCGGATGTTGTATGAATACGTTTTGTTTGAATAAAATTTGAGGAAACTAAGATGTACCAAGAAAAGGGTCTTAAAGCATGCAATTCCATGGGGTCCTTACATTTTCCCCATAAATAAATGATTAGACTCATTACTATAAACTATTTTCCATAGTTATTACTTTGGCTATTCCACATCAAGGAGGCCAACATTGTTTGCTTTGACAGCATATTTCTCTACCGCCAACAAGAGCCGGTAATTGGCCTAATTAAACATTGTAAAACTCCTAACTGGCTGACAATTAGGCGCACCTGCTGCTCTTCCCATCGTGCATATTATATCGAACGTCAAAGTAAGGATATTACTATCCTATCCTTAGATCCTTTAGATTTGTGTCGGCGGCCAGAGTGCAATGCGGTAATGGTTATGCCGGAAAATATGCAAGGCTCTTTGGGAATACCGCCAGGTGGACACGGACACAACCCTTTCAGGCCCTCCAACTTTTTCTAGCTGCTCCGAAAAATTGCCCATCATAAAACAATTAGCAATGACATAATTCCCCCAGAGCCGTGGTTCCTCGATAGTTGACTGCCGCTCCGATTAGATTCCGACGTCCCCCCATATATAAATCTCAATCGGACGATAAGATACTGGGACGCCTTGAGTGGAGATAGTGCCGCTGTAAATCAGACATCGGATGCCGCCGGAGTATACTTAAGGCGGCGCTGGTGCTGGGGCTTTGGCCATTTCAAAAATGACATCCGTCCAAGTTGGGATACTGCTGCTGCTGCTGACCAGCTGCCTGACCCTGGCACTGGCCGCTCCCAGCTACATCGGCTACGATGTAGCCATCGACGGCCGTGTTGTGGGCGGCGTGGATGCCGAGAAGAACCAGTTCCCGCACCAGGTCTCCCTGAGGAACGGTGGCTCCCACAGCTGCGGCGGCTCGATCTTGTCGCGCACCTACATCCTGACCGCCGCTCACTGTGTGACCAACGAGAATGAGAGCGGCGAGTATGTGGCCGTCGCCGCGGAGCGCCTCACCATCCGGTCCGGCACCAATGATCGGTTCAGCGGCGGTGTCCTTAGCCAGGTGGCCGAGGTGATCTTCCACGAGGGCTATGGAGACTTCCAGAACGACATCGCCCTGCTGCGCCTGGACACCCCGCTGATCTATTCGGCCAGCATCCAGCCCATCGGCCTGCCCACCGCCGACACGCCCGTGGATGTGGACGTTGTCATCTCTGGTTGGGGCAGGATCAAGCACCAGGGCGACCTGCCGCGCTACCTGCAGTACAACACCCTCAAGTCGATCTCCACGGAGCGCTGCGATGAGCTGATCGGCTTCGACTTCCCCGGCGAGCTGTGCCTCATCCACGAGGTGGACAACGGGGCCTGCAATGGCGACTCTGGGGGCCCGGCTGTCTACAATGGCGCGGTGGTGGGCATTGCCGGGTTCGTGGTGGACGGCTGTGGCTCCAGCTATCCGGATGGCTATGCCAGGACCTTCTACTTCAAGGACTGGATCAGGAAGTACGTCGTGGATATCTGAGGAAAATAATTTTTTTTTGCTAGCTTTGTACATAAATAAATACATAAATTGAAGACTTATCAGTGATTTTTAATTTAATATTTAATCTTAAGTAAGAAATATAGATTTTACAGGAAATCAGACTCTTAGAGATAAGACCAAATTCAAAGAAATTGTCATAAGCCCCATTATCTACGCTTTTTTTCTTTGAAAATATATTTTATGAATGTTTCCGTTCAAGATACTTGTGAAAATAATAATTCCAAAGAGTCTAGTTAGGTATTATTTATGAAAGTGAAATATTAAATATCTTTAATTGGGAATCCTTCAGTTAATAGCCTTAACTTGTCCTTAAACCACATCAAGGGGCAGATCGTTGACAATCATTGACATTTTTTGGCAGCTTTATTTGTGGGTTTTCCCTTGCCCAGCGCCACGCCGCCATCACCATTTGTGTGTTACACATTTTTTGCATATTTGTCAAGCAATTTCACTCTAAATTTGCCAATTATGCGCATTTTTTGAGCGTGACCCGAATGGGCACCCAAACCAAAAAAAAATAAAATAAAAGAAAAAAGAACGCATACCAATACGGATTTACGCGTGTGTGAATGGAGAGTGTCGCCTTTTATCGCGTCGGCTACATTGTCTCCTGTCCATTGTTGTTGCTGCTGCGAGGGTTGCCACAAGATATTGAGGGGTTATCGATATTGAATTATTTATATATTATATAAATATATTTTTTTCGATTTTTTAAAAGGTTTATAAATTATCAAGGCCATAAGAAAATATTCTTTGAATAATAAAATGGTTTCTCAGCTTCTTTATAGATGTTTTCTTCAGATTCCCTAAGATTTGTAATAGTTATAAATTATACCTACTAGAAATAATATAAAACCATAAGATTAACGGGTTGTAATTGCTTAAAAGGACGCCTTTCCCCACCCTCGCTTATACTGCCCATGTTTGTGCGTTTATTTTTTGTTTGTTGCTGCGTTCTCGCTCATTTTCAAACTTATATTGGCATAATTTATACTTTAGCAGCATTTTTATCGCTGCGCTCGGCACGAAATCCGAAATACGAAATACAAAATACAATAAACAATGGGCCGATGCCCAGGAACAATGGCAATAACAACATGCCAGTGCCAGTGCCAGTTCAATGTTAGTCTCTCGCCCGCCTCCCTTAACCCTTTTTGCTGCATTTTCTGTGTGCCGTACTTTGCGTCACTTTGCGAGCTTTATTTATTTACGATTTTTGCGTGAGCCCCTGCCCCTTCCCCCCTTTCCCCCTTCGATTCTGCTTCTTTTTTTTTATTTATTGATTTACAATTTATATATGCTCAGTCACACACATGCACTCCACTCCAGTACGTATACGTAATATTTGGCAGTGTGAAGCGGAATGTTGTCATCATCATTGGCATCTTTATTTGGCTTCGGTCGGATCTGGATCGTATCTCTATCGCTGCTCCTGCTCCCCCCTCAATCGCATCAATCATTTGTAGCAGCATTTGTATGTAAATAATTAAAATAGAAAATAATCGTAAAAAGAATGGCACGGAACGAGTGTGTAATTCCTTTTTTGACGCAGTCCCTCATCTGCCTTTTGAAGATGACTGCAGCAGCAGCAGAAGCAGCAGCAGCAGCGGCGGCGATAAAATGGCGGAATTTCCGATGAACCTTGTCGCGTGTCGCTCTTCATAATTTCCCTCTTAAATTATCGCGAGTGAAAAGCGACAAAACGAAGAAGGGAGAAACGGTGTGTGGGGGGAGAAAATGAACCTATATACGCGAGGGAAATGAAAAGGAAATATTTAAGTCGATAAATACGCTGAAACCATCAATGAGGCTCTCGAGGTTTTATTTATTACTGTGTCATTGGTAAGATCAAATAAATATTTAATTTCAATTGGTTTAAGGGATGCTATAAAGAAGATATTTGGCAGGTTCAAAGGTTTATAAACTGAAATTTAAATAGCTTTCTATATATAAAGGCGATTAGTTGCACACAATTGCACAATTAAATTAAATTAGTTATCTAAACATACATTTATTTAGTTGCAATATATATATTGCAATAAACCCATAAATTCTAATTTTTTAAAGGCCACAAATTTGCTTTATTAGCTGTTTTCCCATACTACTCGTATAACTTGCTCTATTTTCCAATTACAATCTCCATAAAAAATACAACTCCATTCGGTGATTTAATACAGGTTCTCGTTGGCTTGCCAGAGGAGCGGACAGGAAGTCACTATCAAATTGTTGGCCATCTATCAATCTAACTTTACAAGCACAGTTTGAATGTTTGCCGTTTGCCTTCCACTTCGAACAGTTATTAAATTTCGCAAAAGGGAAAAATAAGAGAATTTTTCGGTTTAACATACCCCTCAAAGCGGAAATAATAAACAAGAATGGAGCTCCGGAATCGCTTCTTCATCGTTCTTCTCTTTTGACTGCCAGCTTGTGATGTGTCGATGTCGCAACTCTATAAGTGTGCATATATACGAGTATATTGTTGATACCACAACGGGGCTTACCCATGGGAGTTTTAAATAAATAGGCGAATCGAGCTTAACTTTAAATACTGGCAAATAAATTCGGAGAGAGAGCGGACAGGGACGTGTATGTGTGCTCTCGGCATAAGAACGCGTCCAAGTGTATCAATGATATAAACTTCTACGCACACAACATATATCGCATAGCCCAGCACATATCCCTGTTTGTGCACATGTCTGTCTTTCCATATGTATGTATGTGCTTTTATTTAAATGAATTGCACGCAGCAGCAATTCCACAAAATAAATTCGACGGCAAGAAAACGTCATGTCGCCAGACCAGAAATTGAGTAATACCCTTATGAAATCCTTTTTCTGCGGCTTCGATATAATATAATAATTGGGTGATTAATTAATTAATCAATGAACAAATTAAGCCATAATTTAATTTTTAAAACCATAAACTAAAGGTAAAGGTAAGTTGAGTCAGTAACTAAGCAACCATTGATATATGTAAGCATACGTGGCGTATGAGTGATGGGTTAACAGTTTATTATAATATTACTCATACGACACGTGTTGCCGATAATTGAACAATGAATACGTGATTAAAAAATTCGCCTCTTATAAATTTAGTATTTGCTGCAAGGATTTTTTATATATTGATGTTTTATTTGCTGCCCCCTGCTTCTTTCAATGAAAACAATGAAATAATTTACCGAAAATATAATGGGAATCTGTCTCTGGAATGCACATACATATACTCGTAAATAAGTCACATACACACGCACACACACAAGCACACCCCCGACAGACATGTGTAAGTACATACATCTGTGTATATTGGGAAGTGTCGTCGGTTGGTGCTACTTTTGCCGCAGGAAGCGGTCGCAGCTGTGGGTTTTAAAATTTCAATTCATTTCCGTTGTGCATACCGTATACGTATTCGTATCCGACAATACGCACACGCACTGCCACTGGCTTTGGCTCTGGTGCTGGCCCTGGCCCTGGCAAAAAATGAAAAACAAAATGCGGCTAAATGGTAGACAGGACGAATAACGACAACAAGCAGGGCCTGGTTTTGGCCAGGTCTGGTCTGGTCTGGCCTGGCCTGGGCAATTTATGTGCCGAAAAGGCCAAACAGAAACGAACCTGAGGCCTGTTACCGGATCCCCGAAGTGCCCCGTCCACTCGCAGGACAGGAGACAGGAGTAGTAGGAGCCGCCACTGAGGGTTGACTGAGAGCTGCCGATCCTGCGGGACAGTCAGGGGGAGTTTGCATTTATTCTTAGATATTATAAAATTTTATTTATTATTAATTATAATAGTAAATATTTCTGATAACATAAACCTTGGTATTAGCATATATTCCCGATTCCACGAAATTAATATGAATTGCAGATTTGGTTTCCCAACTACGTTTTTCCATTAATTTTTTATTTTCAGGATTTAAGTATATTAAATTTAAGTTTATTAATATTAAGTATATTAATACTAAACAAACCTAAAAAATTATATTGTATATTAAGAAAGCCGTACTTGTTAAATAAAAAATTAATTAGCGGTCAAGGCCATCTATATCAATAAATAATATTAAAAAATACATAGTAGTTATTATAAGAAGTCAAGGCTTAGAAATCAATATTACTCAGAATTCAATGATCTTATTTATTAAATAAAAACTTATTTCTAATTAACAAATATAAATAAATAAATATAGAATAAATTATGGTCGATACTTTGCTTGTTT
This sequence comes from Drosophila tani, assembly GCA_008042535.1. Lineage (NCBI taxonomy): Eukaryota > Metazoa > Arthropoda > Insecta > Diptera > Drosophilidae > Drosophila > Drosophila tani. Next base: position 3,556 of record VNJO01012031.1, on the reverse strand, counting down.
TAGGTTTAAAAACGTAAAATGCTTCAAGTCACACACAAAATTCAATAAATGCACAGTGCCCAGTGCAGTGGCACCACGCCCCCCTGCCGCCGCCCTCCGCCCCTTTTGTTCGCATCTGTGGGCGTGGCACAAATGCATAAATGTATGACAAATGAATGCGCTGAATGCAGCAACAACCAGCGGCAACAATAGGAGCACCGTCCGCCCAGGTGGCATATCATAGCTGTCCTATTGTGTGGCATTGACGCACACAGATGCCTCCATCCCCCCTTCCCCACTCCACAAACACACACACACACCTTTTGATGTGGCAGCGAGGTGCTAAAAACTCTCATGGCGATTCTCATCGAAAATAAGCGATTGATGAGAGAACCTAATGAGCGGGCGCCGCAAAATGACAGGGCCAAGGATAAAGGAGTCCAGTTCTAGTGGGTTTTTGGGTTAGCTTGGTCACTCTGCGGTTAATTGAATGGGTTTTTATACAAAAACAAGTTTATAAATGTGGCAATTATCAATTGAAGCCCAAAAGTACATTTAAAAATGTAAAGGAACCCATAAGCAGAAAATAGGATCAAATAGAGTCCAAATCGCCAAGAGAAAAATCGACAAAATCTAGAAAAACTTATTTTGAAATTTAAAAGAAAAAATATATATATTGAAGACGCAACTTACTTTTTTCCAGTCCCAGTTTATTGATATCATAATAAATTATACAAGGTCAATATTTAAGCATGTTTTGAACCTGTTTCCACACCACCCTTGAGGTAAGGTTCCAGGTGCGTTTTTTTTATAGTGGTTTCCCCCGGAGGCCTACTCCACATAAAATTGCGTCTTTAACTAAGATCTACCATTGCTAGAGCGGCTTCTCCTATAAAATGAAATAAAAAAAGTAACAAATAACCGATATATAGTAAGACATAAGCCCCAGATCTCTGGGGGTTCGATCTGGAAGATGTAAAACCTAAGCCCATCCAGGAAAAAAAAATGAGACAAATAAAAAGGATTGTTTAATTACTAATAATAAATCTTGGAAATTTTAAAGAATATAAATCAAAGGACGCTGGTTTCATATTTCAATTAAAAAAAAATAAAATTAATTTTAAAAAACAAAAGCCTATATAAGACATAAGTCTTAAATCTCTGCGGTTTTGATTTGGTTGACATAAGCCCATAAGTATGTTTTGCTGTACGCTGTAAAAGTTTATGTTTTGAATTAAAAAATTAAAAAAAAAAATAAAAATAATTTGTTTTGAACTATAACAGCCTACGAGCTGGATGGTTCCGTGGGGCCCAAAGACATCCAGGACGTGCTCAACGAGTGCCCACCATTTAAGTGGATCGTGAAGAACCGGGTTCTCAGTTTCAAATGGTGTGATGACATACATGCTGCTCAAACTGTACACATGTTTCTTAATGGATAAATAAAATTAAATAAAATTAAATAAAATTAAATAAAATTAAATAAAATTAAATAAAATTAAATAAAATTAAAAAAAATTAAATAAACCATCAAGGATACCAATGCCGAAATAGATATCGATGCCCGCTACAACGAGGATCTTGAACCGTGGCTGTTGTCATACCAAGGAAATCGAAAGCATCCTTGCTATGGACTGCTATGGACATGCTGAATAAACTTTTGCATTCCCAGCCCAATTTTGGTAAAATTGTTTATAATTTAGGCAATGAAAATGAAAAAAAAATAAAACAAAAAAAAAAAAAAAAAAAAAAAAGGTAACGCCTTCTCACATTTGCTCATCGACCGAAGGGATCTCCGGTCGACTCCCCGGGGGATACCTAGTCCGCTTCCCGCTTTCGGGGGCGGAACTGGAGGTCGTGAGCTGCTTGGCCTAAACCGACTGGGGAATCGCTTTGGCCACTCCCAGGTGAATGGCAGTCAGATACTTTCCCCCCAGCGATTAGGCCCATCCCCCATTTCCTTAAAGAAGCTGCACTAACCATAAAGTAATGGTAGCTAGCTTCAGTCCAGAGGATACATTTGAGGTTAGGAATGTACATATTTTCAACGAATAGTTCAAGATCATTTCATATCCTAATCGAACCCTAAGGAATGCGAACACGAATCGAATCCGACGACCTAGAGGAAGATCCAAAAGAACTTCCAAGGTTTATATGTAAAGGCTCGTTTTCGTAGAGTTAGCGTGTTAAAAGTAATTATTTTTTGAAATAAAATGTAGTGGTCCGATCTTGATGAAATTAAAACCATAATTTATATTTTATAATATTACCCATAAGAAGACAGTATCATCAAATGGACTCAATGCAGAAGTCTACACCAAATCGCCAAGAGAAAAATCGACAGAATTTAGAAAAAATTATATTAAAATGATTTGAAAATCAAAAAACAAACGCCACTCACCTTTTTCAATAATATATTATTCAAAGCAAACATTGACACAATTTTTGAACCTTTTTCCACACCACCTTTGAGGTAAGGTTCCAGGCGCGTATTTTTTATTGTGGTTTCCCCAGGAGGCCTAGTCCACATTGAGCTAACACCCTTCAACTAGCGGAGCCAGGCTCAAGCTACCAGTCCTACGAGCTACGAGTCCTTCAATTCGCACTCCCAACACCAAGAAATCCTGTAATTTTCCCGAAAAAAAAAAAAAATAATAATTCCAGAGAAACAAAATAAAAATAACTAAACACGCTGATAACTGCCTTGACAAGGACAACGACAACGAAAACAACCGAGCGAAACTTTTACTCAACTTTCTACGATCCTTTCGCAGGCTGCAATCGGATACGAACAAAAAATTAAATAAACTAAATTCAAGGAAATACATTATTAAGGAAAATAAATTAAATAAAATTAAATTAATTCGTTTCACAAAATGTTTATGAACCAAATTAAACCTGGGACATGAGTAAATTACAAGTTTCCAACGCCATCAACACACGGAGATCGATTAAACATTATTATTTTGTCTCCCATATTCATGTTGTAATTTTCGATGATTAAATTAAATAAAAATAAAACAAGTTTATGTCTTTGTGAACTAGAAAGGAATCTAACTTCGGTTAAATCAAGACATAAAACTAGCGGAGCCAGACTCAAGCTACCGAGTCCTTCAATTCGCACTCCCACCAAAAAATCGTGTAAGCTTTCCGAAAAAAAAAAAAAACTAAAATTAATTACTGTAAATAAAAAGAATTCCAGAGAAACAAACTAAAATTATGTAAACACGCTGATAACTGCCTTGACAAGGACAACGACAACAACCGAGCGAAACTATTACTAAACTTTCTAAGTTCCTTTCGCAGTGCAATCGGATACGAACAAAATATTAAAAAAACTAATTAAATTCAAGGAAATACATTAATAAGGAAAAAAAAAATTAAATAAAATTAAATTAATTCGTTTCGCAAAATGTTTAAGAACCAAATCAAACCTGGGACATGAGTACATTACAAGTTGCCAACGCAATCAACACACGGAGTTCGATTAAACATTATTATTTTGTCTCCCATATGCATGTTGTAATTTTCGATGATTAAAGTAAATAAAAATAAAACAAGTTTAAGTCTTTGTGAA
>VNJO01012025.1:0-11420 GCA_008042535.1 Drosophila tani | reverse complement strand
AATTATTGAGTTTATGTATTTACTTTAAATTGAATATGACGACTATAGCTTATATACCGTTTTTATGATTTTGGGGGGCGGAAGTGGGCGTGGCCACTTTTTAAAACAAACTTTATCTGCGTGCAACAGATTCCAATGTTTTCACCAAATTTGATAACTCTAGTTCTTATAGTCTCTGAGATCTGTTGTTTCACACGGACATGACGGACATGACTAAATCGACTCGGCTGGTGATACTGATCAAGAATATATATACTTTATGGGGTCGAATATGCCTCCTTCTGCCTATTACATACGTTCTCGGTTGGCACTAACTTATAATACCTTTGTACCCTATGGGTACCGGGTATAACAAGAAAAGAAGCTAACCTCGGTAAGCCGAAGTTTCTATACCCTTGCAATTTGCTTTTGGTTAATTGAAAAGGGATTCACTTTGGTAAAATTTAAAAATAAAGCAGTTAAGTACATTACAAAAAATTTACCTACAACTTTAAACATTTACATTTGCATGTGAAATTTTTAAATTGTCATATAAATCAACCGACCGCTGCTATGGCAGCTATATGATATAGTGTTCCGATCTTAATGAATTTAAATACCTAATTCTGAAATCGTTAAAAATATGTGAATATCCAATTTTATAGAAATACATTAAAACAACACCGTAGGTTCATTTTTTTTCTATTAATTTCCCAATTGTTGATATAACAGCTATATGATAAAGTGTTTCAATTTCACCAATTCCGAAAAAATAAAATTATGCGGAAAACTATTGCAGTTAAAAACTTAGAGAGAAGTTTACGTAAAATTCGGGTCCGAAATGGCTCCTCTACTGCGTTGCAAATATCAAGACCACATTACCCTTTGAAAGGCTGATATAGTTGGTCTGTATCAACCACTTTTTGACTCTTGACTTGAATATTCCTGTATTCAGAAAGTCAAAGGCAAAACGCAATACTCTGCACGTGCATTGCTAGTAAATTATTTTGTTGACAATAAGCACATAAAATAACAAATTAGTGACACCAAACGACAACACAAAGTACAAAAGACATAAGGGCGTCTATAATAAGTTTCTTCTGAGGTATTTAAGACATTCGGGCTTTGTGCTAGCTCGCTGGCAGACATGATTTTCATAATTTCCATATGGTTGTTCACTTGCTACTCTTGGCTAAGAAGAAGCGACAAAAGACGCTCGTCTTTATCGAAGATTCAGTGCGATGGTATCGTTAAACTCATAGTCACAGTCATAGGTCCTTGTGTTCGTTAGTTATATTGTGCGGAAATGTGCTTACAGGACATTAATTACTTGCACCTGGAATTAAGATAATTGTTGCCCTTTGTTTGACTTTGGCTAAGCTAAATAATCAACTTTCAATTTGACAATGTGTTTCTGGTTCATTGGATAACTTGAGCATTGTAACGTACAAACATTTTCAAAGAAAATTCCATCAGAAAGAACATAAAACGTATATCTAAATTAGGTATTGTAGATTAATATATATATAATATATATATAGTAGCAGCAGCATTTTGTTAGTCATAAGCAATTTGTTGCTTAGTTTTTCTATATATATTGGATACAAAATAAAAAGAGCCTATATAGATTATATATATTATGTACCCCAATTACTTTTGATCCAATCGAAAAAATCATTACAATGATAATGTAATAAGATAAAATGGGGTTGTTTCATGGGTGGAATTTGAGAAGAGACTGTCAGTTGCTTTGAACTTTTCCCTACCTGTGACCTGTGACCTGCGTGTCACACGTACTTACACTCTTCTTCGGACTAAAGTCAAAGCAATTGGGGGTAATTTAATAAAAGAATAATAGGAACCAATGACTTAGAAAATATAAAACAAAGCAGCATGTATACCATAAGTGCTGTCATATAATAAAATAATAATGTATGTGGACTAGCATTGAAAACCTTCTTGTCATCCGAGTTGAACGAGTTGCAATTTAATTTTTGGCTCATTTTTTTGTTGTTATTTTCTGTTGCTAACTTGACGCAACGACAAATGGCAAAAAGCCACCAACGCCCTTTCGCTGGGATTGCTTAGTAATTGCTTATGAAATATGCATAGATCGCCCGCCCTTTTCTCCATCAGTTCTCTTGAGTTAGCAGAAGGCCCGCACCCTATCCAGTTCGCAATTTTTGAGGCTTTTACTTTAATATATATATATATATATATACATGCATATTGTACGTACTTTTCGGCAGGATACACAGTAGACCAGCCTAGCATGACATTGCCACTTAGCGGCTACATTAATGGCTGTGCCAAATGACTCTATCTCCTCTTTCCACTTGGTCTTAGCCACACTGTGAGTTGGTGTGTGAGCTGTAACTGAGCGTGTAACGGTAAATAAACTAATACCAACATTTTGGAGACGAAATGTTTTAGGCATAAAAGTGTAGCCGACTTTCCTGCGTATGAAGATGGAACATCATGTTCCACCCCATTCCCTATATTTTTTCTGTCTCACACCGAAAGCATCATGAATATTTAATGTTGACATGTCCAAAGTATCGCACATACATACGAAAACTTGTAACTGTACATCAACAACATGTGAGGAAGGAAAAACGAAAGCGAATGACAAGAAAAAATTACGAATGAATCAAAAAAAATGTTTACTTATTTCAGGAAGCTTAATTTTTATACAGTTGCAGAGAGTATTATATTTTTGGGTCAGCAAATTTTAGCAGAAGATCGCTGTTTTAATATTATATAGAAATAAAAATTAAATATATATGTGTATTTACAAACTAATAGAAATGCATAGCACAGAGCACATAAATAAACGATCTAGGAATAAAAGTTATGGTTAACCTAACTATCTAATATAATTTTCTTTTCAGGTAGCATTGTTTTAAATTACATTTCCACGGTTGTCACTTACATAACCCCATTCTAACTAAACAATAATGTCTCATCATAATTGTGAAGAACAGATAAAACACTTACACGAACCAATATAAGTCACCGAAACCCTGAACATTTTATTGGTGAAACAATACAGTCCATTTACCCTAATGGCTAATGGCAAATAGAAAAGAAAATAATATATATACTAGTACATATATACATATGAAATTTCTAACTACTTATAGTTAGAAATGTCTCCATTTCACAGAGCAATTTATTTGTACATTTTTACACTACGTCAACAACACAATTTACCTTTTTAATGATAATGATGTAAGAACTGAGTAATAGAAACAAACAGAGGAAGAGAAGGTTGCACGTATGTTATTCTTGTTCTTCTCGCTCCTAGCGCATGGAATTTCGCCCACAAATAGAAGGAGAAGAGGTAAGCTTGGGTGAACCATCGCTTAACAAGCTAATGTGCTTTTAATGGTTCCGTTGCTTCGGTTTTTTGGCCCTGTCTAATTATGTCGCTTAGAGGGGAGAGTCGACGAAGACCAGTAGTGAAATACAAGTAAAATACACAAATAATTAAAATTAATTATCTTGCAATTAGTTTACGATTTACTCATTAAGCTAAAGGTCGAATCGTGGTGAACGTGAACCTCGGTGGTGTTGGAAGGTAAAAACAATCTTGCACACAGAAGCATGAAGCGCTTTTTGTTTACCTCACACTCAAAATTACACTAACACAAATACGCCCACAATGGAAGGATAATGGCTATGACAATATAATTATGAAATTAGTGCTCTAACATTTCAATTGAGTTGTTTATTTGATTTATGTGGGCTTGCACAAGCCAATGGTAAACGACGCACACTTAGCATTCATTCAAACAAACGCATGCACGCAAACTAATGGCATTATTAGGCATACGGCATGTTGACTATGACATTTATTCACAGCTGGAGCTGAGCGAATACAAGGGAAGCCTACTTTTATTGACATTTAACTCACTCTTAGATTACCCAAGTTATGTTCCGCCAATGATTTATGTCTTAACTCTTACAAGTTTTAAGTTGTTCTAATTGCATTCCTTGCATTGGCTTTCTTCTTTTAAATTTAAATTCATATATTTATTCTCGCCCCGACTGCCATCTGATTGTTGCAAAGTATCTGACGGTCCGAAAACCCGGAATTCGGAACCAAAATCGTTGTCGATGAAATTAAAAAGCACACGGACATGGAAAAAACAAAATGTTGAGAAATGAAGACAAATGTTGCTAAAAACTTGTCAAATGATGCTAGAAATATGTTGAGCAACACCCAAAAAAGGCAAGTTCTGCAGCTGTACGCAGCTTTACGCATTTCGAATTACAACAGCGACCGAAATCAGTCAATCCTCAATTATCCCGATCCGATACTCCGTTTAAAAAGTATTCAATAAACAAGATTATAACGGCCTTTCCGAAATTAAAACGATTGTCCTGTTGTTTGTCTGTGTGTCTGTCTGTCGATTTGTTTTAGAGTCCTGGAACCACTTTTATTATATTTAACAGCTCGAGCTGGACAAAGTTTGTTCTACCACATTTTGGTTTTCCCGCTGGTTTGGCGAGAAAACAGCTAAAAAGAAAAATAAATTACAAATAATTCAACTAGATTCGTTTTCGGCACTACGCCGTAAAATACCTAGCCTTAAAATTAAAGAGCAGCGTGTCGAATTAGAAACTAGTTGAATTATTTGTACTTTATTTTTGTTAACGTGTCGAATTAGAAACTAGTTGAATTATTTGTAATTTATTTTTGTTAACGTTACTATTAATCGTTGCAAAATTTGATATCAGAACCTTTTCAAGTTGAAAGGTGTTTTTGCTTGATTAAGAACACACATTTTGACCTTTTAAATGCACATACTTGTATATCCCCCGTAAAGTAAATATATAAAAAAAAAAAAATAGTTTTGTGTGGACGTTTTCCGAAAATTTGAATAAAATCGGATGAAAAAAGTGGACGTTATTAAACAATAAGGATTCTGTGTATGTCTTTCTTTTGTGTTGGTAGCACAAATACGTGTTGCTAATCATTTTCCTAGCAACATTTCCCTTCATCCGTCAACATTTTCTATTTTCCATGTCCATGTGTCTATTATTTATTTTATTAAATTTTATATTTAATTGTATATTTCAAAAATTAAAGGTAAAACTAAAAGTAAAATTTTTTTTTAAAGACAGAAGGCACTTTTGATAAAAGCAAATCCCTATTTCCGTTCCTATTAAAGAACATATGTATATGTATCTACATAGATATATATCTATGCTATCCGACCTAAGTCATCCGAAATTCCCAAATACGGTTTTCTACAGTACTTAGCCAATATCTCGCCCATTGAGCTACACTGGTGTTGAACGTTGGCCGGTCCTAAACCTTCACCTCTGGCCAATGTTGGCTATCAGTTTACGCGCTATGCTTCGTTAAGTGCATTTTGAATTTTTAATGTTGAGCGCTTTTCTCTGCGCCACTCGCAAGATGAAAGAGGACAAGTGAACCGAGCTAGTTGGAAAGCGGTTCAACGTCTCCCCTGCCTCTTTCATAGAGGACCTCCTGATTAACTCGCTTTATTAAAAAACCATTCGGAAAGAAATGCGTCATACTTTTTAGCACTTCCCGGGACCAGCAGCTGCTGTACTCTTTAGTAACAACAAACAGGGAAAAATAATCACGCTCGACGCTCTCTAGGAAAAGGGTAAGTCAATTGGGAGGAGGAGTTTTAAAGATGGTTCAATGCAGAGGGAAAAGCTTTATACCTCTTTCCTTATTAAAAACAACTGCATTATCATGATCTCAAAAAACTACATTTAAGAACGGAGAAAAAAGTGAAAAGAAAAAAAGTATTTTAATGTTTGTTATGCTATTTTTCGTTACCTATAAAGTATATTTACAAATTTAAAACGAATTATTTTGAATTCTGTAATTCATAAAACAAAAGAGTGATTTTCTTACTATTGGTTAACACATTGTTTGTGTAATTTGAGCTATTGATTAATATGTATATAATTAAGGATTTATCATTTTTCTAAACCTTATATTATTTTTTTAAGACTAAAATTAAAGTTGTTCTTCTTTTTCTTAAGTTTTGGTTTCTGATCATAATTTGCAAAAGTGACAAAAGCAGTGTAAAGGATTTTAGAACAAGCCAAGGAGATTAATGAATGGATTACGCAACGGAAAATGCCAGCTGTGCTGTTTTGAAAGTTGGTAATGTTAATGCGGATGAGGATGTGGTTGTCAGTAGGGATGTGACCAAGGATGCTTCTGATGGAAATTTGTAGCAACACTCGACTAGGATAAGAATATGTGAACGGAGCCGAACTGGTGAAGCCAATGTGCTCTGCCAATGTCATAAAAAACAAGTGGGAAAGCTACAGTCGAGTGTGACCGACTGTGAGATACCCGGTACCCAAAGCATTGTGGGTAAAATTAAATAGCAAATAAACATGGAAAAATTAAAATGTTGACAAATGAAGACGGGTAATTTTTGCGCTCGCAAAATTTTTTGGGAAAAAAAATTGTTTATGTATCCTTTACAACAAATATTTAAATTGTTATTTATGATTATGAATTCATATTTTATTTCTGATTTTTATTTTCGATTTGCGAATCGACCCACGCACTTCCTTATCTCGGAGTATAAGTCATATGGTATTTGTATGCCCTTTGTAAATAAAACATTCGTCTCTGTGGCTCTGCGATATTAAGGCACATTTTTTATAGATAATGACTCGGCGCTGATTTGCTTACAATTGACATAAACGACCATTAGATGAGTTATGTCATAACTCAGGGGAGCTTAGGTACACTCACTCATGCACAGGCACAAGGCAATGCATATACGCCACACTCAATCAGTATAAAAGTATCCTAGGCAAAATCATTGGGGAGCCAGGAGCATCAGGAAAAGAAAGAAGCTCTGAGGCGACGGCCGTTAATCAAGGAAACAACATCTGGGGGATATCTGAGAATTCCTAAATTGGAACTTGCCCAACACGCACGCATTTAATAAAAGTAAAAGCTTAGCTTTTTTCATTTAGTTTTTTCATTTTAGTCATTTCTTTGGATTTGTTATTTTACTGTTGGTGCAAAATGCAAAGCTGGCAAATAAAAATGTGACCATCAAGGGATGCGATGGATGCTACAGTTGCACCGGGATATAACGGGCAATTTATATGCGTGCCACTAGTTATTTTTTGCAAGGCAAAAAAGCACTCAACGAAATATGTGGGCATTAGAAATAGTATATAATGCACTTTTAGCTCATTTATTAGCTTCGCAGCTCTGTGAGCATTTACAAGAAAGGGGAAATTCATTCAGTTCATCAGCTAAGCTTTGGGGGTATTTTATAGCTGAAATAAACAGATATGGGTAAAACGAAAATTTAGTTTCCCCGCATTTCGCACTTCTAAATAGGGGTGGAACGTCCATGGTTGGTGAATGCTTTTTAGCACATTTAGTGTATTACAAAATTGTTATATTTTTATAGCTTATAATTCGTTAAACTGTTATATTTAATTTATAGCAATGAACATACTGTTTTACTGCTATAAAGTAAGCTCTTTTTGTATTAAAACAGTTGCAATAAAAAATAAACCCTTTATAGCAATAAAACTGTATGTACATAAGCTTTAAGTCCAAACTGTGCTAAAATTTTAAGATTGAAAGCTCCTGGCTCCTGACATTTTCTCAGCAGGTTAATTTATCAAAAGCTCGTTTTCTCATTTTTATGGAAAATCTAAAACATACATATGTAGAATTAAAGTTACAATAATGCTAAGAACAAACTAAACTAATGTAAACAAGAAATAAAATTACTTCGGTAAGCCGAAGATTGTATACCCGGGCCGTTTCCAATACGATAAATTGAAAATCGATCCATTTTGGTTAAATTAAAAAAAAACCGAAGTTAGTAAATTGTTATTATTATTTATATACATATGTACACACTATATTTTACATTTTACATGTACATTTTTACATTTTCATAAAAATAGAACGATTTTATCATGTTTTTACCTGGTGGTACCAATAGGGAACAAGGGTATTATAAGTTAGTGCCAACCGAAAATGTATGTAACAGGCAGAAAGAGAAATCTCCGACCCTATAAAGTATATATCCCTGATCAGCACCACCAGCCGAGTCGATTTAGCCATGTCCGTCTGTCCGTCCATGTGAAACAACAGATTTCAGAGACTATAAGAGCTAGAGTTATCAAATTTGGTGACAGCATTGAAATCTGTTGCACACAGATCACGTTTGTTTTAAAATATGGCCACGCCCAATTCCGCCCCCAAAAATCGTAAAAAACTTTATATAAGCTATTGTCGTAATTTTCGGCTTAAAGTAAATAGATAAAATAAATACACTGAGGAGCAAAACTGTAACACAATTTTCGATTCAGTTCAACGGTCTGTATCTTGTCTAGTCTTATTTTGTCTTATTTGTTGGAAATTTTATTGGTAATAAAATCAAAACTAAAAAGTTAATCAAAAATTTTTTTTTTAATTTTAAACTTTAAAAATGTAACACAATCTCTAAATTTCATACAAATATAAAATAAAATTAAAATAAAATTCATACAAATATAACTTTAAGTTTGTTTTTCTTTTACCTAAGCAATTATTACTGCCTAATTTAACCAAAAACGATCACATCCAATAAAAACAATGCCTAATGATTGAGTTTCGATCCTTAAATTCAAGATTAAAAAAAAAAATCGCGTGTAAAGCAGTAACATTTGACATTCTTTACATTATTTTGCCATATTTCTTCAGGACAATCAAATGGTTTTAAATTTTCAGAAAACATAGTCAAATGAGTCACCAACATAATAAGACTAAGATCTTAAGCATCCATTATATAGAACTCAAAATACAGACCGTTGAACTAAGAAATCGAAATTGGTGTTACAGCTTTGCTCTTCAGTGTAAGTAGGCATTTGCGGACATTTTCTGAAAATTTGAGTCAAATCGGATGATAAACATTAAAGTTATTAAACATGGAAGTTATTAAACAATAAAGTTTCTCTGTATTCTTATTCTTCTTATCTCTCTCAAAAGCTAAGAACTCAGACACTCGAAAAGGGTTCCGTAGCATTGAGTCAAAACGAGAGGTCAATAGTCATCCTCTCGCTCTATCGCACTGCTCAGGAATACTTTTCGGATGCCTGAGCACATAGCTTTTTAGAGAGAGTGTCAGTGCTTGTTGCTTCACATGTCCTTAGCAACATTTGTCTTTTTTGGATGTTGCTCAACATGTTTCTAGCAACTTTGTCTTCATTTCTCAACATTTTCTTTTTTTCATGTTCATTTCTAATTTAATTTAACCCACAATGCTTTGGGTACCGGGTATCTCACGGTCGGTCCCACTCGAATGTAGCTTTCCCATTTGTTTTTTCTAGAAATGTTTCATTGAAAATATGATCACGTATAGGAGTTATAGGGAATCTCCCGTGGCCCCTCCAAAAAAAGTTGATTTGCGGTGTACAACGGTCCCCAGAATCGTCCGATATGAAATCCAGAATATGCATTAGTTAAAGGATAATTGTCCGGAGGTATAACCGTGTAGTTTTTCTTTTTTTCATTTTTTTGTTCGATTTTTCATGAAAGTTTAAAGTCAAAAATTCAATTCTTGCTTTAAAAAAAAGTTTCATTGTTAAATAAAAAATAAAATTAAAAAACCCCGACGGTGATTATTAGAAAATTAGTTGCAGAAGCTGTGTGCAAAATTTTAAAACGATTGGTCAAGTATACTTTTAGTAAAAGTAGAGCGCTTTAAAGTTTTGGCTCCCCATACATCGAACATAGAATGACCTCCGTTCAACTACCTATTACTTCGTCATTTCTGCTCCGGTCGATGTCAAATTTGAACTTTATATTCTTAAGATGTTGGGCATTCATAAATAAATAAATAAATAAAAAATATAAAAAAATTTCGAGAAAAAAATTAAATACCATACCCCCCTAAGCGCTATAGCTTAGAGCCAACTGGAAATGAACAGCATCACTAGCGAGTCGATTTAGCCATGTTAGTCTGTCCGTTCCTATAAGACAAGAGTTCTCAGAGACTATAAAAGCTAGAGCTTCGAAATTTGGTGACAACTTTCCAATCTATTGCACTCAGATCAGGTTTGTTTTAAAATTTTCCCACGCCCAATTCCACACTCAAAAATGATAAGAACATTATTAAAGCTGTTGTCGTGATTTTCGGTTTAAAGTAAGTACATAGATAAAATAAGTGAGAAAGCTATAGTCAAGTGTGACCGACTGTGAGATACCCGGTACCCAAAGCATTTTGCGTGAAATTAAATAGCACACGGACATAGAAAAAAAAAAAGGGGTAACAAATGAAGACAAATGTTGCTAAACACATGTTGAGCAACATTCAAAAAAGTCAAATGATGTTAGGAACATGTTGAGCAACGTTCCAAAAATACAAAGTCTGCAGTTGTACGCAGCCCGATTACGAATTAATACTGCGCCCGAAAGCACGAAACATTTTTTTTCGCCACTGCCTTTGTGGCCGCTCAGAAGAAGAAGAATAAGCATACAGAGAAACTTTATTGTTTAATAAAGTCAAGTTTATCAAATTTTCAGAAAACGTCCGCAAATGCCTACTTGATCTGCGTGCAACAGATTCCAATGTTGTCACCAAATTTGGTAACTCTGGCCCTTATAGTCTCTTAGATCGGTTTACCAACACGGACGGGCAGACGGACAGACGGACAGACGGACATGGCTAAATCGACTCGGCTAGTGATGCCGATCAAGAATATATATACCTTATAGAGTCGGAGATGCCTCCTTCTGCTTGTTACATACATTCTCGATTGACACTACTTATAATACCCTTGGGTACCGGGTATAATAAATTAATTGGCTTGTGAGAATGTTTTCTGAAAATTTAAGTAAAATCGTACAATAAACTTGGAAGTTTCTAGGAAATAAATTTGGAATTTTAAAAGTGTGTATAAAACAAATGTATGTTTTTTGTAATTATTTTTTAAACATTTTTACAAAAAAATTGTATTAAAACGAGAAAGAAAGCTAACTTCGGTAAACCGAAGTTGGTATACCCTTGCAGTCTGCAATTGGATCATTGAAAATCGAACCATTTTAGTAATGTTGAAAAAACATCGAATTTTGTAAATTTTACAAGTCGAATTTTACATTTTCATATAAATCGACCGATCGCTTCTATGGCAGCTATATGATATAGTGGACCGATCTTAATGAAATTAAAACCGTAATTCTAGAACCTTAAAAAACTGCTATATCTCAAAATTTATAGAAATTCGTTGAAAAACAGAGAAGTTAAATTTTTGTTTACATTAATTTCGCCATCATTCTTATGGCAGCTATAGGATATAGTAGTCCGATTTCGGTCGTTCCGACATATATACTGCGTGCTAAAGAAATAAGACTATGCTGAAAATTTCAGCTCGATAGCTCAAAAACTGAGAGACTAGTTCGCGTAGAAACCGACAGACAG
>VNJO01012020.1:0-71458 GCA_008042535.1 Drosophila tani | reverse complement strand
ACAGCAACATAAATATAAAAACAAAATTGCTGCTGGCCGCTTGTAAATATTTCTAGCAATGGTCTTTACAAAAAAGGCAAATTTGACGGGCAAAAAGCGACAGTCTGGCAACAGCAACAATTTCCGGTGCAGTTGTGGGGCGCATCAGGAGAAGCTATTCTTAGCGGCCGTACCGTTTTAAGACTAAAATGCAACTTATAACTATTTCACAATGCAACTATTTAGAACTTATTTTTATAATATTTTACTTTCTTGTTATTTGCATTCATTATTTAATTTATTTTAATCTATATAATAAAAAAACACTTGCGCTTTCGCACTCTTGCTCTTAATCACTTGTTTTTGTTTGAATTTGTAATAAAAACAATAGCGCTTTTGCACTCTTGGTCTTAATCACTTGTTTTTGTTAGAATTTGTAATATTTTTTTTAAAGATTTTATTGTTTTTTTATTCCATTTCATTATATATGATTACAATGAATTGATGCGCTGGCGCGACTGCTCCTCCTCGTCTGCCGGCTCATCATGTTCCAGGTATGCGCGTCCGCGTCATACAATTCGTGTCCCAGGGACACGGTTATTCGGCGAGAGGCTGCGCCGCCTCATCGGCTTCCGGTGCTCGAATTGGGCTTTGAGGGCCACACTGTCGACGAACTTCTTAACTTCCGCGAGGCTGAGCTGCAGTAGTGTAGGCGGGGTCGGAACCCCGTCCTACCTGCACTGGTCTTCTTCGGCAGAACGTAGCCTTTCCCCGAATATCACCAGCTCATATATCCGTGCACAATCGCCCAGAAAGTTTTTCGGGTGCATGTTAGCTTTATGCCTGTGAAATAAAGTACTTTCTTATAAAAAAATCAGAATTTGCTGGTAAGTAATTATTTTAGAAATCGTTGATTTGATCCAAGTGGCGCCCATGTTTTCGTGTTCCTCCAGCATTAAGGGTACTCGTTACTTGCCCGAAGCAGCACCAGCTTCAGCGCAGCGTGAACCTTTTTCTTGTCTTTTCGCGGTAGCTTAACATTTTAACAACACAAAATCTTTCAATTTTTTTTTTTTTAATTTATATTTAGAACAACAACTTAAGATTTTATTGTTTTTTATTCTATCAAACAAAAAACCCCTCTTAACGAGGTGAGGTAATTTTTAAAAAATTTTAATTTGTTTAAAAATCGGCACTTAGCTCAAAAATTTTAAAAAGACAAACCAAGCAGCGTGCCGACTTTGAAACTAATTAAAAAAATTTTAAAAATTTTGGTTTAAATAACTATTAATCGTCACACATTTGGTATCAGAAATTTTTTGAATTGAATGTGCCATCGTCACTTTTACCTCACCTCGTTAAGAAGTGTTCTTGTTTGATATCAGAATTTTCAAAAATGACATACGTAGGTCTCCCATTGTATTAATTAGTATACCTCAATACCATTAAAAAACTAAAACTAAAACGACTGGGCAAGCAGCCGCCGCCCTAGATACGCATAAGCATGGATAAAGATCATGGCGCGGCGACTTAAGCGCCAATTTCGTGGCAGCAGTCGTTGTAGACGCGGATGTGCCCAACGATGACTATGGGCAGGGCGACACTTCGCAGGTGTTCTACGGAGAGACCACTAGCTGCCAACTGAACAAGGAGGTGGAGCAGCAGACGGAAGAGACCAGACACACACTCCGCTGCTGGATCTGAAGCATAATTTAAGTAATTTGTTCGATTGGCCGCGTTTAATTTGAATTGAAAACTAACACAGCTGACAGTATGGCCGTTTCGTATGGATTTTCGGTGAACACCATAAAACCGGTCACACTAGAAATATGAAACCCTTTTAGCTAGCTAAGGTTTTAGCGCTGGTGAGTACTAGGCTTTAATATGACGGACATACATTACATCTGCAAAATATACCAAAATATTAGTACATCAAATATACCGCACTGCAGTTGACGAATATTTTGGTATTTAGCGTGGGCCCAAACCCTTTGCAAAATCAATTGTAGAGATGCGACTTATTTAGATACTTTTGGATTTTTGGACTTGAAAAATTGAAAATCTAAAATTAAAATAATTTGTAATTGTGTTAACTTTTCGAACTGCATCGAAAGTCAAATGAGGGAACGATGTTGCCCCATCGATCCCACGCCCGCACCACAAACAGCTGTTCCGGCTCGACAGGTGGGCAACAGCTGACCAGGAGTCTTCGCGAACTTTGCATTTCGTGGACGGAACATGCGACCCCTTCTGGTGAGTTAGCCCTGCTGCGACCTGGACTGAGTCTGTAAACCTTCCCTTACTCTTCTTTCCTACAGTGTGTGCGACAGCTGTTCCGCCTGCGGAGCCTCAGCAAGAGCCTGGTTAGAGAACTGCATGTTAAGAGCGATCCGCGGGCCCGGAAAAATGGCCTTCCTCTGGTGCGGTTAAGTCTCCTAGCGGCCGGAGGCGGTGCCATTTGCTATGACGGGATCGTGAACGACTTTACATACTGCGGAGCCTCTGTCCGGTTCGTTCGCTCCCTGAAAACAGCCGGATTGATAGCCGTCGACTACCTGCAGCTGGACGAGAACGATGACGAGTACGCGACAAAACTAAAGGCTCTTCACCAAAAGAGCGCCGAGCGCCTGCTGGAGACGTGCCTACTCAACGGCGGTTTATACATCAAGGTAGGCCAGGGATTCGCCGCCATTAATCACATCCTGCCTGTGGAGTACACCAGCACGTTGTCCCAGCTGCAGGACCGCTGCCTGCCCACCACCAAGGCGGACGTGCAGAAAGTGTTTCGCAAGGACTTTGGTCAGCTGCCCGAAGAGATCTTTCAGGAGTTCGATTATACGCCGGTGGCAGCTGCCAGCTTGGCGCAGGTATTCAGGGGCAAGTTGTCGAGCGGCGAGCAGGTGGCGGTCAAGGTGCAGTACAACGATCTGCAGAAACGCTTCGTCAGCGACCTCGGCACCATAATCTTCCTGCAGGACATTGTCGAGTTCTTCTTCAAGGACTACAACTTTGGCTGGATCTTGAATGACCTGCGTAAGAATCTGGTGCTGGAGATGAACTTTGTGCAGGAGGCCCAGAACGCAGAGCGATGCGCGAAGGATATGCAGAAGTTCGACTATGTGCACGTTCCCAAGGTCCACTGGTCGCATACCAAAACGGTGAGTCAGGATACATTAATATTGTTCATTTCTTAGCCGCCCATTAAGCGAATATTTTATGCAAGTACAAATACAGCGACCATCCATTGATTGATTGATTTAGATTTAATCAGGCCACTTATTCTCATGCAGTATAACGAGTTTATTATGGAGTTAATACTTAATAATATTTGTATACTCCATAGTTTCAATAACATATCGCGATAGCTGGAGTTTAATGCTTTTTTCGCGTTATTGATTTTGTTCAAGTCTTTGTGCATATTAGTATAATTTGTATACTTTTGTAGTATCAAATTAATAAGCATCTTATTAAGAAATTTGTAATACTCAAGAGTATAGAATTCATGTAACAATAATAAACTTTATATGATTTTTTTTTTGTGTACCTAATAATTTGGCACTCCCTCAGACTCCTTCCTCTGCAAGGTTAAAAATCAATAAATCTTAAAGTATTAGATTTGTATGCATGCAGTAAATATACTGCATGAGAATATTTTTAAGACAACGCTTAGAAAAGTAACTCTTGTTTTTTCTTTTTTTTTCGTATACATATATACTTGAGCACTAATGGACAAGTTTATAAGCTTTGTAGAATTCTACTTTGTACCAATTGTTTTGGGAAGACCAAAAACGCCCATCCAGCTCAAACTTAGCCTTCGCATTGCTTGTTCAATTTAATTTTTGATTAAAAGCTTTGCAATAATGTACCCTTTCAATATAAAACGATGGAGCTATGCATATCGTAACAAATTTGCACGATGCCTATGTATGAACCTTTTATTTTGACCAGTATTGTGTCTAACTTGGTTCCGTTTTTAGCGTGTGCTCACCCTTGAGTGGATGGACGGCTGTAAGATCAGCGACCTCGAGACCATAGCAGCCGAAAAGCTCAGCCTGAAGGACATCGATGTCAAGCTCTTCGATGCGTTTGCCGAACAGATATTCAATACGGGCTTTGTACATGCCGATCCTCATCCGGGAAACAGTGCGTTATCGTCAAATGCTGATATTCGTAGAACCAAAAACAAGTAATACTTTCTCCCCATACTATGAAGTCTTTGTGCGACGCAATGGCAGAACTGGGCGAGCGGACATCATCCTGCTGGACCACGGCTTGTACGAGGAGCTGCCAGAGAATGTGCGTGGACCGCTCTGCGAGTTCTGGGAGGCCACTGTCCTGCGCAACGAGGTGAAGATGCAGTCGGCCGCCGAGAAGATCGGGATAGCCGACTACATGCGCTTCGCCGAAGTGCTCTTTCAGCAGCCCATTCGGATTCGAGGAGGGCGCATCCGGGGCAAGCTGTCGCAGGCGGATATCGATCACATGCAGGAAATCGCCAGGAAGAACTTTGAGCTTATTATGGGCACCCTGAAGGAAATGCCCAGGAGTATGCTGTTTGTGGTGAGTGTTCAGCGTTCTGCCTGCCGTTGAATGCATTTCTCAAAACACTAGTATTTCCAATTCAATCTTTAAGGTCCGCAACCTTAACACTGTGCGAGCGATTAGCCACCACCATGGAGACGTGGTGAATCGGCCCCAATGCATGGCTCGCTATGCCCAGAAATGTCTCTACATGCACCACCGTCGCCGCTCGCCGGTGCAGTACGCCCGTTGGCTGAGCCGTCGCATCTACTTCGAGTACTGTTTGTTCGTGTCGGCCTTCAAGCTGCGTCTGCTTGATTGGTACTTTAACGTTCTATATCTAGTGGGTCGTGCTCCTGCTTCGGCCAGGACCGTGATGCGGGACATGCTGAGACCACCGACCGACCCGGCCTTGCTGAGATGAGATCATAAGTTTCAAAATGTTTGTTTATAGAAAATGTTATTCAAATATCGCTCCTACTTAATCTCAAGTTTATTTCAATAGAGCATTTATCTATTTTTTAATGGTCGCTATTGAAGTTTACTGAGAATGAGTTGTAAAATTATGGTAAAAGTATTTATTCAACCTTCACTCCATACTTAGTAAAAAATCTAATAGATTTGTATTTTACCTAGGGTTATGTATAAGTCAATTATATGCCATTAAACTAAAGAACTAGTTGAAAAAGTGAAACAATATTCGTGAAATGGCCTTTCTAAATGGAATGATCACTCCTCTGACACCTCAGGAGTTTTCATGCCGCCAAACCCTATATAGTGCGGTATTAAGTTCAGGTGTGCATGCCAAGTCTGGGACTTTAATAAAATTGCAGGTGACTTGCCCAAGGTTATAACCAGGCAGACAGCCAATCAGCCAGTTATTGGGCCACTTTCACTTCCATTTAGGCCCTCCCAAAAATTCAACAAATCAATCGGGGAGCTTAACACACGAGTACGAGTGCTGTCTAAATTTAAAAAGAGCTGAGCAATACTGCGGTGGCCTCTGGAATGTCGTCCCGGTGTATCATTGAAGTATTAACACCCAGTAATACACCCACGAGGGCGTAAGTAAGTACAGCTGTTCCTGCCCCGAAATAGGCGCAAATGGGCGTCAACTACATATTTCCGGTTGTGTGGAGCGCCCTGACAGGCTGCAACATGCCAGATTCCAGCAGAATATCCACTCCACCTATGAGCCTATGACCCTATCCCCTGTCCTTTGGCCCCTACCCCCTGTCCCTGCTACCATCTCGCAAGCCCGCCGTCACACTTTCACTTCTTGTGCCACATACATCAAGTTTCGTGTGCCGCACACAGAACTAAATTCAATTCAATTTCATTTAAAGTTACTTTCGCTGACTGACAGACAGCGAACGACCCTCTCAGCCTAAGCCCGAGGCCTAGACACAGTGGGATGAAACTGGGACGGTCCTTTTAAATTCGGCATTTGCTGTAGCTTCAAAATCACTTAAAGAGTTTTCAATATATATGTATGTAATCTGTATTAATAGTGAGAACACTGTTTAGAGAATTAGTGTGATCACTGTATAAGTCTAAATAAGGCAAACTATGTCTAGAATAGATGGTCACTCTAGAACGTGTTGCTTCCGGTTGAGACTAGTGAACAATAAAGGCGTAATCTTAAAAACTCCCGAATAATCTTTATTAATATGCCCAAACAGGCTTATTACATAATCAAATATGATAAGACGCCATCGTTAAGTGTGATGAGTTTAAGTCCCATCTTCTTCTTTATATATCAGAGCTCAGTAAATTTTAGGAATTCGAGAACACCATTTAAGACCCATATCGAAGTTATAGTCCTCAGATAATTCTCTCTCTCTGTAAATAACAATTGTTTTGGTGTTAAAAAAAGGAAATGTGTTGGAAATTCACCCAAAACTTATTAAGAATAAAATGTTTCAAGCTTAGTAAATTTTACTTTACACTTATACATGTTTTCAATTACCATATTATTCAACTATTGTACCGGGAAGTCGTAGTATTTTGCATTAAGACTTTCTTGGCTTTGCTGTCATAAGAATACAGGTGGCACTTTCCAAGGGATTGCACTTTTTTGTGTATACGGTCCACTGTCCCTGAGTGCCAGCTGACTGGCTTCTGTTTAGTTGCGCATACGCCCCGTGCGCCCACGGCTAAATATGAAATTAAAAATCCATGCTGAAGTGTGAAATGCCTCCGAGCTGGCTGACTGGAATGGCGGCTGTCTGGCGCCTCCTCTTCCACCGATCCCAGCTGAGGCTTGAGCTGGAGCGCGGAACCGTGCTCGTCAAGAAATCATTCGCCAACGAGTCGCAGAGTGGAGCAAAGGTGCCTAGCGGAAACGGAGCTCAGTACCTAATTAGAAAAATGAACAAAGACTTCATCACGCAGGGCGGTACGCCCATAACCGCCGACTTGGCAACGGTAATTAAAAGAACTCAGTTCTCCGTGCGCGATCTGATCCCGCAGCTCTTGGTCTCGTTTAGGATCTGCGAAATCTGGTATTCGGCACCGCCGCCATTCCCATGCGGGCCGAGTGGCTGCAGACGTCCTTTGTCTTCGGAGCGCCGAAGGAGGAGCTGGCCTACGGCCTCCGTTCGCCCCGGAACGCCACCCGCGGCCTACTGTCAGTCGTCCAGGGATTCGTTCTCAAGTATCTGCTTTTCGCCCGGAAGACCAGCCGCGCCGCTTCGCTAACCGAGTGCGTTTCCCTTTCGGTTTTCGCCTTCCGGTTCCAGTTCCGGTGCTAGTGTTTATGTGTGGGTCATCCTGTGAGCATGTGTGTGTGTTTCCCTTTTTAGCCCGCTCCTGGCCACCGCGGAGATGCAGCGCGAGGCTCTCTTCTGCGCGTTGCTGGAGATCCTGCGCACCATCTCGGACAAGGGCAAGGTCACCATGGTGCTGCCGGCGGAGGACGAAGTATTTGTGGACCACAGCGCCTGCTACTTCCACGATTCCGTGACCGAGAAGGTAAGTGTGCTGCCATTGCATAATGGAAAAATTATTGACACTGCAGCTATACAAAATTTTGAAAGATTTTAGTTTTAACGTTCTTAAATGTATGTAAATTATATCGATTTGAGAAACTTAAAGATTTTAAAAAACTTATATAAGGAATATCAAAAAAACATTTAGATAAAATAATACAAATTATCGATTTTCGAAAAGTGAATGATTTGAAGCTGAAATCAAAGTGCGAACTATTAAAATAGACCTTAATATTCAATTCATTGAGTGAGACTCCTTAAGTTTTACCAATAATTTAAAAAGAAGAGTTGTGTAGTATAATTCTAACATAATGTTTGTAACGTAGCTATTCCAAATCAAAATACATTATTTATAAATTACACTGGTCGATAAAAAAAATAGCGGCGAATAAAACCCATTGATTCTGATAGATCTGAAGCGGTACATTACTAGTCCGAAACTGAAAAGTTTCCATCACGTACCAATTTTGAGAAAATCGCGGTCAAAGTATCATGCACTGCTTTAATTTGCACTTTTCCAGGCTTAATACCTCCCAAACCTTACGTAGCCCAGAGCTGGTATTAGGCTTAAAAAAGCGTTGGCTCTTCTACTTCAATATTAAACAAAAATATACAATGGGGGACCTCTCGTTCTTTAGTTATTATTATCAATATTCTCTATTAAATTCTGTAAGGGGGTTTTATAGATTCTTCATTCATTCTTTGCAGCTTTATGTGTTTACCCTTTCTCCCAATGAAGAGTTGGAATACTTTCTGAAGCGAAATTTCAAATACGTAAGACCCAGAATACTCAGTTCTTACTCGTACAGTTATTTTATCGAATAGTTTGCATTTAATCTGCCTAAAAGTTCACAGAGGAGGAGACCCCGGGCACCCTGCTGTTTCTATACAGTTGCGTCCTCACGCGATCCATGGGAAAGTAAGATTAACCCCAAGAGTCTGTGTTTGCGAAGGCATTTCGTGTTTCTATAAATATTTTTATAAATTATTAACGTTTACCATTGGCCGGTGAATACTTTCAAATGCTTTGCAGAGTTCGCACCGACCTGGACTCCTCGAAGTCCTCGCCCCTGACGTCGAGCAACCACGAGGAGGGCTCTCTGATGATCGTCACCTTGTTGCTGACGGGACGTGCCACCCCCTATATCCACAACGGAGTCGTCAATGTGGGCGATGAAAGTAGCTATGTGGGTGCAAAGAAGCAATAGATGCTTGGTCAGTAAGGTCCATCGGTGGCAATGGGTTTTTCTGTTGTGCTTTCAGGCAGTTCCACAGTACGGAGTCCTTAAGCGCTGCATGATCGGTCTACTGCTCTGGGACATCGAGTCCGCCAGTGTAAGTAGTAATTGGATTAATAAATAAACAAGATAGGTACATTTATCCATTATATTTGTTAAACGGATTTTATAATGTAGTTAAATAATTCACTATAAAAAAAATAAATAAATTTAATGGCATGTATCCATGTCGATGTTTATCTATGAACAGGCTGCGGTAAATCAGTCTCGCCAGCCCGGCTCCCGGCTAAAGACGCCCAATTACCCCATTTGGATAACCAGCTGCACGGGCCACTACGGTGTGATCTTCAACAAGAACCCGGACCTGCTGCGCAACTACCACGCGGAGTCGCGCTTCGATGTCAACTACTACAGCTGTTCGGGCCACCAGATCCTGATGACCATCGACAATCGCACGTACAACGAGCAGGCATTGGTCATGTTGGAGCGGCAACCAATCACGCCGGAGAGTACCTCGATGTCCGGAAAGGAAGCGGAGACGGTGGCGGCGCTGTCTGCTGGCTCCGGAGGAGGTGCTGCTGCCGGCGGCGGTGTGGGTGGCGCTAGCGGCGGTGTTGGTGGTGCTGCTAGTGGCGCTAGCGGTGGTAACGATGTGGTCGCCAAGGAGGAGTCAACGCTCAACACGCCGTTGCAGCGTCTGATTCGTACCAAGTGGGAAGAGGCAACTATAAGCTTTCACGTGCAGCCATCGATGTTGAGTTATCTTTTTAGTACCACACAGTAGAATGCAGGATCGATAAGCGGAGCTCATCTCTCCCTTGCTCAAGTTAGAGCGATGCATATTCAAGTCCAAGGTATATCATTAGGGGTTAGAGCGAAAGGGATTTGTCATTTTATATTTTTTATAAGTTCGATTGAGTAATGAACTTGCGAAAAAAGGTTAAAACTTGTTTTGTTGCAGCCTAGTAAACTCTTTCTTAGTTTTATTAAAGAAAATGAACTTCAGTTAAATCTGAATGATCCTAGAAAGATAACCTAGAGATCCCTTAAGATCCTTAAAGATATAAGCAATAGAATATAAAAACCTAACTTAGTAAGAGGGCGAGAAGTTATTGGCAATTTTATTTATTTATATTATTTAGTACCAAAGAGCTCTTAATTGAATAAGGGATGTTTCGGATACGAACTTACTCATGATTTGTATAGACATGAAATTCTTAATTGGTGTTTAAAATTGGTTAGAATTTAAATTAGTTTCGACTTCATCTGGACTCATTTAAGCATGTAAGCTTGTTATGTTGTCTCTTGGTCAATGATATAAATCGACTTTCTTGGCGAATGACCAATGCACCAAATAACTTAACTGCTAATTGTATCACATCTTATGGATATAGATAGATTATATTCGCATCGAAAACAAGTAAGTTCCAACTGCAAGTAGTAAAAAACGAAGGCACCTAACCTCAGATAAATAATTTCTGATCAAACACCCTTAAAGGTTACTTAACTATTTTAATGTTTTTAAATATAGAAACCCAATTAACAAGGTCTTCTCGACTAAATATCCGACTAAAAAATAACGATTAAACAACTCCAAATCGGAGCCCTGGCTAGTGGGAAAAGATAGGAATTCAACATAGATTTAAATACTTACCAGACTAGTGCAATTGAATGTAAGCTTAATAGATGATGCACCAGTTAGTACTTATTTTAGTGTGCACCCAAGTAATAGAATTCTACTGTTGCTGTCCAACCCATGGAAACTCCGTATTGGTATTGTAAAAAGATACAAGTGGTTAAAAATCAAGACATCGAACCGAAACAGCGATGGTAAATACACGTAAAATATTCCAAGTATCTGATCTAATGCGCACGAGCTAGGGCAGATTTCTGAAAAGTTGCACGACCTTCACAAATCTGCCGGATTTGACGCCTCTCTTTACGGGCAGAGCGACTGCAGGACTCTAAACCAGTTGATTGATGCTGCCGCCTGGAGCCACTAGACGATATGATCACTATCAGACTTTGTGTAGATCACCAACATGCTTCGATTACTCCAACCGCACTGTCAATATTCCGACTATCTATGTTCAAAATAAATGCACCTGTAAAACTTTTTTGAATCGAAAGCAGTTTCCTTTTTGTGGGCGGAATAAATTAAAACAACTCGGGTGTTAAATATTGAAAATTGTTAAGAAATGTTTATCAATTTATTGAAAGGTATTTGTAGTTTGCTAGAAAATGATTGAAGTTCCTTGCTATAAGTCCTGTCAGGTTCAAACATTGTATGTTGTATTTTACTTGAATAAGAGTAGTTGTAGACGTATTTCTGTATCGTTAGTATTCATTGAAACGTTTCGAGTTATTCTGAAAAGGGTTTAAGTTGATTTTCGTAGGAATCCATTCCAGGTTCCGTTGTTATTTTAATATATCTTGTAAGATTTTGTAAGTACCTAACTAATTGCTTTGCGGCTTATTCCATATGCTTCCATATTCCGTATTCAATTGTATAAATTGTATAAATTTCGTAATACCATTTGTCATAGTTTCCTCTTCCTTCCTCTCCCTGCGATCCTCCCTTGCTTTAGAGGGACGTGTAAAAATTTGGTTACAATATTTTTGGTGATTATTATTTACATGTAGGCGACTTCAGTGCAGTTCAAAACTTGAATATAAATTTACTCGTTAACCTAACCTAGCGTACTTAGGCTTAATGAAAAGGGTTGGCCTTGGAAACCCGTTTTCCAAAATATACGTAGATCTTAGCCATACGGGGAGTTCTCGTTCAACGAAAATTGCGCGGCTTTCAATAACATTGACTTAGCCAAACTTCTGAGGCATCCAGTCCCATTAGCCGGAGCCATTACATTGTTTAAACTGTGTCCCCCGTTGTCGTCCTGTTCGCCTTCGATGGCGTGCAATTCCCGTCCATCACGCGATTTGGATTCACAGCGGGGATGGGGCGCCGGCTCACATATCTGTGCCACATCCATATGTTGGCATGAATTATTGAAGCGTTGGCGCCGGTTCAGAATTCGGGGAAATACGTTCTCGTTGACACCTTGCCCTAATTGATTGTTGATGTGGCTCAGGCCTTGACCTCTCGCGAGTGGCAGGTCCTGGCCCTGGTGGCTGATGAAGTACTCCCAGGGGAATGTAGAATGCAGAACGTGAGGGAGTTTTCTTTGGTCTAGGAACATCTTATCCAATTCGTTGCTGAGAAATCGGTTTCAACTTAGCCGTTAACAAATTTAGTGCCTTGCGATTATGTACAAATTAGTCGAGGACATTGCGATATGATACAATACCTTACTTAGGATACGATTAGGTGTGTGTGTGGCACGATTACGTGTATGGGGTCAAACAAGCCTACGGTGCGCGTAATTGTAATTATCGTAGAAGATTGTGCGCTTAGAGCCTAACTACTCGTATGATTAGGGTAATAATGTACACCGACTACCGCTGATCTGATCAAATCTGATTGGTTACTCCGTTGGCCACAGGTTGTACCTGTACAACCCGTCCGGGCCACGGTCGAGATGGGAATGGGCGGCTTCTGGTCCTCCTCGCCTCCAAAACGCATAACCGGCTAAGCCCAACTAGCGTCAGCTAACTACAGACAGTATCCCTATGGGCGCACCAGCCACTTGTCTATGTGCTCCAGGTTGGTGTTCTTGTACCGCGTCCTGTTCAGCGCCTGAGCCGGGGCATTCTTTTTCGTCTGCGTGTGCCACGTGAGAATCTGCAGGATTGGAGATCAGATGGAAGCTTGATTTTATTTATGTATACAGGGGTGACTGCCTAAAGAATTAATATCTAAGTAAAATCAATTGATAATGGGTTCTAGGATAAGCAGAAAAAATTCACAATCATTTCATTCTTTTATGTAAACTTTGATAGCATACTTTTGGAAACCATTTAATAGATTTTCAATTCAGCGATTTCTGTGGGACTTTTAATTTAGGTTAAATGCTAAAAATGTATTTTTATAAATTAAAATTGTATAAAAAAAGACTGACCAACGACATCCAAACAGGAAGAAGCCAGCTGATAACTATTATGTGAGCCATTTAATATGTTTCGTGAAATTATAAATGGTACGATTAAAACATGCCTTTGTTTATTAAAGGTTACACTTAAATGTCGAATTATTTTTCCAATTTTAAGCCCTAATACATTTGAATAGATTTTCTGACTATTTTATTATATTAATGCACTTTCGGAAATTATGATGGTAATTATAATTATATTAAGAAAACAAAATGAAATCACTCACATCTCGGCATTCGTCGGCCAGCAGCTCGATTTCCGTGTTGTCCAGCGGGGCCAGGCTGCGCAGGAAGCCGTCCTCCTCGTACCCTGGCTTAAAGGGCATCTGGGCGTTGGGACGCTCCTTCAGGAACTTGACGCTGACCGCAAATCCAGCCATGTCCACAGGATACTTGCGCCCCCCAATCCAGCCGTCGTAGTAGCCCACCAATTTCCCCTCCTGGATTATAGGGCTGCTTACTCCGGTCTTGGTCACTAGCCCAACTGGCCACATGCCCACCTTGCTGATGTAGCGCATCTGGACAAACGAAAGATTAACAACAAATATATTGGTTTTAGGTATGCTCAAAGGATATAATATTAAGAAATTGATGAAGACTATCTTTAATTAAGCTTGGGAAAATTTGTTAATAAGTAAATGAAGTTTACATTTAAAAAAGATTTAATTCTTTATTGGGATCTGGGTATATAATTAATATGTTGAGCCTTGTGGAATATTGGCTGTAACCATTTCCTAAAAGGGTTAAAAAACTTATTTAGACTAGGTTTCTTAAATGTTCCCTAGGGCAGGTCTGATTTACTAAAAAAAGTGGAGAAAACAGAACTGTGATACTTGATGTTTTATGGTATTACAAAAACGCATAAAATATTCCCATAATTGATACAAAATGGGATCCCGTTGACCCCGTTATTCGTGTAAAATTTGGTTTATGCTCGAGAAGAGCCTGTGGGTTGTGGCTGCAAACTTCTTGCACACCTGCTGTTCCCTGTTGCTCCTACGGCTTCGGCCACCAGGTTCTTCTTCCCTCCTTTCTTTACAAATATGTGTGTGTGTGTCGTCAATCCTACCTGCTCGAATATGCTAATATCGTAGGTGTTGTCGTCGTCGGCAAAGTAGAGCACGCCCTCGTTGGCGTGGTGGCGCAGATACTCGAGGCCCCGATTCCTATTGGAGACACCGCGTGGCTTCGCTCGCTTCGTCTGCTTGTACTTCTCGGGCATGGGAGCTGTGGAGGGGGCAGGAGGAGCGACTCGTAAATATCACTTGAATGTGTCCCGGACATGACACGGAACGGAACGGAACGGAGCCACGGACAATACTTACCCACCATGTACTCGTAGGGCACTCCGATCCGGTCCAGGGTGTGGGCCACCAACGGATTTGTGCGGTTGGCGTCCTCGATGACCAGCCAGAGTAGATTCACCACGTGCTTCAGCGTGTAGCCCAGCCGGGTCAGCTCCGCCAGTTGCTCGGGTCGCCGGTAGGTGGGCGTGATTATGTACAGGGGCGGCTGCGGGACGAGTGGATTTCGGTTGAGTGTCATTGGAATATCTATCTAACTGTACCACGTGTACCACGGGCCGAGTGCCCTGCACTTGTGCTGGTTAGTGGGAGGGCGTGTGGTTTAGTGGTTGGGTGACTAGGTGACTGGGTGGCTCGTTAGGTGCTAGTGGGTGGTGCGTAATGCGGCGTGAGCTTCTTTTTATGAGCAATTATGCAAATTAATTTACAACCCAATGCCTTGACTAGGCGAGCGGACCACATCCGCCTCCCATCGCCGTAAGTCAGGGGTCTGTCTAGGTAGAGTCTTCTGGCTTAATGGAAATATGGGTCGCGTTTCGCTAGTCGAAGGCACTCAGGGAAAAATGTTTAATGACTTTTAGATAATCACACTTTGAGTCACCAACTGAGCCTATATTTTCTGATAATAACTCCTGCGATCCCCCATATTTTAAAATGTTCAAGGGTGCAACAGATCAATTAAAAAGATGCGGAAAATTATGCAGTACAAAATTCGTAAGCAAAAAATATCATACAGCTTCGATTTTAAAGCGATGTTTGATGAAGCCCCGATTAAGACGGCTTTTAAATAAATTGATTGTAAAAAAAAATATATAAATGAAAATACAATGCAAATAAGCACCAAATTTTTTCTAGTGCTCTCATCAACACACTTGCGTTAAGCACCCGTTCCAGATATATGTATGCCATGTTCATGTGAAGCGTGGCCCATTGAACGACTGACGTTGAAAATAAATAAACTGGCGCACTCACTTTGCAAATTGTCCATTGTTGACACACATACACACACCCAAAGCCCACACCCACCACATGCAAGGCGCAGGAAAATAAACCCAGCTTTCAAATTTATTCCACAAAACATACTCGGATATTTAAGCAAGGAAAGATAGACGAGAGGCATGCTAGTCTCCTTCTTACAGTTACAGTTACCGCTTTACAGAAATAATATTAATAAATATTTCATTTATAATGAGATGTTGATGAAAAATCAATAAATATTGCTCAGATACGTATCGAATCTATTGAGATTGAAAAAGTGGCAACGAAAGTATTCTAGCATAAGTTTAGTTCGATTACAATTTTTCGAGATTTTTGTAACTCAACCCTTCTGTCTTATTAGTTACAAAAAATCATAACCCTAAGAATATAAATAATTTAGTTTTTGACAAAACTTCTCTTAAAATCAAGTTTAAAAAAAAATGGTAATGGAAATACATGTCAAAACTCAGGGTTGAATAATCAACTTATCCAATTGCCGATGGGGTCCACCTTTGACATTGAGAAGTGCAGGGCATTAGAACCGCTGCTAGTAGATGCAACTACTAAATGACAGAGACCAACAGATGCGCGCGAATCTTTTCAATTGGCTGGCATTTTGTGTTTTGCATGAATCTGGAATCTAGATCACAGCCACCCAGTCTGCGGTCGCCGCTTTCAATGCTAGTAATTTTCCTATATATTTTAGTTGCCGCTGAATGCGGTTTCGGCTCTTGCGTTCTTTGTGAGTGTGCAGTTGAGCAATTTTCAAATTAGGCTCATGCAAATCCCAAATGAGACTCTTTTTGTTTGCAGTGGCGGCACGCCCCCAGTTTGAGCCCTGTTGGTTAATATAATGCATGTGATTAACCCAGAAATCGTGATACGGATAGCCGGCAACCAATTTGCACATGGTGGCCAACAAAAGTTGGTTAGACAAACAGCGCAATTTGTACGGGGCGGCGTCCGTCCCTTTGCGATGTTTGCGTTTCGGAGCCGACTCGTAATATATTCCCATTTAGGAGTTTAATGCGACCATAATTAATGTACGAGTGGCGAAGTTGGTCTGGCAAATGTAGAACACATTTATCAGCTGGCTTTGGTCTAGATTCTGGTTAGTTATAATAATAATTGCAAAATATGCACTTCATTATGTGTTTGTCCGAATAGGAGCGTTATGGATCTTTGTAATTACTTGAACTGCAGTTTGTAAAAAACGTGGCTTTCAGTCTAAATGACTGCAAACTACAATAAGTCTGCAGATTCAGTAAATAGTGACAAATGTATTTAAAATATGTAAATATCGAAATTAAAAACTTTACAAAAGAACTCAAACCCACGATGAACGATCTAAGGAACAGCGACACGCAGTATAACTAAATTTGTATTTATAATTCTTACATGTAGTAAAGTGTATTAGTTTTATATTCAACCTTATATCAAACTATCAGGAATAGTCGTAATATCATAAAATTAATAATATGACAATTAAATAATAATAACTCCCAATAATAGCTATAAGAGAAATTCTTCCACTTTCCCCCTCTTAATGTGCGGCGAAACAGTGACTGGCATGCAACGCACTTGGGCCATGCAGCGAGACGCGACGCGAATGGCAATTAGGAAAATGGAAAAACCGAGTAAGGAAAGCGATAACGATAAGCCAGCAGGTTCGCAATGAGCATGGAGTATTAAACTAATGAAGTATTGAGGCGGGCAACAAGTGCGACATTCGGTTCCGAATAATGACAAGCAACTCACACCAGCATTCGACATTCAACAAACAACACTTGCTACAGACATGCACACGACAAGTGAAAATAATATGCAGATAAGCTCAAAATGCACTTTCGAAGATTAAAAAAGAATAAGGGAAATGCGGGGATAAAAAGGGTGTTACACATAAGGGTGATTAGTTGTGGTAGTTGTGAACTTGAACTCACTGACCGATAAATTACTATCTAAAATCAACAATTAGTATACTGAATCCCTAGTAATCCTCTAGGCGAAATTATATTTAGAGAGTAAGTATTCTTGTTAGGATTTAAGATCCGGGGAATTAATATTTGATATTACGCTATTTCAGAAATGCTTCAGGTACTCTTTAGAGGATTCTTCTTTTATTAAAAAAATATAAAATATTATTTTGTTAAATTGTAAAATTGTAAATTTTTTTTAAATTAAATCTTTGAAGTTCCTAGCAATAATATTTTAACTAAAATCTATTTAATTATTGACTTTTCTTGTTTCAAATTGTATAAATGGTTCTAATAGGGACGATAAATGATTTTTTGGGCAATCCATAAAAAACCTAGAATTATATCAAATTTCAGTGATTCTTGTTAGTTTTATTTAGCCCAGTGTATGGAAGGTGGGCGGGGATGTGGCGGTGCTTGACTAGGATTACGATTACGTCAATATATTTACGGGCTCGGAGGCAGCAACGAATGTTGCTCGAGTCTTGTGAGCGTGTTCCGAGTGGGCGGCCGTGGCGGGCGTGGCCGTCTGTGCGGATTGTTTGGCGCTTGTCTTGGCTGTAGTTGTTGCCGTTGCTGTTAATTTAGTTGCTGTTCGCGTAATGCTCTGTCTGGTAGTTGCAGTCTTACGATGGCCACCCACAGATCCTGATCTCAGCTGCGCCGTTCCGAAGGACGTTAGGGTGGGCCTGGTGG
The DNA here is from genome assembly GCA_008042535.1 of Drosophila tani. Classification (NCBI taxonomy): domain Eukaryota; kingdom Metazoa; phylum Arthropoda; class Insecta; order Diptera; family Drosophilidae; genus Drosophila; species Drosophila tani. The sequence continues at coordinate 53,730 of VNJO01012020.1, read as the reverse complement.
CAGCTAATGAAACCGTCTGAATGGAAGAGGATGCACCCACTTTTTCGCCCGCACTGCCCACTGTGGCCGCTGTTGTTGTTGTGGCTGTAGTTGATGTTGTTGTGGTTGTTGGTGGGGAATTGGTAATGTTGTTGGAGCTATTGGCCAGTAGCAAGGAAATGGGTGACCACAAATATGAGGCGATATATGACGATGACTTCTCTTGGTGCTATAGTCGGGTTTAGTTGGCAATGATTGGATTAAAAATGACGTTAAAGGAAATAGAACAAGAACACACAGAAAACATTACAATATGTAGTACATAATCTAAGGTTATAAGGTTATAGTAATGGTCAGACAGGCAGGATGGTATTCTTAAAAAAACTGAGACACAAAGCACAGATTCAAATAATTCTATCGAAAATTTTTATGTTACTCGTAGCACGTTTAACTCAGATCAACGACTCAGCTAAATACCCAACTATCGTCTTATTTCGTGCTCTTAGTGGGTAGTATTGCTATCTAATTCGCAGTGCAAAAAAAGAAGACTATGAGTAATAAAGAATGTACCGAAAATGTACTCCAGAACATTTATAGTTTCCTGCTTCTTTCAATGGGTTCTCCAAGTAAACAATCTGTGTTATCGGTGTCTGTTGAAAGTTCACATGTTCTTGCCATTTTTAATAAACCAAATTTGAGTAACGACGATCGCACCTATTTTTAGGTTTCCGGTGTCCGGTTTCCCACGATTTTAATTTAGGTTTCAGACAACATTTTTTGCTATCTACGTTTTTACAAAAACCCAGACTTTAATCAAAATTGAAATGACTCTCATATACTTTTCACATAGGCATTTAGAAACCCAGATTCGACTGTTTTTAATAATTAAAAAAAAAGATAAAGGGTGAAAGACCCTATAAAAATTCCATATTGATCCGTCTACCGACTCTGGCGGCGTCTGATAAGTATTTGTTTATTTACGAACTGGATAAAATTAGTATAACCCGATTACCTTGACATTGATATAATGGGCGGGATATGGTGCAAAATGTTAATGTAATGTGCAAGTACAGAGATGGAAAGAGTGCCGTCAGTTTAATGGGGATATCGATTGCTCATTTAATTAATTAAGAAACTCTATCTAATTGGACGGGCACGAACTGGTTAAAGAACTCAAAGTGGTCGAGAAACAAATACAATCCGTTTCTTATCACAGAAAAGGGGGGAAATCCGTATGCAATGCCGATAAAAATATTGTGGAGTAAAATGAATAGTATTTTCCATATCTAGAAATTGCCGAAACGAAGAATTTGTGTAGATTAAATGTACAGTTATCTTAGAAAATATCTCAATTCTGTACTGTGAAGAAAATGATTCCTAAAACAAGTATTTAACGTTATACTTTAAGTACTTTAGTTCACCACCTAAAAAGCACAAACTAATCTTAATCTTAAATTTACAAAACCTATTTATAGTTAGTTAGTTCCTTGTATCACTTGTGACCAGCGATCTACTCTATAAAATATTGTATATTGTTCCATTGGTATAAAATAAAATAAATAAATCAATCGAGAACGGAAAGTTTTTGAAACTAATTATAAATGGCAAAGGGTTGATCCCCTTTTGGGACATCATTGGGTTATTCAGCACTAACCTTGACTGCCTCGCTGGCGGCGAAGGGCTCGCGGGATATGTGGTACTGGTAGAGCACCATGTAGATGCAGGTGGTGGCTATGAAAATGGTCAGGTACATTTTGATGGACTTGCCCAGCGACATTTTGTTCCCGATACTCCCGCCGCTCCCACTGCCACCGCTGACGGTCGCGCTATGCAAGCCGAGATTGATGTAGTTGCCCTTCATCCTGGTAGCAGGATGCGACGACGTCTAGAGTTGCTTTTTCTGCTGTGTTGCAGTTGCACCTGCAATTTCTGGTGCTGCTGTGGATTTCTTTCGGGTTTTTTGAGGTCTTTCGTATTTGAATTTCATTCGTTATTTTATTCTACTCCGTGCTTCCTCCGTGTACCCCGCTCGCCACTCGCTGTGTGCTTTGCGAGCGTTTTCACTGATTTTGCGGTTTTGACTTATTCATTTCTCTCCGCTTCTGGTTCTCCCTCGATTTCTGATTTGCTTCCACGCAGAGCGGACCGGAAAGGGCGGGACGGAGGCGGAGGGCGGGCCAGGGCGGGACGGACGACAATGGGGCGTACGGCCTGCTACGCAACGAGCTCTGAAATTGTATATAAATGTGATTATAATTATGTTTTTATCGTACTTGCTGCCTCTATGCATCCATATGCGTAAAATTCTCAAGTGTATACACATATGTGGAACTGGACTTCGATATCAGCATTGTGAGTGTTTCGCTCATTTTATTCGTTGATAGTAAAACTTACATTTCACAGAGCTATTCGTAGCGTTGGAAACCTAAAAAGAATATAAAGAAACAAATTAGAAACTATTATTTACTCTCGAATAAAAAATAAATTTAATGAATGGGATTACAAAAACATAACTTTTTCAATGCAAGTGCAAGTGTTTTTTAAGACAGTAAAATTTTTTAAATTGTCACATTCATTGACTATTTATTCATACTGAAAATATCTTCAGCTTATATCCAATCAATCTATAACAGTAGAAACCCTACTTTCTGCACACATCTTCACTCACTCACTTCTTGGGACAGACTGGTTGCAAATTTTTGACGTCATTGACATTTACTGGTAACTGATATCGCTATCTCCTTGCCCCGAATTTTGTTTCAAATTAAATACAAAATGTTCCTCCGTGTTGCTAAATAACAAAGCAGAAACACCCTCAAAAAAATTCCTAGTATCGACGAGAGCTTATAATGAGAGTTTGACTATGTGTTCTCGAAACAATGTTACAGGGAATTAAAATCCATTAAATAATTGCTGTTCTTATTTGATTCTTTTATATATTTAATAATCTCGCGATTCTTTCAAGCTAATTCATTGAATTAAATAGCCGTATCTGCCAAATTAACTGGAAATGCAGTAATAATATATCATTAGCCCACTTATCGTTTTCTTTTAAGCCAGTAATGAATTTATTGGCATATTCAAGACCCTTGCACATTGATTACTTGTGAATCAAGTTCAGATAAGGAGCTTATTTATAAACCGTTCCTAATTACTTGTACTTTATTTTCAAATACCTACCCTTTTAAAAAAATTAATACAAAATTTTAAGTTAACAATAAAAGTGTTGTTGGAAAAAAGACTAACGAAAACTTATCCTTAAAATGTATAGATATTAAAAAATAAATAGAAAAAGTTGATTTGGGATTTTGTGAAGACTTGAACCTCTGCCGACCACTAGGCTACATTCATAGTTGTAGCTTCTACGGCGATTGTCATGCTAAATTTTGTTTAAATTTTGACAAAAAAGAAAAATGTTATTTTAGAATAGAGAGTTTAAAAAGTGTTATTTTACGCAAAAATTTTTTTGGTATCCCACACACGAGCTTACTCTACTCTAACTTTCTTACTTGTTTTATTTTAACGTCCCTGCGAATTTGTACTCTCTGCTTTGATAGCTTTTGCCTACCTTCAGTCGAAGATCACCATTGACCTATATGTATATATGTATGAAATATCCTATCAAGTTATAAAAGTAGTAATCGCAATGGAGATTAAGCAAATTTTTATCTTTAATGCATACACGATATTAATTGACCGCATTTCCGATGGGTTCCATGCACGGCGGCTAATCACTTGTGCTTAAAGCCACGACCCCTATCCACGGCGACTGCACTTTCCACTTTCCTATTGTGACTCGCGCCAAGTTGTTAACAACTGCCCGGGGAAGAGCAGTGGGCAGCCGGGAAAGGGTCTATCAGCTGCTAGCGGAAGTTGTTTCCCCCCTGCCCCACATGGGAAAACACATACTATATGGGCATGTATGTGTGTATACAGCCATTCATGTGTGTGGTTCCTGCGATTCTTACAGACTTTTCCAATTATGATGGGGCGCGGCTGTTGGGTCTCGCGTGTTTAAGCATTTTAAAAACCATTTTCGCCGCTGCTGCCGCCGTTTTGATATGAAAGTTCAATGGCCAATTCGAAATGTGCTGCGCTTTGCACGATTTCAACAAAGTTGGGCGCCGTTTTGTTCTTCAGTTTAGTTTTAATTTGGCTTTGTTTTCAGCTCTGTTTTGTATTCACTTCAATCTGCATGCAATTAAATTGCACCACCAGGTTACAGAGCCCGTTTCGCAAAGTCGGTAGTTGGGCATTTTCATACTATTTAAGAGATAATCTTTGGGAACGCCCTTTAATTGTTGGGTCATAATTTAGGTAGATATTAGATAACTTCTATCGTGCCTAGATTGAATTCAATCGAAAATTGAATGTAAGCCCTAAATTTATTCCTTAAAGGAATAAAGGTCATTCCATTGGGTAATTCATTTTGAATAAACCTTTATAATTAGCAAGGCAATCCCATTAGATCAAATAACACACATCTAATATAACCGGTAATATATTGAAGGTAAAATCGGATTTTCAGATAAGATACGTTTTGATATCGAGAACATTGCTAAATTCGAACTAAACAACTCAATTTATGACATCTGCCGGCATTATCTAACTAGATGTACAAATAAACGATTGTTCAATTAAATTCAGTATCTGTAATTCCATCGTAAGTGTCGGTATCGTAAAGGTTTTATGGGATGATGTCAGTGTCAAGACAGTCTTAACTTTAATGGCAATTCAAAGGAAGAAGTGTGGCAGTAAGATAATAGGGTTCATGTCCACTTGTTAAATTCGAAACCTTTGAGACATGATTTAAATATTTTATATTCTTAATTTTGTTCAAATTTTCTTTTTATATTTCTCATAATATTTTTAATTCCATTACTTTGTTTTATTCTATTGAAAAGCATTGTCATGACTAATTAATGTTTGTAACTTGATGTACACAACTTACGTATAAATGAATTTATTACTAACTTAATATATTTCCATTCGTTTATTACAACCCTTGAATTTATGAAATTAAATTCGCGGCAAGCAAACTGGGTTAGATGCATTTTATTTAATCTTTTATTTTGTGGTAATCTCGTTGCTGCTGTCTGGCTGGAAGTTTTAATAAATTGGAATGCCATGCTCAAAGGCCTGGCCGAAGCAGGCCAAAACCCAAAATGCAATTATCAACAAATACTGCAAATCTCTTTATGCCCGCTCCCACAAATTGCAGGCATTGCTCGGCTTTGGTTTTAATGAATAACCCGGATGACCGAGGACCAAAGGGCTATGGGGGCATAGGCGACGGCAGGAACAGGGACTATGACTGCGGGCGTCGGAAAATGGGAATCATTTTGGCCAAACGTCAAAGCAAGAGCGCAACTGAAAAATCTCAGCGAGAACATTTTAATGTCAGAACTTAACCCATTTACATGACAATTCCAGCACACCGAGGGCAACAAATAAAGCCGCAACGAAAAAGGAAACAAGGGAAATAAATGCATTCCAGCCAGACGGGAGACACACGTCAACTGGGCTTGGGTGGATGCACTAAAGAAAATGTCCACGATAAAAGGGTAAATATATAAAAAATATCACATTTTCAGAGATTTAAACTAAAATAATAATAATATTCTTGTCCGGACAGAAGTGTAAGGTGTCATACTAATAGAAAGGAACGTCAGATTCCTCTCTTGTTTTTTGTAGTATTTCTCCCTGTGTGATGTTTGATGTGTGGGTGCTGCAGTCTAAAACAAAATACAACACAAGTGGGTGCCAAGTGCTGACAAAGGGAAAAGTCAGAAAAAGCTAGCGGACAGGGAGTCGGGAGCTGTGGGCAGCGGGTCGCCATTAGAGTGGCAAAGGATGTGGAGCACACTGCCATTGCCAGGGCCACGTACGAATGGTAGAGCGGCGTCGAGGAGCTCCTCCGGACGCCCGGGCTCTCAAGCACCCGGATGCCCTTCGAGAGCGGCGCCCACCCATGTCCTTGAATGGACGCGAGCCCGGAACCGAACCCATCCGGAGCGCAGTGGGTGGCTGGTGCTCACGGTGGCACGGTGGGGCACAGAAGTCGGCGAGCACATCAAAATATTTTGTATTACGTAATGGGAGCGTTAAAGATGCTGGCATTTGTCACGTCTCGTTGACGGCTCCGCATCAAGACTGACTTATGGCGGAACATGTTGATAATCATGGATCCAGTTGTTATAGACCGTTAGCTATGTTAATTCTCAACTAAAAACGTTTGGCGCGATATCAAGAAAAGCTAGAAGCCAGAACACAAAGTGAATTATTGAGTGAGGTCCTGGAACCCCCTTAATTATTTAACTGAATGTATTATTCTTGCTCGATTACACACGTGTGGTCAATTTAAAATAATTAACTTAACAAAGAAAATATATATATAATATCTTAATATATTTCTTCTAAAACCATTATTAATGACAGCAATAAATGATGCAATTAAAAACAAGATAAGTCCTTTATGACAAACTTTTCTGTGCAGGCATTCCGAGCACAAAACTTCGGTATATCCCAATCCGTTGGCTGAAAATATTAAAAGTGAAAACACGCTATAAACAACAGCCAACGAATTTTTGTGGCGTGGCGGCATTCAAAGTGCTTTCAGAATGCTTACCCACTGGCTCGTTTTGTGGCAAGGACACGCATTTAGGAGTTGTTTCGAAATGTTAGTGCCCCACTTCTATTTCATTTTTCTGTGCCATTCAATTTCTGGTTATTTTGCCCCTAATGGCTGCGAATGAAATGTCCCACTGTGGAGCGCCATCAAAGTGACGCCGGCATAGGCCATTCCTCTTGTCGTATCATTGTGTTTGAGTTCAAGGGTTTCTGTGGGTGCTCGTGGCCAAAACAATTGCATAATTTTAGGGACTGACTAACCAGCTATTTTCGGGGGTTACACGTGTTAAATTTTAATTCTAGCAATTTATCAAATATAAACGTAAATGTGAAAAAATACACAGGGTGTTAATCGTTAAATCAAAAAAAGCAATTAGGAAAGATACAGTCGACTGACTGTTAGATACCCGGTACCCGAAGCATTGTGGGTGAAGTTAAAAGACAAGTTGACATGGCTAATTGATTTTGTCTAATTATGCTTTGATTTATGAAAAAATCTAAATCTAACAGGGAATCTAGACTTTAGATCTATGAGATCTGTTGTTTCATACAGGCAGACAGACGTGAAGCTAGTCAATAATATATACTTTATGGAAATCTTCTGCCTGTTACACACACTTTTGGTTGGCACTAAGTTATTATACCCTTGTACTTTACGGGTATGGGGTATAGAGGTTCCTTTGGAGTAGAAACGTATTCCCTTAAAATATGGCAAAGGTGAAAGCGAGTCCTTTGCTTTTGATTTGTGTTGGCAGCTCTCGAGGAACTTGAACCCGGACTTGACACATCGATGTTAGGCTAGCGCAGGGCATTTATCTAAATGTGAGAGGGTGTTGCAGAATTACACGACTTCTCGCCCACTAGCCACCCGCAAAAACATATTTCAAACTTAATGGATTAACGAACATTTCTCCGGAGAAGTCGGAGTGGAACTGGGGGTATCTGAATGCCTTTATGGTCGTGTGAGTTATAGTGCATGGCGCCATATATACTCGTATCCGGCTCGCTGGCAGCTCTCAAACGCAATCAATGGGAACGTGCCGCAAATACTTGAGAGCTGCGCTCCGGCAATCCTACAATATATTTTTGGAGTTGCCTGGAGTTCGTGCCTGATGAAGTGGGAAAGTAAGTGCAGCAGATAATCCATCATTATTGGTGCATGTGCATACGTTTCCAAACGCTGGAAACTTCTGTGAAATTTAAGATTGGAAAAAACTTAATGATACTAAAAAAACGAACTAACTTTATGGATTTTCTTAACAATTCTCTTGTCTTGAAGCGGTATCTGAACGCCAGTTCAACTACATATTTATATTGTTACCAATCGCATCCCATATGAGATAAGTAATTCAAATGAGTGTATACATTAAATAGTTTATAATTATAAAAGATATTAGAGTGAAGCGTTTCCTTTCAATGCGATATGCTTAAATGTGTGAAATCTATTAGTTACGCTAAATATAGTCTGAAAATGCTCTCCATCGTAAAATACCTGTCATATACCATATCAGGGTTTTTAACAAATATACCCATGGATGGGTGTTCCCATGGAACACCTGCCGAATTGATTGATAAACTTATTCTTTTTTATAAAAACTCCCTTTCAATACCTATTTTCATTAGTATAATTACTTCTCGGTTTTCCCAAAAACCAAAGTACCAAAGTTCTTTAAGTTTATGTTATCTAAAGCCCACAAATGATTTCGATAAACTGAACCAAACCGAAAAAAGGCCTTATAGACTGCGTTGTTTACCAATAGCCCAAATAAAACAAAATGTTTAATAACTCTGCTATCTATCACATGGTCTGGCTGAGATTTGTAACCATAATAGAGTCAAGCAGGAACGCATTCATCAATATATTTTATGCCATATATTCTTGTGCGTATTTAGATCCAATAGGCCCGAATATCGCACGAATAAAAGGGATATCGTGCGCCATATAAAGCCAATGTTACAGTAGATTCATAAAATTTATGACAACAAATTAGTGTGCGACTACTAATGGTTCCTCTAGTCCTGGTCTGGGTTGGGCCCTGGGTTCGAACTTGAAATGGGTATTGGCTATTAGGCTAATGCCAATTTTGGGCACAGTGGAAGGAATATAAGCCGATGTACCTTTTCTTATGTTAGTTACACAAAAATTAATAGGCTAAACAATCGTAATTGAAAAACACAAAAAAAAAACCAAATCGGTATTTATATCAATATGGTAAGTTACTTAGCTGCCCTAATTATAATTGTCTTATCATTACAGATAACATTCAGAAACATTCCTATCGCGCATAATAATTTAACGATAATAATATATCCAGTTAGTAGGTTAACCATATAAAATATAAAGAATACGTCAAATAAAATAATTCAATAATTCCGACAAGCATGATTACAAACCGAGAATTTCATTGCTATTTAAAAATTTACTGACTTGCAAGGCATGGCGTGGGCAGCACTATCTATAGAATCAGAAATGCTTCCAATTCTATTATATTTCGAGTAAAAAATACATACATAAAAATCATATTATTTGCATCACACCCAGTAAGCGTTACATTCATCCTATGTTTGACAAAGAAAAATATTTTGCATTTGATCGAACCTATTAAAGGATGTCATCAAAACCTACTGGGTGATCTAACTTTAGGTTATATATATTCACCTATTTCCAAAGTAAATGTTTTGCATGCAATCAAACATATTGGTTTGATGAAGGAAACACCAAGCCGATTAATATCATTCGAAAAAGTGCTTCCTTATCAGGGGATCTTACATCTGTCCAAATTCAATATCTGCCTGCAAACTTCCCGAAGCCCCAATGAAATGTTCGGTACCCTAAGTTGGTTGGCATTCCACTGTTCTGGCAGGAATGGAATTTCCAAATTCTAAGCCCACCCAGCGGGAATCATCAATCGTTAGCTTCATCAATCGAACTAAGGAAGTGGAAGGAGTGGAGTGGAGTGGGTGGAAACACTGTTGCGTGGCACTGGGTGTGCCGTGCCTGTTCCTTCATGGGGCGCAACAGTTGATAGATTAACGTTAAAGTTTTCCCCATTCGACGCGGCTAGGGCTAGGCGTCTTTGAATCACTAGGCAAACTGTTTGAAAGTTATAATCAATGGTGCCATCGGAACATTTGCCTGTTTCGCATGTTGAATCACCGTCGCTTTTCTTTATCACCAGTCGGGTTGCCTATGTCCACTCATTAGTGCAGAAACAAAGCCCTAAGATTGATTCTCAGGTCAATTAATAATAAGTTTGTTGGAATTTTTTATGAGGTCAAAGCACGTGAGGAAATGATGATTTTTTAATTGACTAATATCTATTTTAAACGTACCTTTTGATTCATGATTAATCGGCTGTCATGTGTATATAATATAAAAACTCAATATAGAATTCTTTGCTTAATTTGCTTCACTCAGTAACTGACCTTGTTCAAAATGTGACTAACGCTGTCTCCCATAGTTGTTAGTTAGTTAGTGTGGCCACTGTGCGCCCCTCTCTTCTTGAAACTGATTTGGTATGGTTAACACATGGCAGAGACTTAATTATTCTATAATATCTTTTGCCGATAAGGTGGTAGTGAGGAATACCATGTACGATATATGTTTGTACGTGAGGCCAACAAAAAACCTTGGACATAATGACAACTTAATTATTCTATAATTTTACTTGCTGATAAGGGTAAAATTATCTATATTTAATAGAATTTTTTTTAAAATAATTTCCAAATTAGTAGAATAGGAAAATGAATCAGTACGTTTAGAGTTTTCACTAGACTGCAGGCAAGTGAGCTCTGCCTTTTTCTCGGATATTAATCAGAATCAACACGGGGCCTAAGACAAATAAATGTAGTTGAAATGCAATACGAGCCCCTTCTTGGGTTTACAGCACAGCTTTAAAGATAAGTGCTATCGGAGTAGCTGTAATACTTAAAATTGGTTCCCTGGCTAGGGATAAACAGATCAATCCGTTGGTCCATCGATAGCCCTAGAATAATATTCTCGGGTTAGCTTCCTAAATTAGGACTTACTAAAAATAAAATCATTGTGAACGGCCGTCTACGTAGTGACGATGAGCACAGAGAGTGTACGCAAGGCGACTTCTATGTATATATAAACGTAGAATTGAAAATCAGCTTTCAATTGTCCGATCTTAAATATCGATATATCAATCAAAAGGTGTCATTTTAAGAAAACTTTGTACATTTTTGAACTTTTAAAAAATCAATTGGTTCAGGAGAAATGGGGTTGAAAGTGTCTCACGACACATTAATCATCTCGATCCGAAACTCCGTTCCAATCATATTCAATAAACAATATTAAGTCGGCCATTTCCAAATGAAAACTTTTTCTTGTTTGTCTGTTGTAAACATTGAAATTAGGGAGCAAATTAAACGCAGCGTGTCGATTTTAAAATTATTTATGTAATTTGTTATATTTTTTTTTAAATAACATTCAATCACGAAATTTGGTATCAGATATCATTTGAGTTGAATGTGCGTTCGTCACTTTTATCTTACCTTGTTAAGAATGTATTTTTGTCTAATCAGTTTGAAATATCAACTCAAGAAATTGTTACGTTTCCTTTATTTGCAGTCTCTCTAACAGAAATGGTAACGATATAACAACGTAGAACTATAATGATATATGGTCACAGATTCGATTTAATTATTTTCTAATATTCCGATGTAATCTGATATAGTCGGGAATAAGGCAATCTTTGTTTGAACTAAAAAGTAAGATTCAATTCAAAAATTACTATTACTTAAATAAATTTTGCATTGCATTGTTGATTCCCTAGAATTTTCTAACTCTTTCTCCTTGACTAAAGAAATCTCACTAAATCATACTTGTTCTTGTTTTCGTTTCATTACCTTGGTAAAGTGTTTTATCTCTCAGTTTTGTCATTTTCTCCTTTGAAAGAGGAACAGCGATGAGAAAATATGGCCAGCAATCTGGGATGTGCCCAGTGCATAATCAAATTGAGTTTACAAAAGATTCCATCCTTGCTCAAATTGCCAAAGGGAAAACGAATAAAAACACAGTTTTCATTTGGTTTTGGTCAAATTGAGATTGCGCCAGACATGGACGAAGTTCATGGCTTTTGGCCAAAGGAGGAGGAAAGTGAAAAACTGTCCAAATTGCCAATTAAATTACAAGGCAGGGCCCAGGAACAATGTGAGAAACGGCGATGCGGACAAAATAACAGTCCGATGGATGAGAGTTCAAGGGGGCCCGCTAAAATTGCATTTTCCGGGGCTGCCGACAACAGCTGAGCTGAGCTGAGAAAATCGCAAGCAAAACAGAAGAAAAAGCGCATTCAGGACATGGCAGATTGTGCACATGTGTTGGCCGAAAAGAAAAAGTAGACGCAGAGGCGCCGGCACTTGGCGCCGGATTTCCTCAATGATGACACACAAAAAAATAACAAACCGAAAAGCACACACAAACTTGGGCAAACTTTCTTTTCAGTTTGTTTCTCGTTCGTGTGATTCCGTGCTGGTCGGCCGCACAAAACTTGGCATTCCTGGCCGCAAATTCAATTTACGTTTATTTGCGAAAATATTGCCGCCGTCCTTGGTGTCCTAGCGGCCGGGCGACCTGTCGTCCCTTTGCCCCGACCCTCGAAGCTCCTTTTTTCGCTCTGGTTTCTATTTCCCGGCGAACACACACGCACGCACACTCGGCATTTTTAATTTGCACTGCCGTTCGAAATTGCTTTTGAAATGGCATTTTAAAAATTTAATTGCCAGCTCAGTATCTGCGTCTTCCTCCGCCTCCCCCAAGGAAGATGCCTCGTAGCGGCGTCTGAGTGTCCATTAAGGCAACTGCTACGTCGAATTGCAAGTCACAGGACGCACGGAGGAAAAATATAACAGACTCATATCCAAGTCTTCCAATATTTTCTTATATTAAAGCATAAGCAAGTAAGAAGTAAGTAAGCCTCGACCATTACATTTACCCAGTCCCGCCTACTTTTCGGTAGCTGTTCACGATTTAAAAAGTAAAATGAATTTTTTTCTCTTTTTTCAACTGTTAATGCACTGCTTCAATGTATAATTTAAAGCCTTGTGTGCTTATACATAAAAAATATCCGTAAGACATTAACCTATAGCAATATAAATTAAAATTATAATTTCTTCAAGAGCCTCAATCAATTATAAACTAAGGGAATTTATATTTTCTAGTTCCAAAAAAATGTTAAATTTAGATAAGAACAAGAATTTAAAAGCCAACTGAAATGGCATGCTTGTTTTCTTCCGTGCAGAAGACAGTGGGCGGTGGGGCGTTCTCGTTTTCGTTTCTGTGTCATGTTTGTCAAATTGACGGAAGCGAAGTCCTTTCTCACAGCCCTGCAGCCGCCCCTTTCCCTCAGGGGAGCCTCTTGTTAATGTCCTGTCCACTTCTTGTCGCTCCTGTTCCGCCCTGTTTACGCAGTTGTTGGCTTCCTTGTGGCCTCTGGCAAAGACTCAGGAGCCGAGGCGTTGGAAGCCAGGAAGGAATCAGGAAAGCGAAGTGGATAGAAAAATGCAAGCCATGTCTATGACATTTCCGAGGGGTTCTCAATAAAGTCCCCGGTAACTGTTTAGGAAATGTCACTTAAAATAAATTGAAAATGAAAATGAGTCATGGAAAATAAATTGTCTTTCCATGCGAAGATTTGTATTTAACATATATTTTCTTGTCTATTTTTTTTAATACCTCATATGGGAATTTGTAAATTTTTTGATGGATTTTTAATATTATATGCTAGGTAGAAAAAGTTAAATTTAATAAATGAAATGACTTTAACAGTTATATTTGTATAACATTCACTTATTTTTGAGTGCCCTCAGATCAAATTACTTTCCCAACTTTTTTACGCTTCCTCTCAACGTCTCGCAGTTTGACAGACCGCTGAAGAAGGATTTTCTTGTCTGAAGTGCGTTTCAGCACTCGAGAGGAATCACAGCTAATGGCTCCGGACTCACCGTTAACGCATTTCGACCGACTTTGCGGCGTGTTGAGCCCACCACTCGACGTCTAGGGTGAAAAATTAATATTCCAATGGCAATTACGCCCCAAATTGATTGATATGCAAATCTATCCAATTACCGCCATGACATGTTTTTAAGGCATTAACCAATCGATTGCTAAATGATAGATGTAGGGGTGTGATCCAATAAAAATGTATTTAAAGAATTAATAAGCTGCTAGAGAAGTATTTTTATTAAACAATGTCCGTTGACTTCAAATGTAATTAAATATTATATCAATAATAAAACGAAAACCAACAATTAATTTCCTAATTATTTCGCATATTCATTTCCTATAAAATATAATGGTTAAATTTTAAATGAATCGTGTTTTTTACATATTTACTAAGGGGAAAAAACACATGGCCTGTGGACACAGCCAGATTTAATTGCGAGCCTCAAACATAAGTTGAATAAAAGCTCCCCGAGGGACTTACACAATAAACCTTTTTAAATACGCGAAACAAAATACCCGAGACTGAATCCAGCGCAATCCTAATTGTCATAATCGCGAGGGGAGACACTTGAGCGTCCTTTGCGGCGTCAAAAATTTAAACGTGACACAAATTACTCGGTTGGTCTGAGTCCTCGCCGGGGATCCTTTGCTCCTCTCCTCGCCCAAATGCCATTAACCAGGACAGTGGTGGCAGCTGACTCTAGGGGCCAGGGTTTTCTGGGCGAGCGGGAGGATTGGGCTGGGCACTGCCGCACTGCGCCTGTCCCGAGGGGTGAGCCGGCCCCAGGACCGACCGTCCCTATGTCCCTGTCTCAGCCAGTGTCCATGTCAGTGGGGAAGGATGTAATTCCTCATGTGAGTACACACAGAAAAAATAGTCCTCACGCTCCCAAGATCTGTCACGATTATATTTTGTAATATTGCTAACCATTTAATGTATTTATGTACATATGTAATTCATTTATAAAAGTTACAGCTTTTTGGAACTTTTATTAATTATTTTTTAAATGTAGATATCCAAATTAGGCTTTGGAAATACTCCATATACATACATATGTATGTATATTCCCAATTCAATGACAAATTTCTGTAAAAAACTCTTTTTAGTTAGGATTCCAAATCAGTTTCCTTTGACCTTAGTAGGTTCAACCACATGATTCTCCTCAGGGACTTCAATCTTGGCACTTATTTTCGCTGAGTGGATGACTTGTACAATTTCTCCTTCCACCACACCCCTGCTGCTCCTTGGTGGCGCACCTCGGGGAGCCTTTGTTAATCATTTTCCCTCTTCTCGCAGATTTCGCACGCACGCACATGGGCGTGGAGAAGAGGCTTTGGGTAGGGGGCACTGGCCCATCATTTGCATATGTGTGTACCAGAAGAGGTGTGTGGTGTGTTTACAGTGTGTGTGCGTCTATCCACCTGCCTCGGGGCAGCTGAGCTGCTTTCTTTTACGATGATTGCCGGGATGTAAATTTGATTTAGGGCTCTGGGCCCATAGAGAGGTCCTCTCTCGGAGCCAACGACACTTTAAGAGCCAGATTCTTTTTTTCTTTGGGTCATTGAATCACGAATGGCCAGATGCTGACTGTGTTGAATTGTGAAAATGCAACTATCGTCGAGCATATGGCGAAAAAAAAGGTCAGTCGAAATAAAAACCAATTGGTCAGAAAACTTTTAAGAAAATAAAATACTCTTAACGATTGCGAAATATGTGACTATTCGATTAATTTGTTTGTGCCTAAAAAAATGTACACACATATTTACAAAGCCAACATATGTGGAATAAAGTCGACTTATTATACAATTAGGTTCTGGTAGTACATCAAGGAAATCTTTAAGAATGGAAACATAAGAAGTCCTAAATTAATGATTTATCAGTTTGTTTATATGAATTTAAATATATTTATTTAACTACTCTATATCAACAACTACAATATAATTATGATCTGTATTTACACTATGAATGAACGCACTATGAACTATGCACGCTTATGTCTGCTATGTATATTTTTATAGAGAAACAAACGGTTAGTAATATAATAAATTACCCCTTCAAGTATAATATAAATGCTCCAAAGGTCTTTTCGAATTTAATGTGCTTAAGTTGGCTAAATTGGGTATATTATAGTTGTAAAAGGTTACTTCTTGAAAGAAAAAATAAGGTGGAACTAACTAAGAAACATAATATTTACTAACCTTGAAAAAAACGGAATTAAATATTAGCAATTTATTTAAATGCAAAGCACTTAAATGAACCATAACCTGGAGTGCTATAAAATTAAGTGTGAAAAATCGCGTTCTCGCACTCGAAGGAAATGAACTTGCCATATGTTTCCCCATTGTGAGTAAGTTTCACACATGCTTAGCAATTTTCCTATTTCCCAAAGGTCCCCACCCCCGCTATCTAAGCTCCACCAACTTTTCCGCCACCTGCAAGCCGCTTTTCTTTTCGTTCCGTTCGCCTTTTTCACAAGCCATTAGCAGCTGTTCGGGGCGAACATCTAGCAGTCGCTAATAGAAAATACACACATGCGAACTCTTTGCACGTAGGAAAAATTATTTTCTTCTTGTTTCCATAAGAATATAGATTCCATTTCGATTGTTGAATTGTTTTTTAGATAAAGGTATGCTATATTTTTATATTTATTATTAAATTTTTTAATAGTTTTCTTTATCAAATACGGGAAGGCTTAGCCTTTCATACCGAATCTAACTGTTTGAATGTACATATATGTATATTCTTTTAATTAAGTTTAATATTTAATAACGTATTTTTTTAAGTTCACTTTTACAATTAATAATGTGCATAGGTGCATTGATTTTATTAATTTAATTAAGGAATCAAACCAGATAGTAGAGTATCGAAAAAAAAAACATTAATTGTATTTTGGTCAGCAAAATGCAATTTGTTTGACCATGCTGAACCTTTTTTTTTTTTCTGTGCATGAGGTAAATGGTTCGTTAAAAGAAAAATAAAAATAAATAAATAGGATGGGTCGGTGGCACTCACCTGGAGCGTGGAACTCCTCCTCGCCATTTGGCTGGACGACGGAAATCTCTGTTGGCTGCTCATCAAAAGGGGGATACAGCCACTTTCGGTTTTAGTGCCGGCGAAATTTTGTGTATTTCTTTGGACTGTCTGTCTGGCGATGTTGGTTTTCGTTTTCCTTATTTTTAAAAAGAGTAAATGCTTACAAATTCGACTCGAATGAAGCCTCCCCTCGTGTTTGTTGCCCTTGTGGCCTTTTTTAACGGTTGCCAGCGCAACTCCTGATAGAAAAAACTTGGCCAGCAGGAGCAGCTAAAGGCAACAAAGGCAACAACAAGACCAACACCAGGCAGGTGTGAGATGTCAGCCGCCCTTAACCACTCTCACACACACACGCGGAAGGAGTCGCCAAGTGTAAATAGAGTAATAAAAAAATGTAGGGAAATGAAACAGGAAAAGCAGGCGGAAGAAAAATCGAAGGAGACCCGTCCCGAGAGAGAGCGGAAGAGAGAGAAAGCCCGTTACAGACAGCACCAGAGAGAGGGAGCTCGAGACACAGAGAGCGAGATCCTGTGCGAGAGCCAATAACAAACTTTCGCCCTTTTGTTTATTTCACACACAACGCACTAACACTGACACTTTTCCAGGATGCGGCTTTTTAAATGGCCCGAACCGATAAATTTGCATTTCGCTTTGGCATTTATTTATTCCTTTTCTGGCCGCACGATAAACTGGAATTTCGTTTTTTTCTGTTGTCTCCAAAGTCTTTTCCGCTATTTTTAACACACGCACTTTGCGCAACTAACTGTAAATTTACCGCACACCCGCACAAACAGTCAGCACAGTGGGTCTGCTCAGAAGTGTATCAAAATATCGGAGTTTCCCCCTCATTAAATGCGTGTATATTGGAATATTTTCTCTAGACATACAGCCAATATCCATATTTACTGTTGATATTATTTCAATATTTTTCTCAAAGAAAACGAACCAGCTTCGCGGGTGAAAATCGAGCAATAACAAAGAGTGTGCTTTGCGTGTTGCTTAAATAGATGTTGGTTCCAACCAGCTCGCTCTTTGCGTCGAACTCCCCCAGGTTCGAAGCCTTAAGTTCGATGTTGAAGCACAGTGGTTCCAAAATCTATAAATTATGCCTGCAAGTTCTGTACTAACACCCTTCTACATAAAAAAAAGTAAATTATTATAATGAACATATAATATTAAACTAAACAGCAGCCACATTTCATAATATGTTTAGTTTCAAATTAAAATGAACAATATATTTTCAGCTATCCTTACCAATTAGCTTTATTGATTTAATTTTTAATATTAATAAGCAAAGTTGAGAACCAAAAGCCCTTATTCCCGCCTACATTTTTAGTTTACTTTTGTATTTATTATATTATCTTCCTAGTGCTAAAGATACAATATAACTTGAAGTTAAAGGACTAGTCACATTTTTGTTCTTTGAGATTGTTTCGTCTTTTTATTATGTATACAAAATAAATTTAATAGTTAATAAAGCTATATTACATATGCATCAGCCTGGGCGATATTATATCATTTGTTTGATAATAAATAAATAAACTATACAACACAACGCTTTTTACACTGTCCAAATGCCTTCCAACTCAGTGATGCCAATATTTAAAAAAAAAAAAGACAGATTGAGAAAAAAAACAGGAAAAATAGGATGAAAATATTATAAATAGGATAGAAAAAAGGACAAAAAGTTTGTTTACAGTAATTTTATTATATTGTTATTAAGATAATAGTTTTAAGGCATCTTCGATTATTTTTCCTTCGTCATTATTGCTGTCCTCATAAGTAGCCATTGAGCTAATTAATTGGAGATACTTTTCAGGCAAGTTATAATTATGACAACATAATTTATGGCGACGCAATCCGAATCTGAAGAAAGAATAAATGTACATGAATTTAAAGGTGGTAAATTTTAAAAAATATATATATATTTACCTGATCGCCAAAATGGCATTTAATGTATCTACTTCTAAACGGTTCCTAATTTTGGTTTTCACCAAGTTTACTTGGCTGAAAACTCTCTCTACCTCAGCATTTGACCATGGCAATGAAAGCAGGCTGAGAGCGAAATTCACCAGGTCCTCATAGGGGTTGTTTTGAAGTATTTTCAATATTTTCCCAATTTATTAAGTGAATGTTGGAATATTGTGAAAATATTTTGCTTTTAATTTCAGGATGTATGGAACATATATTTAAAATAGGCAGGATTGAGTCCTTTTTGAATTTTAACATACGATCTACCGAAAATATTAGATTTAAAAAAAGGACAGATTTCCACATGAAAAATCTAAAAAAACAACAGATTTCAGGTATGCGGATGATTTTCAATTTTTACCGGATGAAGCGTTAAAAATGGACAGATCTGTCCGGAAAAAGGACAAATTGGCATCACTGTTCCAACTGGAATGTGCTCTGTAGTGTGATTGCCGTAACAGCAGAGCTGTTATTGTGGCTGTTTCTGTTTACAACAAAACAGCTGATGTAACAGTGTAACCCTCTCTGTTGTTGACAGTTGCACTGTACACGGATTCCTATGTTAAAGCCTTCAAAATTTGTTGAATTTGTAAGCAAGCCATATTTAACCATAATGAAACCAGTTTTAGCTATATTTTTTTAAAACAGTTTGCATAATGCAATTTATTAAAACAAGAGTCTTAGACAAGATCCATCTGTGTGAAAATTCTCGCTGATATTCAATCACCTGAAAAGGCTTAATCTAAATGAACTTTATTAACTCTGAAAATTTGTCAAATTTTTTATGAACAATTAAAACTATTATACCAAAATATTTTCGTGTATTCATGGATTTAATTTATTTAATTAAAAATTGAACACTTTGCACTTGGTAAAAAATCTTACAATTAACTTAAGGCTGCAACAGATTCATCGAGGACCCTAAAGCTATCGGTCTCAAAGTAGTATGTTAAATCATCAGAAACTTGAGGCCGAGGCCGGTGCCGCAATTCCTTCGGCACAATCCATTTATTGGGCTTAGGAAGCAGTTCTTTGGAGTGGCCAATATGGCAGTTGGATTAAAAGTAAGGAGTATCGGGACCCTACGGATCGATGAAGGATATCATGATGTAGCGGGTGCCATTGGTCACGAGCAGTCCCTCGTGGTAGTGGGTCAGCCGTCCAGGGTGCATCAGCATCCAGCCCTTCTTCGTCTCGGTCACGGAGCAGTTGTATCTCAGGAACCGGCAGCCACCTCCCTCGTAGTCGACTCCCGCTCGGTTCATCGCGATGTTGATGGTGTACGTGGAGGAGTCGTGGTGGGGCCGCAGCGAGGGCTGCTCATCGGGGCGGTAGCGCACCATGAAGTTCATCAGTGAGCGGGGTGGCTGTGGGAAAATAACGTTAAATTATTAATTATTCTATTCTATTCTTTTCGATTTTGAGTTAAATTCAACTTTTGGACAACTTATTTAATTGATTTTAAATACAATTCTGTATCAATAATTATTGATGTGCCCCAGAACTTACATTGTGGAAGTAGCCGGTGAAGACGCGCTCCTGCAGAGGACGCACGAACATCTGAAGGAACTTGAGATAGAGCGTGTCCAGGCCCACCTGCTTCATGTGGATGTCCCGCGTCGGCACCGCCTCGTAACCTCCCTCCAGCCGCTCGTCGCTGTTGCTGCCATCCGACCAGGTGTTGTGCGCCTCCATGATAGCCACCAGGTCGTCACAGAAGGCGTCCGTGACGATCTGGAACCAGAAGACATCCGTGCACGGCTGCGGAATCGGGTAGCTCTCATTCAGCTGCAGCGAGTAATTCGGATGTATGTACTTCTCCGCCCAATCGTATCGGTTGGTGAACAGAGTGTGGAAGTCGGGACGTGTCACCGAACTGTTGAAGTTATCGGCGTTGACCAAGTGTCCGAAATAGCGCTGATTGGTTATGTACATGAAGATGCCCTGGGGAGGAAGCCGAGAAGTTAAGAATTGGACTGTATGCTTGGTAAACACGTCGGTGAAACATTAATCTGAATCCAAGATATTTTATACTATTTTACATTCGGAAAATTAATTTCAGTTTATTTTCAAAGCTTGACACTTACCGCATTTCGCAACGATTCGCACATGGCCATGTCGGGATCAAATTCCTTGTGCTGGAAGGTTATGGCGTCAAAGGCACTGTGCTTCACCAGATAAATGCTCGTGACATGGGGCACGTTGAAGATCCCACTGCAAATGGAATGGAATAAATGTGATGAATGAGGTAGCCACAACAGTGCGACCGATGAAGTCGAGAGCGGATTTGCAACAGTGTTGCGAAAATGGAAAGTGACCTCCCAGCGCCAGAACCTCCAAATAGAACCATTTAATTCAATCACAGCCCCGAGATTAAGGGGGACCACGTCGCAGGGAGTGGATAAACGTGCACATAAACGCTCGGATGGCCAGAGAGCGCAGTTTGCAAACAACATTCCGCGTTGGCGATCGGATTTACGGCTCGACAATAATGCCTCGTGGCATCTGGAAGCTCGACTGGATCGTTCTCCTCGGGCTCTGCCTCCTCCTATTCGGAGATACTATCCATGTGGCAGCCCAAAGTGAGTTGCCCTAGACGATCCTAGAGGATCGCTGAATTTATCAAATATCGTATTACAGGAAGCACTGCTGGAAAGACCGAGCGACGCAACTATACGGGCAAGAAACCGGTGGTCATTCAGCATCGATCCCAGGATGCCGTCAACTACTACGATCACGAGAATGTGAGTGGATTTACGAGGGATGCCTCTGATAATTTATTTTGTATACGCCTTTTAGGGAGCAAAGATCATAAAGTCGTCTCATTTTGAATTGGATTACACTCTGGGACGCAAAATCACATTCTTTTGCATGGCCCAAGGTAAGTTGAAACTATTTAGTCACCACTTCAGTTCGCTTTAAATAAAACTTGTTTATTTTAGGCAATCCACGACCCACAATTACCTGGTTCAAGGACGGAGCCGAGCTCTACCAGCATCGATTCTTTCAGGTAATGCCAGAAAATATTCACATATTTTTACAAAAGACAATATATCGGATATTTTCTACCTTTGCAAAGGTTCACGAGTCTCATATAGAGACGAATATTGTTAAATCGAAAATGGAAATTGATCCAACAACGCAAATGGACGCTGGTAAGTTGAATCTATTAAAAATAAACAAATCATTCTTAGATTTAACCAGACTGGAACATAGGTGCAAAACATATTACAAATGTATGTCACATATATTTTTTTATAACCTTTATCTCTACAACAAAAAATACAAATTTGAGAAATATTATTTAATTATTAAATTAATTTAATAATAATCTTCTTGGTATTTTATTTTGAATAAAATTTTTCACAATATTTCCCTTTCAGGGTTTTACGAATGCCAAGCGGATAACATCTATGCCATCGATCGACGAGGCTTTCGCACAGACTACGTTATGGTTAACTTTT
Organism: Drosophila tani; assembly: GCA_008042535.1. Lineage (NCBI taxonomy): Eukaryota > Metazoa > Arthropoda > Insecta > Diptera > Drosophilidae > Drosophila > Drosophila tani. The sequence continues at coordinate 31,682 of VNJO01012020.1, read as the reverse complement.
AAGACGGGCTTTCGATTGCAATTCACAATTTACGATTTAACTCTCGGATAATGTAAATGTAACACATGAATTTTGAATAAAAAAATATATTAAAAGGAAGGATTTGTGGTTCTCGATGGAAATTTAACTTCCAGTTGCTTCCGACTTTTTGTGCGATTTTGTGTGCGCACACAAGCCGACAAATTGGCTCAATTACCCCATTCAAATGATTTTTTTGCATTTATTTTATTAAAAAGTGTGGAAAGCAATCCAGCAAACCGAGGCTTTTTGCTTCTAATATGAGTTGAGTTTTGCCATAGCCTCTAAAAAAAGGTCACAGTGGGTCAAGGTCTGATTTACATAAGTTAATCAAGGATTACAAATATTTTATAATCGCTTTATATAATTTTAAATTTAATTTTTAAATTTAAATTTAATTTTTTTTATTCTTTTTATATTTTAATCTTGCTTGAATTCATTTATGTCAAAGGGGGAGAAACTATTAATTATTCAAAGTATTTTTGAAATAATATTTTCTATTGACAATTCTTTCTTTTGTTATTATTATAAATCTTTTATTATTATATTATTATTACGAAAAATAAGCTTTAGAGCACCTCACCACTGTGCACTCAACGGTATCCCAGCCGGATTTCTCGAAAGGGGTGCTCCATGAGCTCCTACCGCGAGCGTCCAAATCAAATAATGCGATGGAATTGAGTGAGATATGGAAATGCGGCGCGATACATGTGAGAAACCCATCCCAGAACAACAAAAAGCAGCGAGCGGGTGAATCTCGAGAGTACAGCATCCATCGGATTAATTCCGCCGGACAATTGTGGCAAATTAGATGCGCAGAGCGGATCCACAGTCCCGCCGAGTGGATCAGTCGCGGAGCAGACGAGATTCGCACAGCAACGCCACCAGCATTAGCTTGTGAGCATTATCCATTATCCAGAGAGTCATCATGCAGGTCAAGTGCCTGATCATCTGCCTTGGATTGGGGCTGCTCATGCTGGCCACGCCCATTTGTGAGGCACGGCGTGGACGTGGCCGTGGACGAACCAAGTCCAGGGTCCAGATCGGTCTGCCCATTACGGGAAAATACCGCGATCCAGAGTCCGATCAGTATTACAACAACAACAATGTGAGTGGAAATAATAAATGAAATGTGGCCACAAAATAAAAGAAAAAGTTCCTAAGATGAAAGTTCTTTTGAGAAGTTTACAATTCTTAAAAAAAAAACTCAACTATGAACTCGAAGCTGAAGGAGTTTTCTTTTTTAGTTAATAAAATATGAATATCTGAGAACTTTTCTTTTTCGTTTTCTCTAATTCTTAATTTAGAAAGTCAGAATATAGAACAGGATCCATTAATTATTTCTCTTGTTTGTAGGGCGCTAAAATTCTGCAAGCCTCGCACTTTGACCTCGAGTACGTTCTGGGCCACAAGATCGCCTTTCTGTGCGTGGCCAAGGGCAATCCCCGACCCCACATCACCTGGTACAAGGATGGGGCGGAGATCTACCAGCATCTGTACATGCACGTCCACGAATGGCGCATCGGCGACGACAAGGTCAAGTCGAAGATCGAGATTGACCCCGCCACGCAGATGGACGCCGGTCTATACGAGTGCACCGCCGACAACATGTACTCCATTGACCGGCGCAGTTTTAAGACCGATTTCTCCATCGCCTTCGACTGATCAAAGTCAAAGTTTCGAACTCAATCTCACATCCAAAAGGTTGAAGAAGTCACCCGGAAATTTAAGCATAGCTGGAGGGCCATTCCTACTATTTTATCTTGGAAATCTACAAGTCTAATCTTAAGGTCAAGTTTGACATTTCCATTTATAAGAGGAAACAGGAGAATATGTTTTATATTCGAAAAATACCTACCTAAAGGTCTTTCAATGGGTGATTTCTAACTACTTGTATCATAAAAATAAACAAATTTAATTGATAAACGATGATAATAAGTATGGAAGGTACTCATAACAGAATCCCTAATCCAGAGATTCTATTGCAATGTAAATATCACGTTCTAAGTCACAGATTTTGTAATGGATTTCCGAGCAAATTTTACTTACATCAAATCACGCTTCACAATGTCGACATAGTCGTGCGACCTGGCATAGTATCCGCCTTCGGACAGGGCTCCCCAGAAATTGCTCCACAGCTCGTGGTGTTTGGTGAATAGCGGAGCCGCGAATTGCCTGTAAGTTGTCAAGGGATCATTGTTAGTTTGAGGAAATCGAGTTCAGCCGCCTTTGACCTACTTGTTTAGCCTGAGCAGCTCGCGAAGGACCTCGCCGTCGTCGATGTGCGCATCTGCGTCCAGGAAAAATATGTAATCGCTGTGGTGCAGTCGAGCCTTGTCCCTGAGATTAAAATAACAACAAGTTGCATTATAAACGTATTTGTTTTTAACAAAGATTTTTAAAGAGAAAGAATTATATCAATATATCAGTTTCCAGTGACGTGTCGAGCAGCACTTTATCCCCGCTCTAAGCGCTCTCCCGATCTTCGTCTAGAAATCTCGGCTCCCCCCGCTCTTTCCATTCCTCGCTCTTTCGCAAGTCTCCACTTTGCATTGAACAAGCACCTTCCGATGCTAATCGCGCAAAACCCCGAAAAGTTTATGTCTCTTTTAGTATCTTGTGCAACTCCGGGTTAAAGTCGCCCTCCTCCGAACATTTGGTCCTTCGAGCCGGATGTTCGGAGGAGGGCGGCTTTAACAAGGAGTCCATAATCAAAGATTTTTAAAGAGAAAGAATTATATCCGTATTCTCAACTTGATCCAAAATTAATAAATTAAATGTTAGTTATTTATATATAGGACTTACAGGGCCAACTGCCTGCCTTGCCGTTCGTCCAGTTCATCCGTGGAGAGGGTGTACTTTGCACTGGCATACTTTTCACCATATTTATTGACAAATGCTCGGCTGTCGTCGTCGTGGAATGGAACATTGCTATAGATGAGCAAGTGCAGCTTCCCCTTGGGATAGTTTAACTTCTCCACGCCATCGAGGAACTGGTCGAAGAAGGGCACGGCTTGCGTGACGATCAGAGCTAGCGAAATTACCGGGAGATTGCTTTCCTATAAGAATAAGTAATTATCAAATCTAAGAATCAAAGTAAACCAAGAAACAAAAGACTCACATCCAGGTCCAGCAGATTTTCCTGGCATAACAGACACTGGCCATTGAAGGTCTTGGCCAGATAATTGGCGTAGGCATTCAGATCCACCTTGCTCAGACCATTGCCATGGATGATGGCCGGCGTCGTCATGAAGTCCACATTCTGGAGGACACCCTGATTGGTGTCGAGATCCACCTTGAGCTTGACGTCTTCCTTGGCCCCATGAAGATTTTGGAATAGCCTGGATTGTGTGTCCAGCTTCATGCCCAGCTTGCTGCGTTTCGTTTCGTCAAGGAAGACCTTGGTGAAGTACAGCTGATCGTCGGCGGTGTCATCGATTGGATCCTCCAACAGGCCATAAACTTGTGGCGCATAACCGATGAAGGCCCCAGAATTGAGGAACCTCGAACCCTTGCCCTCCACTTCAGGATAATTCTTGGCCAGACTCTTATCCGGCCAACAGAACTTCTCGGCGGAGACGAGCAGCTTGGCCCCCGATTCCTTGAACTTCTCCACAATCTCCTCCAGCGTAGCAGTTATCACCACATCGTAGCTTTAAGATTGAAGGTATTAACTTGACATTTAAAACGGCTTTCTCTTGAATTTCTTACCTGTCCGTGAAGAGTATTATTGCCTCGGGATCATTCTTAAAAGGAGCAATGGCTTCGCGCAGAAGGTTTAGCTTAAAACCGCCGCCTGGATGCTGCATATCCCCGCCCTTCCATTCCTCTCCCAGTCCCAAGGTGGTAACCTGATTTAATCATAATCATATCAATCATTATAGGGCTAATCTAAATAGATTCAGTTTGTCATCTTAACTGGATTTCTTGAGTTTCACGCTTGGCAACTTCATACACAAACTATTTAAGCATAAAAAACATTAGCAAGTTTTTATGAATATAAATTTTGAGCCGGTTGTCATGGGATAACAAGATCTTTAAACATATACATATAGGAACTAAACTGTGCAAGCTATTGAGGTTTATAAATTGAAATTGAAATTGATATTGTACTTAGGTAATCCAAACCGTTCTCGATCTACATAAGGAACCTAAGATTCGTTCAGCAATCGCTGCAGATCAAATGACTTGGGTCACACAGTTCTCTAAATACGAGAATAATACAAAAAATTCAAAACAAAAAGGGGAAGGGATCAGCTTTAGCTTATAAAAAAAGCCGGCTTATCAGCATATTTTGTTGCCGACAAAGTTCTTTCGGAAACGAAGCATACACATATTTTGTGACATCTTCGGAACCTGATAAGCCTCAATCTCCCGCACTCAGACCGAGGGAATAGAAAGTTCCAGAGCTATCAATAGACCGGGAAACCAAATGGAATTGTATTGTGCTAATTACCCCGGCAACTGCACCCGATTCAGTCTGGAAGGCTACGGGCTACGTGATTCCAACATGTGTGCACTATGTGTTGCCGTTGCCCCACAATGTCCAGCCAATCTCCGTGCTCCACATCAGAAAATCGGACGCCAACGCCGGATGCTCGGGTAGCCGCGCACACTCACATAAACATACTATTTTCCATATACTGAGCAGACATTTATTTAGACAAAACAATGTTGCTAAAGTGTGCCAAGCCAACCGCCGGCAAGTCTTGGAAGTCTTTAAAAAACAAACGAATACAAATGACATATTCTCTTCTCCGTTCTTATCTGTATTACATTTGATGTTTTGTATATATACAGAATTCATCCATATGTATATATGTATATGTAAGTTTTTTATAACAACTCGACTGCTTGAACAGACGTCAAATTAGAAATTCATCAATAAAAACAATCAATTCTAATTTGCATAGAAAGAGCTCGCCAAGTTTGCAAATTTCGGACATGGGCATAACTGTAGTTAATGTGCTGACTTAGATTTAATGTGTCTTCCACAAACATAAACCTGTTTCCATATTAATGTCCAAAATAGAAACATTATGAATTTTTAAAATTAAAGTCAAGATAATGTCAAGATTTTTAGATTTGTTTAAACCATTAATCAGTTAATAAAATACGTACATGTACAATTTATAAAATTTCCAATATTAACTATTATTATTTCATCTATTACTAACGGTTCTTCGCTCACCACAAAGCTTATAACCAAATTCTGATTTTAGATGTCCAGTGTGAACGTTCTAATTAGTAAAAACTTAACTTTAGTTTGAATCTCACCTCAATGTCGTAGACGCGTGTAGATCGCAGATATCGGGCATAGCCATCGGTGGGTTCAGTGGCCACTGTGAACACCTTGACTTTGTCTGTGGGGCATTGAAAAGCGGTGTGAATGATTGATGATTAAGATGTGTAAATTTATTGGGGAATTATCAAGTCATATTTAGGTTACCATAAGTAATATTTCCAGAAATTTTCTTCTTTTTATAATCCTCATTTTAATAATTGTTTTCGAAAAATGTTTTTATTTTCGAAAGGAAAAAAAATGGAAGTCCCCAAATTCGCATAAAAAATAAATGAATTACTTAAAAAGTAATTTAAAAGTAATAATTAATTAAAAAGTAAATTAACTATTTAATCAAAACCACTTTATGGTCAAATACATAGGTTTAAATTACATAAATCATTTAATAAATGTATTTTTGCATAAGTTTAAGCTTAAGGAAACTCGACTGTAGCATAATGAGTTATTTTATTGGGCCACAAATACAGTATGGTAATTGGATATACTTAAATTGATCAAAACAGAACGACTAAAGGCTAAATGTCTATTGTTTAAGCAAGACAATATTTTATATTGAACATTAACCGGTCATATTAATTAGCCAACGAGTTGAGCAGGTTTCAAGACGATAATTATGAATATGGAGGAATAAGTTCGCCATGATTCGACTTCCACGCAATTTGTATCTGCATTCTATCCGACTTTGTGCCTGCATCTGCATCTTGTATTTTGTATCTTGTATCTGCATCTGCTCCTCTTCCGCGCAATTCCAGAGTAAACCACCCGCACACACATCAAAGCGGAATGAAAACACAAACAAATTTTTGGAAGGGATAGGGGAAAAGGGGAATGACGAGAAGAGGAGGAGTATAGGATATTTAACGGTGGCCTACGTGAGTGCGCAGCGCTGCACTCATGAATGCAATGTATAATTTTCTATGAGCGCTGATGAACTCATTCTAACTTAAGCCAGAAACAATCAAAAATTAAATAAATACTAACCGTTCCAATTAGGTTCCGTCGCTGCAACGACGTTGGCGTCGGTGTCGGCTTCGACGTCGGCTCCTTGCGACGTCACTGCCAGCAACAACAACAAAAACAAAGCGCTTTGTTGTTTGACTTGCATATTCCTGGATAATTAATCCCCTTTGTCTCAAGCACAGATTTCAAAACACTCTTCAAGTGGCAGCTAAGTTTTATACACAGACACCCGCTGTTATAACTGCAGCATCTTTCGAAAAATCTTGAGGAGAACTAAAAAACACTAAACAGTTTCTTAAAAACTGTCCCGCCGCTAGAAATTCTGAATCGCGATTGAGAACAAATGGGAGAGGAGATATCGCCCTGCTAGTCGCAGTGGCAGCGACGCCCCCGATGAACAGCTGCTTTGGCCAGTGTTGGAAACAGTGCTGGCAGATTGGACATTTCCCCGTCATATTTGGCGGAACTTTTAAAAATGTCACTATAAAGGCACGATTTACGTACGCATAGTACAAATAGTCGGAACTCATAAAGAGGACTGTAAAGGAGATTTACAGCTGCGGTAAAAACAATAGTATTGAGGATCTAAGCCATATAAAAATATCGTATCTTTCACTGTCAACTCAGGTGTAATTTAAGTATGATATTACATATTATAAACTATACCATACTTTTAGCTTATAGATAAAGGTCCCGTGATTACAGTTTCCCGTTTTAATAATTTATAATTTTATAATTTATTTGTAATTTAAATTAAATTTCGACTCTTGTATCAAATGATAACCATAAATAATACAATAACTTGTAATAGAAATTATTTTTACCGCGTCTGTATAAACAAAGTAAGAAATTAAGGAGCCGCAGCGGTGGTAATTAGAAAAGGAAAACAAATCGAATTTAATTGCGAGTTCCACCGTGTTTGACGGAAAAGACATAAACGGACAAACAGATACGAAATCCAAATACAAAGTCGTGCCCGGATTGAAAAAAGACCGCAGAATACCATTCCATGCCTATTTTGAGATCCTTCAACTTTTATAAAAAGTAATGTTTGAATATTAAGGATAGAGTGAGGCAAAACTGTGCTCTCTTACATTTTGGCAGCTGTTTCGATCCACTATTTAATCTATGGGGGATGTGGAGGCACAAAAGCAGTTAAAGGATCCAAAGTTAACCCGTTTTGGTGAAACTAAACGACTAAAAAATAAAATTAAAATACTATTTAATCTTGAATACTAAAAAAACATATTGATGAAATACCTTTGTAAAATCTTACTATTTTACGTAAAGAAATCTTCCGTAGAAAAGTTAAAAATGATAAAAATGATTAAAAAACCAGTAGTTTTAAAAACTGCGAAAAGTATACTTCACATATTTTCCCTACACTCACGCTTATATTTGTATTTTTATCTCTGTTGCACGCACACTTCAACACAACATCCAATCAGCTGTTTGCTTCCAACATTGCTTTGGCGGAAGAAACGCTTAACAGAACTCATCGTCCCGCTTTACAACACTTTTTACTCTTGTAGTGTAAGTATAAACATTTAAAAAAATAAATATTTAACAAGAAAGGAAGGTAACTTCGCCAAGGCAAAGTTTATATACTCTTGCAAATAATAGTACAAATAAAATAAAACAATCATATATTTAGTTTTAATCCGAAAACAACGAAAATCGAAAGAAGTAGGCCTGCCGAAGTTAGCTTTCTCTTTTGTTTGGAAATATTTTTTGAGCTAGGTTCTTCATGAAATAATAAACCAATGGAGCGACCTAAAGGATGTTTTTACGATGTGGTAGAAGCTTAAGCCAAGTTAATATATAAGCTAGAAGCTTGTAGTGGAGGAATATAAATAAAAAATAAAAAATAATAAAATACAAATCGGTTTAGTAGATCTTGAGATATGGGGTACACCAGCTTGAAAACCTTTCCCAAAGTTCCCAAAGTAAAACAGAGTCATTATATTTCTGCGTACGACTATATATTTACCTTGTAAGTACTCTTGTTTAAAATGTTTTGGTATTAATCATTATTACAGCAATAAAAGATGGTGTTCTCTGCTAGGCTTTCCTCACACACTCATGCACACGTTTTCGATCGAGCCTCCTCCTCTTGCCTCCGGTACAACTCGCTCGTTAATGGATATAACTAAACATATTTATGCTCTATAGTAAGATTTACACGTTATACGAAAATACTACAAATATGCTTAGGCTTAATTCAAAATAAACACGAATACATAAGTTATTTAGCCTGTCCTTGCTGGAAGGTTGTACTTTCGACTTAACATCAGTGGACGAGAAACGGAACTAAAGCCTAACTTAAACATAAACGAATTGGGTTCAATATTTGGTTTGGTTTTCAATTGTAAGTAAGTAACAGCCATTGGAAGTGCGTGTTTTCATTCAGGGATTCTGGGTTTTTGGGTTTTCTGTTGCTGATTTCGATGATGGCGATGGGTTAGCTTGTGCTTGTGCTCTCAGTGTTTCCTAGCTTGGACTATGAAACCAATGCGTGGTGATAGTGCACTCGCTTCTGGCGACGCTTGGGCCGCGGCTTCAATTGTCCCTCATTCTCCTTAGCTCCAACAGCAGCCCCTCCATGGAGAGTGACTGTGTAGGAGTGCAGACAAAGGACTGGCTCCCCGTCGACGGTTCTTGATTCCCGACTGATACTGTGTGATGCTGGTGGTGTAAATGTGGCGCTTGAGGATGCACTGGAAGTAGCTACTGCTGCTGCTGCTGAGTAATCCCGTGGAGCTTGTCAGGCGAAGGTCACCTGGTAGAAGAGCCACTCTTCCATGAACGACGGAACAAAGGCCTTCGTGGTGGTGTACTTCACCTTGGGCTTCAGCAGATCCAATTGCTCCTCAAACAGACGCAACTGCACCTTGCAGGTGGAACCATTGCCGTGAGTCAGATACTTGCCGTCCGGCTTCAGCACCTTGAACGAGTGCTCGAAAATTGTGCGGATAAAGTCCCACGTCTCGCCCACGGGTACATCCGTTATGGGAATATCTGTTAGGTCCCCAAACACATAGTCGAACTTGCGGCCTTCGGCAATAAACTTCTTCAAATACTCGACGCAATCGCCCACAATAATCTCGTACTGGTCGGTCTTGCGTTTCTCCAACACGTCGCCGCAGATCACGCTGAGGTACTTGTTGCACGCCTGCATCACAAGCTCATCAATCTCCAGCATCACCACGTGCTTGGGATTCTCCTTGAGCAGCTCGTACAGCAGGGCACCGTCTCCGCCTCCCAGGATGCATATCTCCTTGCCCTCGTAGTTTTCGACACCGCGGCACATCAAGGTCTCCGTGTAGATCAAGTCAGATTCGGCAATGTCTGCAAGATTAATTCGAGTTGAGAGACTTAATGAAGAATAACTTAAATGGTTCTACATATTTGAATCATTTCAGCTGCGTAAATATATATATATACATTTACAAATCAAGGATAATTTTTAAATATGACAACCTGCATGAATTCTATTAAGTATTAGACACCTGCATGAATACATTCAAATGGCAAATTAATTATTCACTCTAAAAAGGTGTACACTTTAAAAAGGTGTACATCTTACGGAACAGCTCCAAGTAAATGTGAGTGAATGTTGAAAAATTGTCTTTATTTCACAGATAGTGTAAAGTTGTACAGTGCACCAAAATTGTTAACTCAGTTAACTCAGTGTACAGTTTACTTACTTGTAATAGTGAATGTTTTATTAAATTCGTTACAAAAAAATTCATTATTTAGAGCAGGGGTGCTCAAAATTGCCTTACGGCAGTGCCCTTACCAACACAAACAAAAGAAAACACACGCACACACGTATCGACGCCGTTTTATTGCTACAAAATTAACACTGAGAGAAAAGAAATTCAAAGAAATGCACACGTCGGTGGTCCACAATAAACTAAAATCAAACTTAAATCAAATTCTATCAGAAACGCAAAAAAAGTGTCAGTGCAGAGCCGAGAACAAGACAACAACACTTTGCATTGTGAGTTGAGAAAAAAAAAGTTCAATGAAATTGTTGTTGGCTTGGCTCGTTACGGACAGCTCACAAAGCAGAATCGGCGTGTGCCCTAGGAAGGTATGGCGTGTGCCGCTCCGTATGCTATGTGCCAAAACAAAAACAAATGTGCTCGTGTGCCATAGAATTGAGCACCCCTGATTTAAAGCATCAATATGGGAGTGTAACTTATTTATCATGTCTGGCGTATTGGAAATTCTGCAGGGCTTTGCGGTATGATGTTTTTAGCAACCGAAAAGGCCCTTTCGAAAGCTGCACTGCTTGCTGGAATGGCTATAAGCTTGCAACTAGCCTTGAATAGTAATTGAAATTGGTATTTAAAATTTCTTCACCATTGGAGAACATTAAAGTCCTCGATGTAAACTGTATCAGTGTTATTATGTGTTTGAATTTCTTTTGTTATAATGGATTGTGGACTATTATTCTGAATGGGTAATCCGATAAAATTTGATCTTTTTCTTGTTTGCTTCGACCTTTTGGAATAAATGCCTTCAGTTCTTGGCCTTAACATCTGCAGTGTACTTCTTGAAGTCAATCAACGATTTCATGATACCCTTTGGGCATAGGGTATCACAAGAAGTGCCTCTATTCCTCTATTATTTTTTTGTTTTTACCGCTTATTCATGCCTTCATGCAGTTACTTTGACCTTTACAGAGAGACACATCCACCAATCGATTGACAGCCTTGACACGGTAAATCCTTCTGTTCGTGTGTTCTACTTACTTTGCAGCTCATCCAGCAGCAGCATGTTGCCCAGCGTCTTGGAGTGCATGATTTGAATCTTCTGGAAGGGCGACCGCGTCTCGTAGACCACCTGATCAATGTCGTACTCGATGATGCGCTCATCTGCGAAAGATTTCAGTCGATTAGTGGTGGCTCCACCTCCACTAGCCACAATATCTAAATACTAGTAGTACTGATTTCCGTTCAATTGTTAGGCATTAGGCTGCACATGCTAAAAAAAACTAGACAAAAAAATAACACTCTAACGGAAACCATAGAGAAAAAGATATAAAGAGAGGCGGTAAAGTCTGAATACTGAACGGCAAATGGCTGAAATGATCTATCATGCTGGGTGCGCCACTAGGAGAACTCTGAGAACATCAGCTCGATGGTGCTGCATACGCTCAATGAACGATACACGATATACGATTACGTTCACATACGGTTCGGATGACATACAGCAGTAGCGGTAGAACGAGTAGTTGCTCTAGTTGCAATATGGATTGGGATTGCCTCTTACCTGACGACGGAAAATACCTGGAGACATCGCCGCGCTTCAGCGTCGGCAGCTTTTGGGCCTTGATGGCCTTCAACTTGACCGCCAAGATCTTCTCCAGGCTCTTAAGCTGCGCATTTTCGTCGGTGGTGTGTTGTTTTTTTTTTTTATTATGTAAATTTATTGAGCGTAAAGTTGTTGTTCGTGGTGGTGTTCGAGGTGTTGTTGAAAGTTCAGGTACCAATTATGAGCGAGCGTAGAACGAGGAGCGATTACGAGTACGAGATCGAGGCGGGGCAGGTGACACATGTGCGTTGGGGCAAAAGTATTGTTCAATATTTGTACACATTTATTCACAGTTCGCGGCAATTTTGGTGTAATTTGGAATCCAGGAGATGGTGGCAGCGGTTGTTCATGATGGTCGATGAACGGTCGAGTGTCGATTGAATAGATATGAAAATAAAAAATTAATTCAAATTAAAAATAATCTCGAATAAGTGGAAGGAAAGCTAAAACAGCAGCGATGCCAATTTACCTCTTGCTAAGAATTCTAGTGGTAAGAGACGTTACAAAATACGAAAGAGGGATAGTTTTTCATCTGGAAAACAGTTTTCTCATCCAATTGTTATTAATAATCAACTTAATTATTATCCTGATTTTTTTGATAGTATATTCTTTTCAGAAAATTTAAATAAGTCCGCTTTGATCTAACCTTATAACTTAAAGAGGGTTCATAAATATTTACCTATTGTTTTTTAACTTATGGCTAGGACTTAATGGTACTTGTGGTGTTTAAACACAAAAAACAGACGAGCTTAACCTTTCTACGAGTTGTCTTTAAAAATATACTCCTGCAGTATAACGAGTTTAGTATAAATTTTATACTTTATAATATTAAATTAATACTCAATAGTATAGTTTTTATCTCTATAGTTTCAATTGTGTATTTTCGAGTATTATTTTTATACGAACCTCCATCGAAAATTCGATAACATATTGTGGTGCTTTTCTGTTTCTTGCGTTAGGGATTTTTCTCAAGTCTTGGTGCACAATAGTATAGTTTTTATACCTTCGTAGTATCAAATTAATAAGCATCTTATTAAGAAAGTATAGAATTCATGTAACAACAGTATAGTCATAGATAATAGATAATTTCTTTATTGCATCTGGAAAGCTGGAAAAAAAAATGCAGTTTTCCATATTGCAATAAGGTCGAATGAAGAGAGCTGAAGACGTAAAGAAAAGGCTTAGAAAAAGACTAAATTGACATCACTGCTAATAAAATAGGAGGACCGTCTGAAAGAGTGGACAAACTAGCATGCAGGAACGGCCTAGAGAAGTAATCCTCAGCTAGGAGGAACACTAGAAAGCTAACATCATGGTCTGTGGGTGTGGGAATGTGCAGAGATTACGAGGCAGGTCGAATTTGTTAGGTGGTCATGACGATTCGGTGAATTTTTGTACAGAGCCCAAGATTCGGTGACCCAGAGGCAGGTGTCCAATTCTGGTGATGGTCATGAAGGTTTTCTTTTCGTTTGCGGTGGCGGCAATTGGAAATACTAGTGGAAAAACTGCACGGGGTGTTCTAGATTCTGCAGTGGAATTTTGAAAGAGAATTTCGTTTGTATGTTAGGTGAGTACGAGTAAGTAGATATATATTGCATATAGAACTAGCAGGAACTAAACGATATTGGGTTTCTATTTTGATTTCGATAGTAAATTCGACCAACCTGAGCTAGTCATGTATATGTCGATATATCCGCCGCGCTTAATCGGGGGCAAGTACTTGGACCGATCGGAACCGAATTTCTGCCGCAGAATCAGTTCCACCGTGCGCATGGTCTGCAATGGTAATTTCCTTTTACTCTTTATTCAAGTCCTTCAACGGGGCAGATGTGAGTCAGAGAGTGTGGCACGATGAATAAATTAATATAATGGAAGGTGACCTTCATTCCGTGGAACGGAAACTCTTCGAGCGACCCACCCCACTCACACCAGACGACGACGACGACGACGACAACGACACAGGCAGCCCGCCCGGCCCAACAAAAACTATTTTTAGTCGAAATACTTGATACTTATGAAAAAGGAAAGTGAACAGAACCAAAAGGGAATATATAGCGCGCCATATAAATATGCAAGTGCCGCTGGCCGGGAGTGCAGGCATACACATATGCATATATGTACATATACATACGTACTTATTGCAAAATGGCAACTACAACAAAAAATACAATAGAAGGCTTAACCACACACGCGGATTGCAAAATCGCTGAAGCTCACACTCACAGCAAACAGCCGTAAACAGAAAACCGATGCCGGCAAGATAAGGAAATTTCCGTGCACATTTCTAAGACAGCTGCATTCCGGTTAATAGCACCTTTGGAATTTAAGGCTATTTAAAAAGAAAAATAATATGCAAACTATACTTTGTGTAAGTAAGCCAGTGGCATCTGTACATGCCTTTAAATGCCATATTTTGATTTCAGAACACATTTTTTTTATTAAACTAATTATTGCATATCTTCGAATTTCTTTTAACCAAAGCGCATTTCTGTAGAATTAAATTAAATTGAATATGTATAATATTTCGAAAGACCTTAAATATATTTGTATAGCTAATAAATAATAGTTTAATTCACAATAAAATAATAAATAAATAGTATTGCCAAAAGACTGAATTTACAAATATGTTCTATTATTGTGGCCGCAGTTGTTTGTGTTAATTTTATAGGCATATTGTATGAAGAGGCAAGGGTCTGCACTTGTCGTATTATTCGAGCAGCCAAATAAGTGACGAAATGCAAAATAAGAAAGTAAAAACACGCCGAAAAGAAGTCATTATTTATATTTTAAATCATTTAAATAAATGAGATGGCTGATATTTTAAAGCCTCCCCAACTGCTTGCCTTTAAGATGCCGGACGTGTTCGATAGTTGTTGTATAAGAACAGCGAGCCTATGGGCTCATCGTCAATCAATAGATCTCCGAGTGGGACCCACGTGCGCCGCCTAAAAGCGGAGGAAACGAGACTGCGGAGTGCTGAGTTAACCTATCAAAGCCCAGCTGGAGAAGGGGGGCAGGCATGTGTGTGTTGCCGAAGAGGTGTTAGATAATAGAATAAATGCAACGAGCGACCGCGGATGGGGGCCACTTGGGGCCAAGGTCGGAGGGAAGGCCAGGCCTGACCCTGACCAAGTGCCGGCTGGTTTTGCAGAAACGGGCGAGTGAAAACCGAAGGGGGGTCGGTCAAGAGCACGCGACACACACCCCCGCACACACACACCGGCATGTATTAACACTCGGGCATCGGCGCGGCGTATAGGTGTGTTTGCGGGGAAAATCAATTTTGCGTGGTGGTGTGGAAAATCCTTCCTCAATCTAATCGCCAGCTGCACGCCGAAACTGGCGGCACACGACTGGGGTTCATTGTTGGGGGAGGTTCGATTTATATATAGATATAGAGTTCACTTGTCGTACGTACGTCGAAGGAGATGCCATCCTTGCCGTCGGGCAGGAAGTACTCCACGTTGAGCGTCAGCAGGCCGTGCTGGAAGATCCGGCAGGTAATCACCGTGTCCTTGTTCTCGTGCAGCACCGCAAAGTAGCCGTTCTCCGGCGACTCCATCGAATAGGCTAGCTCCAGCTGCGGGAAGACGTGCTCCAGCTCGTTGCGCAGGATCTTGGCCACCTCCAGGCGCTGCTTCTCGTCGCTGGTCTTGTCCTTGTCCAGCGTAAAGTCGAAGAGTATTGTCTGTGCCGCCATGGTGTTAGATTTGCGTCTGCCGCCGTAAAACCTTTTTTAAAATCCCGAACCGCACCGAAATACTAGCGATGTGAGTTCTGTGCACCGATACACAATCGGTATCGCCATCGGAGGGCGACAGTGCTAGTGTGGCAGCATTTTGTGACACTGCGGCAGCATTTGTCAACACTGGTTGACAACCACTTTTAAAATTAAGAAATTAATTTTTAAATTGAATAAAACGATTTAAAATCCTTACCTAAACTTGGTCACAATTTAGCTTCCATTTTAAAATTGAAATTTAGTACCATAGCCAAAAGATTTTACAAAATTTAATGTATAATTACAGCAGTAATTCATTTTAATCAAATATATTTTATAAGTTTAGTGAAATACGACAGGTATTGTTTAACTTTTCCAAACAACTGTTATCGGAATAATAAATACTTTAAAGTTAGTAGGTAGTATGTGTATGCCGAAATATTTGTTTTGTAGCCTTGGATTCCCAGAAAACAGATAACAATTATGGGGCATTGGGTCAACAAGCGAGTTCAGGGACCACTTTTATTTTTATTTCAAGCAAGCTTTTGTTCAATTTTTGAAATTAATTGGCGAGCAACTTTCAGTATCTGTTTTTGAAGCCCAGAAAACGTTCGATTAGTGGCTCATGTTCATAAAACTTGGTAGAATTAATTAACTCGTCCATTACGCCAAAGAGCTCGCTTTCCCGATCCAGGGTTGCCGGAGTCAACTTGGCCTTCATCTGGGCAGCGCCCTCGACGAACCTTTTGTGGAGCTTCTCATCCTCCTGGCGAAACTCGTCGGCCACTCCAAGTAGACCCAACATGCTCATTCCAATAACATTAGACTCAGTTGAGGATGGCGTTAACTGGTTCTGTAGACTTTCGAAGACTTCTTGCAGACTTTTGACATGCTCGTACTTTTCTTGGAATGAGCCTCGCTGACGAAGCTCCTTTCCGCGGTTCACGTACGCCTGGAGGGCTGCTGATGCGGGTCCACGTTCCTCTGCCGGCACACTTTCCACGATCTGCCCCACAAAATTAATAGTGACAATCAGCATATTCTCAAATTGAATGCCTCGAAGGGCATCAAAATATCCGAAAAATTGGGCAATGACCCTGTTTTGCGGTTGAGTGGGATTAGCACTGGCCAAGCTCTGTGATTAAAAAAAATAAAATTAATTTTTATTAGTTGAATACGTAAGAATTATTGAATAATTATTTACCAAGGCAGCCAGTGAAATTAGGAGCAGGCTGCGCATCTTTACCAAATGTTTGGATTCGAATCTAAATTCGTGGAGCGCTTTCTGCGTTTTTATAGCCGTTGGTCTATCAGAGAATTGTCTTATCACCTATTTACCAATATTATGATGCAAGGTATATTCATATTTCCAAAATAAAAAGAGTCGATTTATTTGTCTATCAGCTTGCCTGTACCTATGTGTAATACATGGTTCAGATAGATTTCCTATTTGAAGGCCTTTAGTCTATATATGTGTCTGATTTTAAGACATCCTAAATATCTTTAAAATGTAACGTAAATAATAACGGCTTAGTCCCGTAGAGATGTGCAAAGGTAAGCACTGAATATCGCACCCAACCATCGATTACGATAACAATAAAAGCATGAATGTATCGATGAATTCATCGATGTTTCTCCACCTCTATTAAATTGTTCCCAAAGGCAATCGTTTTTCGCGGTAAACAACTCGGAGGTGCTCGCAGCCGTTAAAAATTACATAAATCGCGCACATGAGGGCAGCATAAAAACAGCGGCGCCAGCAGGTACAGTGGGCGGCGAGCGGGGAGTAGCCCCAGAAGCGGAATCTGTTCGCACCTGAACCTGAACTTGAATGTCGCGTGTTGTTGCTGCTTTTATGCTAGACGTAGGCCAACAAACAACAACAAGACTGCTTGCTGGCGGCAACAATGGGCTGCTAATTATAAATCTCTCGATCCCAGAGAATCGGCAGACGGGTGCTCGGATGCTGCTCAGTGCTGTCGTTGCCTTCGGTGATGTGTGGGCGCCGCAGCATGCCAATGTTGTTACGTCGTCGTCACTCCGCCACGCCACCCTTCGCCCGAGAGCCACCCCCAAAGTGGCCCAAAGTGGGAGTAACAATACGCGTATGCTCGCGGGGGTGTCACCACAGTTATAGCCAAGTGTATTGATTTTTTGAATCCTTTCAGCTCCTGGCTCCAGGATCCATCATCCCCAGGCGACTGCAGGTGAGCGCAGTGAGTTATACCTTTGGGCCGGCCACTCAGCTCTAACTCTAGCTAACTGTTTGCATTCATTAAAGTCTTGCAGCGCGCGCATGCACGCAATCCCCGCCAGCGGGCCAGCGGGCGGCAGCACCCCAATTAGCCAGATTTCTCGAGTACGTCATCGTCGGGCCCGAAATAATTTGCATTGCGGCGGCCAAGAGGCAGGAGGAGGCCGGAGAGCAAAGTCGCATTTGCATTGTTCGATGACGTGCGACACTACTATTTATACGGAGGCCGAGAATCACATCAACATCAACAAAAGGCACGGGCACGGGCACAATGAGTTCAGCTCGCGAGATCCGCCAGATAGCAGAAATTAACTTGACAAAGGCCGGCGCGTGATGTCCGGTTAGCACCTTTTCCGGTTTGGACACATTTTCGACTGATTAGAACCATCCAGCCGCCAGCCGCCAGCCGCCAGCCGCCAGCCGCCAGCATGCAGCACAGCACGGCGGGCAGCGAGGAGCGGATCACCAGCACCACCAGCAGCCCGCGATCCGGCCACAAATCCGCTGGCTCCCTGTTCGGCTTGCTGAACAAGCGGCCCAGCAAGGTGGAGCCGCATCCCGTGACCCCCGAGTCGCCTAGATCCCATCAACGACCCCTGTCCGCCTGCGGCCAGTACGACGTGAGCTTCGCCAAGTGCAATGCCGAGTCCTCTTCGGGCAACCACCTGAACAACAACAGCGGCAGCAGCAGCAATCACAAGAGCCAAACCCTGCCGCTGGAGAAGTCGTACAGCGGCCTGATCAGCTTCCACAGGCGCACCAAGCCGCCTGCCTCGAAGGGCAAGAATCACTCGCATCGCCACAGCACCGACGCCGGCTCCCAGAGCGATGGCGGGGCCGATGTGGTGATGCGCCGCAAGTCGCCCAAGCACCGCTCTCCGAATCACAACCGATTCAGCCACCAGTTCAGCCTGTGCTGCAAGGCGGAGAAGAAGCCGCTGACGCCGCCGGTCACCGTGCGATACAACTCCATACCGGACAGCAACAATGTCCTGAGGCGGGACAACCTCTCCCTGAGCTGGAGCATGGTGGACAACAACTCGGTGTCGCTGCACTCCAGCGAGGGATCTTCGCAACGACCCCGACCCTCGAGCGAGTGCGCCAGTGCCCCGGAGTCGCCGGTGGCCAGTAAAACCTTCTTTGCGCAGTGCAGCGGTGCGGCGGCCAATGCCTCGGTGACCAGGAGCGAGAGCCTGCAGCATCGGTCACCCATCAGGCCCATTGCCGTGTCCGCCTGTCGCTCCCGACTGCGACTCAAGCTCTATCCGCCCGGCCAGGAGCTGCCGCCCTTGCACGCCGCCGAAGAGCCGGGGGACATCAAGAGAGCCACCACGCCTCAGCACATGTCCTCGCCCAATATTGCCACCCAGCCCGATGGAATCGAGCCGATGCAGGATCAGGCCGGAGTGCGTTTCATGTCCCACGAAAACATGACCCTCCAGCGACAGGGATCGGGCTCCAATCTGGCCCGGCAGACCCTGATGGCAGCGCACGCCCTAAACCTCATCCCAGCGGACAAGGCGCGGGAGCGGAGCTTCTTGGATGGCCGGCTGGGGTCCTCCTCGCTCCTCGGTCCCAGCGAACTGAGCCGCGTGCTGCCCCAGAAGGAGGTCACCATCTTTGTGGGCACGTGGAACATGAACGGACACAGTCCCCCCAAGTAAGCCCTAAATATAATTCCTAAGAACTCCATTTCCAATAGAGCTGTAAAACCATCGATAGTGCCCTTACTCGATATTTTCGATAGTGATAGTTCAAACCATCGATAATATCGATACTATCGACAAAATAAAATGGGTTTAAAAAATTTACTTTGCTAAAACAAACCAAATTAAATGGCATAATTTATATAAGATTTTATGTAATAAAAAAAATAAAAGAAATTTTATTACAATTACTGTCTATATAGATTTTATGTAAAGATAGTTTTTGAGTTTAATGATTGAAAATTAAAGAATAATGTTTTGGTCCGTTTTTAAGAATATACAAATTTAAGATAATATTTATTGGCAAAAGCTTGTACATTTTATACGAATTCACTGATTAACTGCTAACGCGATGTATCGATTGTGAAAAAGAACAATCGATAGTGACGCGGAGCACAACACCATCGATAATATCGATAGTATCGTCGATAGTTTTACAGTTTTGATTTCCAATCCCAATCCATGTTCACAGACAACTGAACGACTTTGTGCTGCCGCCCAATGTGGAGCACGTGCCCGACATCGTGGTGATGGGCACCCAGGAGTCGAGCCCGGACCGCTTCGAGTGGGAGGTGACGATACAGGAGACCCTGGGGCCGTCGCACGTGCTCTTCCACGCCACCACACTGGGCACCCTCCACCTGGCCGTGTTCATGAGGCGGGATCTCATCTGGTACTGCTCGGCGCCGGAGGATGCCTCGATGTCGGTGCGCACGGGCTCCGCTTTTCGCACGAAGGGAGCGGTGGCCATATCCTTCTGCCTCTTTGGCACCTCCATGCTGTTCGTGACCTCGCATCTGACGGCCCACCAGCAGAAGGTGAAGGAGCGAGTGTCGGACGTGAAGCGGATCATTAATGCCCTGGATCTGCCCCGGAATCTGCCGAACTTGCGGCACAAGAACAAGGATGTGACTCAGAATTTTGACAATGTCTTCTGGTGCGGCGACCTGAACTTTCGACTGGGCGAGCCTCGCGAGAAGCTGCTGGAGTGGATCCAGAACACCAAGTTCCCACTGCCCTCGCACCTGCCGCACGGCTACATGCACACGGATCAGCTGTCGTCCGTGCTGGCGGACGGAGCCGCCTTCCGTGGGTTCATGGAGGCGAACATCACATTTCCACCCACGTACAAGTACGATCCGGGCAGCCAGAACTTTGACACCTCGTCGAAGCAGCGGGCGCCCGCCTACACGGACCGCATCCTCTACAAGTATCGCCAGATGCAGGGACTGGTCATCCGGCGGCAAACCATCGTTCCGGGTGTGTCTACGCCAACGCAGCCCTACGTCCAGTGCCTGCTCTACGACTCGGTGCCGTCTATAACCACCTCGGACCACAAGCCGGTCTGGGCGCTCTTCCGAACCCTCATCCGGGCGGGAACCGATGCGTGAGTTGTTGAATTATTATAAAAGAGGATTACCCAGTAAATAGCACTGAATAAGGCCCCGGTTTTGGTTCAGTTCAAGTCTTGGAAACTAGTTGAAACTTAAATTATTCTTACTTCTTATCAGAATTTTTTCGATGAATTTCTAATCATAGACCTAAACTCAGTTCTTTATGAATTAAAACCTCCTAGTGACCAGTAATTAGCCATAACTTATAGCCCTATTCCACTGCAACATTCTGCTACATTCTCGAGGAAGGTCCATTCTTTTACACTTGGTTCCCATAAGGGGAGGATTGTCCATTCACGATTCGCCAAGAAAGATGCTATACATACTATGAAAGTACCGATTTATATCGATTCTTAAGCGATATTTCGTAAGTTCCTTCCCTAAACCTTCTAACCCTTCCCTAATTTCTTATTGTTTTTGAAATTATGAATATTTGTGACAAAAAGATTAATGAAAGCTAGAACCAGCGCAGCTTTTCGTAGTCGTGTCAGGAAAATATTTCTGCTTACCGGTCACTGCAGAAAAGCACCCTATATTTCTTTGATATACAAGATTTCAAAGCTCAAATTATGGATATTAATAAGTCCTTGAATGGGCCAATTCACTTTGAAGAGGACACTGAAATGAACGCTTTCGCCCGTCCGAATTCAAATTTAAACAAAGCCGAATCAGGTGTTTTTCCCATTTACATGTCGCCCAAGAAATTACATGTTGCAGAGGAATCACCTTACATTCATTTTTTGGAAATATGTTTCAGTGGAATTACATTATTAGTGGCAGGGCCAATCGTTTTATTTTAGACATTTTTGCCAGAGAGTCGGCTTGGTAATCCTTCTTAATTTTCACCATAAATACGCTAATGAGTGTTTTTATACTTCTTTAGAATACCCTTGGCTGCTGGCCTGTTCAGCCGCGACATTTACCTGGAGGGAATGCGTCGGCGCTTGAATAACCAGTACAGCGGAGCGTCGGCCGTTTGTGTGCTGCAGTAAACTAATGAGATGTTAACCCGAACCAGGAGGAGGGCTTCCACAACCCTCAGTGGAATCTGTTCAGTCATTTACTGGAATCTCAAAGTGCTAGTCAAAGCTTTCCTACGGTTGTATTACCCCGATCCCGATTAGATTGTTACCTAGCGCGCTGTCGGATGCCGAAATACGTGTTAACCGCGCCTTACCCTGCAATGCTGCGGTAGTACTTAGGCGCTGCCTTTCGCCTCGAGGCCTTAGTTGTAATACGTTCCTTATGAGATTATCGAGTGCTTATGCTCGAGCAACAATTCTGTACCTCTACTCAACAAGCACAAGCTTAGTCCGTAAACTAAATCTGTTAGCTAAAGTTAGTCAAATATTGAAATGAAATCGAATGGATATTACTTTGAATATGTAATCTAAACTAGCAGTAAATATACTACCATACAAATCTGGCGAAAGCGAAATAGCTTTATTACTTGTTGAATATCTTAATATTTATTGCTAGCCTTTATTTGATTTATTTATTATTTAGTTTGTACAAGAGTTATTGTTGGATTATCTATAGTGAAGTTGTGTACATTTATAATTTGCGAAACCGAGTGAAGTTTTTAATTTGTTATAAGCAAGCGTTAAGTTTTTGTTTACTTTTATTAAACGATTAAACGGCTGAATAATCCGTTCACTGATTTAAGTACCGATAATTGCTATGGGAGGCACTCGGCACTCGACAAGAACAAAAGCCCGTATCCTCTGCTGGTTTATTCCCCGAAAATGCGCCAAAAACGACCGGAAAGGCCAACACCTCCCCTTTCGCCCCTTCTCCCCTTCCCGCGGCCACCAATGCGCCACTCTGGACACACACACGCAAATATGTTAAACTTTTGACCAATTTCAACTTGAGTTGGTTGCCATCGGACACACTTCGGGGGCAGCAATTTATTGGATGGCGATTGGATGGCGCTCGATGGCCCTGCTGCAGTCGCGTCTCGCACACAGTGCCACTGGCACCGCCACTTGTGCACCATACAAGTGGCCTCGCGGTCCTACCTCCTGCCTCCTCCCAGCCCAAATGCAACTCCGGCCCCGGCCGAGTTGGTTGCCATTTGTGGTTACGGGCAACTGCGTGTGTGAGAGCGCTGAACGAGGGCTGATCGGTGAGTATTTTACAAGCGAAATGAGGTTGGTAAAGCTATACAAAACGAGAAAGAATGGAAACTTCAGTAAACCGAAGTTTGTGTACCCTTGCCGTCTGCAATTGGATTATTGAAAATTTATCTATTTTGTTAATGTTGAAAAAATATAGAATTTTGTATATTTTGTAAATTTTACATTTTGCATGTAAAATGTTGCATTTTCATATAAATCGACCGGTCGCTTCTATGGCAGCTATATGATATAATTGTTCGATCTTAATGAAATTAAGCCGTAATTCTAAAACCGTATAAAACTACTATATCTCGAAATTTATAGAAATACGTTTAAAAACAGGGAAGCTAAAATTTGTTTACATTAATTTCGCCATCATTCCTATGGCAGCTATAGGATATAGTGGTCCGATATTGGCCGCTTCGACTGCGTGCTTAAGAAGTAAGACTATGCAGAAAATTTCAGCTCGATAGCTCAAAAACTGAGAGATTAGTTCGCGTAGAAACCGACAGACGGACAGACAGACGGACATGGCTAGATCGACTCGGCTGGTGATGCTGAACAAAATATATATACTTTATGGGGTCGGAGATGCCTCCTTTACTGCGTTGCAAATATCATGGCAAAATTATAATACCCTCTGCAAGGGTATAATGAGGTATCGGTCATTGAAATTGGAAAACAACTAAAAACTGGTTTGTTTGACAAATCGTAACTATGTGATTCTATGAATATTTATGCAGTCCTTGGTTATCACTGAAACATTCATTTTTAAATAATTCCGTAACCTTGCTAATTGTTGTCCAATATTCTGGCTGGGCTGTTACATGACGAAGCTGAACCCGCTGATCGGAAGTAGTCTATGATTGAAATCATGAAAATGGCCCTTGCATGGGACAATAAGATGTTGCCTTCTAATTATAATGCAATCGACTCGCGTGTTTAATTATTCTTTCCAGGGCACTTCAGTTTAATGTCCGTTTCTACACAAACTAGTGTCTCAGTTCTAGAGCTATCTAGAACATATATTTCATATATTTCGGGACGGACTGGATCGGACAACCATATATTATAGCTCTTATAGAGAAATCTGAAAGTATTTAGCGAAAAAAATGTATATATATATGGCTTTGTTATTGTCTACTCCGAGATATGGATTTTTTTTTTTATTTCTTAATTACGGAATGTCCTTGATACTGAATAATGTTCGGCAACAGCGTTCAGATCAATGTTTCTCTAGCAACACTTGCCGAGTGTCAACTTACATTCTTACATCCCATTTATTGCAAGGGTATAATGACTTCGGCTTGTCGCAGCTAGCTTTCTTTCTTGTTAATTAAGATATCAATATCTCCTAAGGAGACTTTGCAAAACATTCAACTGTTTAAGGCGAACTATTAACCAATCCCACCTCGTATGTGTGGGCTTCCATCCCTGCGTTCCAGCCACTTGTCCAAAATCCGTTTTCGAAAACGATTTTGAAGAAGTCGGTGATTAAAATAGCCCTCCCAGACGGACTCGAGTACAAACGGCACTCGTATTGGCCTTTTCCGCGTTGAGAGCCGTGCCCCCCAAAGGGAGCGGAGCTCTTCCGGGGTCAGGGAAATTGGTTTAAAAAACGAGAAACAATTTCGAATGCAGTTTTTGTGCGGGCTGTGGTCAGCGGATGGCATTGTTTGGGCTGCTGCTGTTATTGTTTTTTCTGCCAGCCCTGCTGTAATTCATAAAGTTTTTGGTGCAATGCATACTTTCTGGTTTGGCACGGGCATTGGTGCTGAAATTAGTTTGCCTCGGTTGGCGAAATAAAATTGCACTTGGCGCAGTAGGAAAAAACGGAAGCTCATTTCCTTTTCCGTGCGAAAATTTAACCACAATATATGAAATTATATTAGCATCGCCGAGAGTCCGTATATAAAAACTAAGCCCCTTCTGTCTGTGCCTTTGCCTTTCCCTTTGCCTGAGTCCGTGTCTGTGCCCTGCACATTAATATCCTGTGCGCATTCGTACGTGTTAATATGACTTTATGACTTCATATGTGTCCATATTTTTGTCGTCGCCGCTTCACACTAAAAAGTTTTATTGTTAGTTACGCTGCTGCCGCCATCAAAGCAACCATTTTCATTCACAGCGCCGGAGATGCAGAAATTATTAAAAATTTTCCCTACTCGTATCTCAGGCACTCGGTTGCACCGTCACAGACTGACTTTTACCACTTTTTTTTTCATATGTTACAGGAGGCGTTCTGGATGCAGCTCCGTGCGTGATGATGGATGCGAGTCCTTTGGGTGTCATCCCAGGAACAACAGTGGGTCTCGAGTGGTTATTACAGTAGTATTAAAGGAGGTGTTTTAGTTGCATTATTATAGAGTAATCAGGATAAGAAATAAATAAACGAACCAATAGAATTATTTATATTTTTCAATGCAAATAATGGTAGAGAAATCTTAATCGTTTATCACATATAGTCGAAAATTTTATAAATTTTCTTACCAGATTATATCTTATAAGAAATTTTCGATATGTGGCCCATTACATTTTAGCCAGAACCCCGGCGAAGTTCTGGCTCCACATTAACGGCAGCTCCCATACGCTGTGGCCCCCTCGAGTGTATGTTACCCTCTTGGAATATCCCCGGCAGTCGGCGAAGCCACTTGAATGCTTATTGTACATTTCAAACAACTCTATTACGAATATTTTTCATATTTTCTTCGCAAGTGGGGCACGGAAAAAGTTAACATTAAAAGCGATGGCGGTGCCGAAAAGGCTGCTGGAGTGACTGTTTCCCGAGGACGGGGATGGGGGCCAGTCAAAGCAACCAATTCGCATGCGGCACGTTACATTTTCGCAATAAAAAATGGGAACCGCTTTGCATGCATCTGGAGGAGACTCTGCGAATCGCACTTGCTTTTTCGGGGTGTGCGTGTGCGAAGGGGATGGCGAAAGTAATAAATGTACGTGCCGCACTTACAACAACACCAGGGAAAGCAGAAAGGAAAAGCTCTCTCTCACACACACGCGTGTAGACAGGGGACCTCCCGTGTCAATTTAGCAGGGAAAAAATACTGAAAACGGCAACTGAACGAATGATAGCACACCCTTCAAATGCGAGGAATAAGCGTTAAATTAATACAACCGTTTTCGTATAAATTTAAAAAGTTTAAAGCCTTATTATTTGAATATTTATTTGTATATTTATTAATATAAATTCAAAAAGAAGCTTTAAATAAGACTAGGAAATACTTTTTATTGAATGCTTGACAAATGTTCGATAGAATTGCTACAGCAAAGATAAAGTGTGACAATTATTATTGGAAAAGTCTTTAAAAAAGCCCAAATTACCTTTTGCAAGGATATAAGAAGAGGATGCTTCCATTTCTGCTTTGTTCGCGGCCTCGCACATGTCACGATCATGATGCATGCAAATGCAAGGACGGGAGTGTGAGTTGCGAAATGGGAGTCCTGGGAAGCGAGTAAATGTAATAAAAATAAACTACGACTACCATGGAACCCAGCCCGCTCCATATCCTTACCCATTCCAATTTCGAATGATTTTTCCCTTTGCTCGACTCACAATGCTTTCTATTATGCGAATACTTTTTCCTGGCTCTTTCTTGGGGTGTCCTGCCTCAGGGAAGGGGACCTGGAGGAGGCGGAGTCTGCGGCGGCGGGTCGCAAACTGCTTCGCACGCACCACTCTCGCGTTTGAAGTAGCTTTGTATTGTATAAAAGTAACCATAGCTACCATAATTTAATGAAAACATAATCTGCATTCAGAAAAAAATAGAAGAAAATCGCAGAGCCAGCACCAGCGCCAGCGCCAAAGCCAAAGCAGAGTCCGCGAGTGGAGAGCCCTCGACAAAGGGCAGGATGCGGCAAGGATACCCCGATATAAAATCGTATTAAATGGCGACAGGTCTCTGCCGAGGGCTTTTAGGGATTTGGTTGTTCCGCTTCCCGATGCCAGATTGTGGGATTCGTCAGAAGTAGCCGACTTACCAAATAATTGAAAGGGTTTGGGATCTTCTAATGGCTTTGCCATTAACATTGACAATTATAACCCTATTATTATTTAAATTTAACATATTACTAATGAGAGCTATTTCATTTTGTGCTATTTATTTTAGCTTAATTGTATTGCTCTTGTACTAATCTTCTTTAAATTTGAAAGTACATAAGTCACTGATTTGTACTAATCTTATTATTTGCATGAAGGTTTACTTATTTATTTTTTGTTCACTTATAATTTAATGTGTGCATTATCCTTGTGAATATATTTACATTAAATCAGTAACCATGCACCCGGATGTGAAAATCAGTCAAATACCGAATGCCATTGGAAGCTGACATAAATACTCAGTTTCTTTGAGCTTCTTTCCGGCAGTTCATATATAACTGGCTTCCTTCAACTATCCGATCCGCGAGGCCATTATTGGCAAGTATCTGGTTTCGCTCTGATTCCTTTCCTTCCATTTTATTCAATTTTCTGTTTAATTTTTTCGCTGGCATTTCGGATGTATTTGCGCTGGTACGACCAACATCTTGAGCAGCGACTTGAGTAGCTGGCAGCAAAGTTTCCTAGACAACTCCTTCAGGTCCGCGGAGAAGAAAGTCGAGGGACTGCTGGCTAAATATGCTTTAGCCGTTGCAGAATCAGCAAGGCGCAAAGGACCAAGGACCAAGGACCAAGGACCACTTGTGAATACGCTTTGATGCGCGCGGCTTTGTGCGTGGGTGTGACTGATGTTGATGGTGCGTTTACTTTTTTCTTATTCCTGGCGCGGGTTCCTTTCTCAATAGGTTGGGGCCTGGAATTATACCGAAGCTCTCTCCTTCCTTTTGTGCCTGGATACTTATTTATTTTGACTCGAGCTCGGCGGCAGAGCTGCTCTTCAAGTATTTCGTGAGTAGCGTAAAATACGCGCGCGAAATGTAATAAAAACATTTTTTCCGGCGGCTGCAGCCAACATCTTATTCCTTCCGTATGCTGCAGTCGATTTCTAGTGGCGCCGCGGGCTCAACTTCTGGCTTTGAGCTACTGAACTCGCAGTGGCTGCTGCCAAAGTATCTACAAGATATTTTTAATACATGCTCGCGACTCTGAGTGCGTGCTTCGGTTCACTTCACCCACTTAGAAGACAACACTCATCCGTCCTGTTGGCATCCATTTGATGTTTATTGGCAGCATAATGAAAAACATTCCAGTCATATGCAAAAATATGCGATGCATTTTCGGATTATTTCATGATTTTTTGTGTTTACCCGAATTACGTCTATAAAAATGTTGCAGTTGCCAAAGAACAATTTAAAATTGTTAAATTCATGTTCTGAACACTAAATTGTATTTTTTTTCCTCAACCATTTGTGTGAAGCTCAATACAAGTCTCTGAAATTGTTGCATCAGCCAGAGAACATTTTGAATTTCGCTTTAAATACATATGTATTCTATATTTGCATATTAAGCGACTTCTGCTCATTTGCATTTGGCTTTCAGTTGGCTTCCAGTTGGCAACACCTTGGCTCGAAAGTCAATCTTCATCCGGCTGTAGCTACACATTCATTGTCTTGAACTACGCCCCTTCGGTGTCTGGCCTGTCAACTGGTGCTGATTCAGGACTCCGATCCTGCCGATTCGCCTGCCAAAACCAGCCGGCAAAAGGCGAAGATGAGCAAGAGGATTTTCACTGGGGACTGCGGCCACCACACACACTCTCGTCGTTCGTGTTCGATTCGCCAGCTGTTGAGCTTTGCAATTCAAATTTCGCATGCCCAAGTCGTGGGCGAAACCAGCAAGGGCGAATGACTAAAGGCAAGTTCAGATACAATTAATTTAAGCCAAAGATACTAAATCACAATGGCTCGGAAAAGAAGTGCTAAGGCTGGCAAATGCGAGCTTTATGATATGTTCTTAGTAATATGTTAAATGCTTATAATTAAATAGCAACTAAATGGACAAACTAGTATTTGTATGTTATTTATTAAAAATATCTAATTATTTAACATTAAATAATGATATATCAAACTAAAATTTAGCCTTTGTGGAAATTTACATTTTTAAATATTATATTTCATTTTCAATTCTCAATAATCAAGGTGAATTGAAATGTGCTTCAGACGTTCTGAGATTCTATTAGTAAACTGTAAATTTTACCTCTGATTATAGAGGACCTGAAGCTGAACATAAGAAGGTAAAAATGAAAGGAACCCTTAGCATATTCCATATTAATTCAGACACCCGGCGTATGGCAATATGCGGATTTTTCTCATAAGATCCCAATGCCCGTTGAAGAGCCAAACCACACTTTGGGGCCCACTTGCAGGCCTATTAGAAACTCATTAGTCGCACGACCCGGCCAAGTTTGAACTAATAATGTGGTGGCTGAGTCCGTTGGCCATCGGCAGCTCAATTGAAAGAAATTTTCAATTTAACGGCAAAGTGTGCCCCGGGCCAATGGTAATCAGAGCGCCTGGCCTGGCCGAGTCGGCAGCCAAGTGGCCAATTACGTTTAGGATTCAGGATTCAGGAGCCAGGATTCAGGCCCCGGCACAGGGCACAAAACCAATCTCAATCTGTGGCATCAAGTAGACAAATATAGACTATTGTATGCCTATGCACGTAATGCATTCCCATCCTGTCTCCATTTGGCATTCAAAAACTGTGCGTCTGTGCGATTTTGACGCATATTTGCTAGGCCCAGAACAACCTCACCCACGTCCTTGTCTCAGCCATTGATAGTCACATTTGTACACTGAAAATAAAGAATTAAAATAAAGAAATTAACGCATTATGTAGCTTACTTTCACTAAATGAATAGATTTTGGTAGCAATTGCTATTTAAATGGATATGTAAACGAGCTTAACGATGTTTAACCTTTATCCTTTCTTAACCCAACTTGGTGATACTTTTTTCCCTGTGCACATTTGTATCTGTGCAAGGCAGCAGCAGGCTGAAATGCACAATTGCTTCATTTCGCAAAAGGATTTTATTAAACCCGAACCCGACTGAAGTTGAAACCGAAGCAAAGTGTTGGTCGATAAAGGCAAGTGCCAGGCTGTTCGGTGATGGAGAGCAGCGGGGCAGGTGAGGAGAGGGGAAGTGAGTGTCCTGGCAGCCTTTTCCAGCATCCCAGGCAATCGAAGTCGATTTGTGTGTGCGTGAGTGTGTCTGCGCCTGTTTGCGTAGTTATGGTAAATATTCATATTTGTAGCGTGTGCGCAATGTGTTGAAATTAGCATTTATGAATTTTGTGCCAAATGTCGAACTCAAACACTTACGTGGCACGTACACACGCATACAGCAGTCCCAACAGCAACTACATTGAGTGACTCGTCCCTCTCATTTAATCCCCCCACACCCGCTGCCGTCCTTTCGGCTTCTGTGTGTATTATGCGAGAGATTCCTGGTTATGGCTTTGTGGCTTTCTGGGCCAGCGGCTCACATTTAGTCATTGGCCGTCCATTTGCATTTAGATTGCGGGGCCCAGAAAAGCCAAAGCCACCAGGCTCCGCCACCCCAGTACGTAAACCCAAGCCCCAACCCCTTAACCCACCAATCCAATGATGCCAAACAACTGCCACAAGTGACTTCTTTGAACTGTTTGGTCAGGAGAAGGCCAACGAGTGACATCTGCTGCTCGACAATTTGTGTGCAGCCCTCTGCGGCGAGCGGTTCGTGTTCATGGACACCGATTTACATAATTATAACTGAAAAGTTTGCTACAAACAATCGTCGTTTTCCATGGCTTCACATGCAATATTGCCAAATAGTTTCGCTGACTGCTCGCACTCAAGTCCCTGACTATAACACACCCAGTACCCAGTACCCAGTGTTTTACTAAAGATATAATTCATACATTTGAATTGCAGTATGGAAGCTATTTTTCTGCTGGCGATGAAAATATCGCTTTTTCCGCTCGCACATAAGTTGAGAGCGTACGATTCTAATATCTTGTTTAATTCTTCCCTTTAATTTTGTTTAATGCCACACTTTTTTTGAATTGAAAGCTATTGTTTAATTACGATATCTTTAGGGGAAAACCGTACTGGTAACCATAATCGTATTATTATGAATTTCAAATTGATTAAATATAGTTATAATTATAATTAGAAAACGCAAACCTAGAAACCGAATTAAATAATTATAGGACACGAGTGCAGCTTATATGAAAAACTACATAAATCAAATTAAAGTTAATATTAAACTCTGATTAATTAATCTAAAGTAAAGTTTTTAGTTCTTTACCATCGTTCCCACGCATTTTCCAAGTATTGTTTCTAACATTTTTCACCCAAAACCCAATTCATTTTGTGGCCATTCCAGCCTCTGTCAACACATGCGCCCTAAGAAAATAAAAGCAAATGCACATTTATTTTGCGAATTGTGTATGTTTTATTGTTTGCGTTTTGTCCCTCTTTGTGGATTGGCATTATGATGCTCTTTTATTTGAACCCAAATTGATTTTTGATTTTTATTGTTTACATAAAGTGCTGCCGGAAAATATTACGAGCTGGAAATCCATAAGTACCATATGAAAAATCAACTTTTGTCAATGATTTTCCGAACTGATTTCATTTTAAAAGCCTGTCCTCGGGTGATTTCCCCATAATAATCATTCTGCAATTGTATGAACATTTTTAGGGGGCCTCAAATGGATGTTTAATTCAGAGCAAGCTGAAGTTCACTTTTTGTAAACAAAAGAAATGTAAATGGTTCACCAAGTGAGAAAAAAATGTATGATTGTTTAGTTGAATTATGGGATTGCACAGTGGTCCAGCCCGTAGGCCAAAAATAAAAAAACCAAAGTCCAAATTTTGACTTTAAATGTACCAATTCTTATTTATAATTGGTCTAGCTATTTGAATTTATTCATCTTTTTGTTTTGCTCTG
>VNJO01012015.1:0-51503 GCA_008042535.1 Drosophila tani | reverse complement strand
CCCACAATCCCATCCATCTCCCCCTCACCAGTCTCCGCTCTCCGTTCTACGCTCTCCACTCTACACTCCCTTCGACCGCCACCACTCCACCACTAGCAGAAACAACAACAACAACACCGTCACTTCATCCACCTCCAGCAGCAGCGAAAACAACAACAGCAACCACCAGCGCCCTTACAACAACTGTTACAAAAAGAGCGAGCCGAGAGCCACCCCGCCCCGCAACCCCGTTTACAGCTCACATACGCACGCTCGCTCAGTGTCCTCGCCAGAAATTCAATCTCAATCCGAATCCCAATCGCCATCACAATCGAAGGCGTAATTGTAGACCGCGAAGATGGACTCCGATATCGAAATGGAACTGGAATCGGACAACGATGATGACTACGACTACTACAACACAGGTGAGCAGGATTTCGGGCAGCAGCAAGCAACCTCCCCTCTCCTCCTGACAACAATCAGCGCCATCGATTTAACTGAGGCTAAATAGGCCTGTCGCTGTGTTCGTGAGGAAGTACACACACAAAGTGCCCTGGGCATGTATGTGTGCGTGTGTGCATGCGGGTTGGTTATTCACCTTTTTGGAGGCCTAGGAGAAGCGAGAATATTTGCATTCAGCACTTGACATTCGCCTTGGGTTTCGCTCGCTTCCCTTGGTGTCCCCCATCGCCTCCTTCTCCACCCCCTTCTCTCCTGGGGCCCTTCCGTTTCTTGGCTTGACCATGAGGCTGAAATTATGGAATTGAACTTGAAACAAACACACACGCACGTAGCTGCACAGCGAGAAAAGTTTACGAGTGCCATTTTGATAATAATAAAAAGTAAAGCAATTAAAAAACGCCTTATAATCAGCAATTCTCCAAAAATCTATAATTTTAAAACCTATTTAATGGTTAAATCACATCTAATTTTACATTATTTTGTTGCTTTTTTTATCCATTAATGTTACGTAACATTTAGGATTGATTGAGGGATTTATAGACCTTTTTTTTAGCAATTATCTTAAATCTGATCAGGATCGGGGTCAAGCCTTCACTTAAAGTAATAATAAATATTTTCAATAAAATTAAAACCTTCATCTAACCCCTCGTTTCTCTCAGTGCTCGAATAAGTACAATTCGTAGTTGCGAGCTGTGAGCTGCGACTGATTGTGAGGTTTGTGTTTTGTGGCTGGCTTCATTATTGCCCGCCGCTCTTCCCACGCTCTTCTTCGCTCCGCAGCACACCGTCACACACACACACACACACCGTCTCAGGTGCGTGCCCAAGTACGCAGTTGCACTTTGTTTTGTGCCCGCTGTTCCGTCAGCTCGGCTCTGCCTTCTGACCTGTCCCTTCCGCCTGCGACTTGAGACACTGCTCGCTCCGACCTGGCCAAGACGCCTCGTAACAGCCAACAGCCTTCAATCAGGTACCCGTACGGGTTACGGCTAAAATCGGGCATTTGTATGGCAGCCTTGTTGTGTGCAGCTTAGTGTTTCGAATTAGCAAAAGTACGCCGCTTACAAATACTCGCAGCAAACACCGCTATTTAGTATTGGTATTTACCGAATGATATACAAGTAAGCCGTTGTATAAGCTGTAGAATCTTTGTCGTAACTAATTGTAAATACATTCACATAAGAACTTGATTTCAAATAGTAATTTTATATAATATGAATATATTACAGAGTTTGCAGTCAAATGTTCATAGGTTAAACCAGTTTATACCCCAATTCTCGTATATATACAGCTGTAACTCGAAATCATCTACAAATCCACCCTATTTTTGGTGGCTGAAAGTGATTTTGGGATGCTGTTCGAAACCGTTCTCACTTCTACAACAATTGAAACAATCTTAGATAAGATCTTGCTTTCAAAATAATGATTTTATTAGAGAAGTAGACACTTTAACTCTAAAACAAATGTACATAAACTTTCATTAACATTCACTGTAAAGAGTTTCGACTTAAATAGAGATAAATGTTTAAATTTTCTAGATTACCATCAACAGCCCAGGTGATCTAGCTAAGCCTGTCTAACACTGAAATCTCAGGGAAAACAAAAGATAGAGCGGTTTTGTAAGAACAATTTAGATTAAGAATAATCTTTATTACGATGACAATAGAGTAAAGAGCTAGGTGGAGTTTGAACTCATTTAAAATTAAGTTTAGGGTGCTTAAAATGGTCCATGTATATCCTCCCAGTATCGGAACTTTACGAGAAGCAGTTGAAAAATATTACAAATTAGTTTCATCAAGATAATCCAAAAACTTAACTTATGTATTAACCTTTACAGGCGAGGACTGCGATGTGGAACGCCTGGATCCGAAGCGGGCCGATCCCGAGTACTTCGAGTACGAGTGCTTGACCGTGGAGGACATCGAAAAGCTGCTCAACGAGCGCGTGGAGAAGCTGAACACCATCCTGCAGATCACGCCCTCGCTGGCCAAGGTGCTGCTGCTGGAGCACCAGTGGAACAATCACGTGGTGGTGGAGAAGTACCGCCAGGACGCCAACGCGCTGCTGGTGACGGCGCGCATCAAGCCACCCACGGTGTCGGCCGCAGATTCGGCTTCCACGAGCGCTGCGGCGGCAGCAGCTAGCGCCCAGCTACTAAGGCTAGGCAGCAGCGGTTACAAGACGACGGCCTCGACGGCACCGCAGTACCGGAGTCAGATGTGCCCCGTGTGCGCCAGCTCGCAGCTGGGCGACAAGTTCTACAGCCTGGCCTGCGGCCACTCGTTCTGCAAGGACTGCTGGACCATCTACTTTGAGACGCAGATCTTCCAGGGCATCTCCACGCAGATCGGCTGCATGGCCCAGATGTGCAATGTACGGGTGCCGGAGGATCTGGTGCTGACGCTGGTCACCCGGCCCGTGATGCGCGACAAGTACCAGCAGTTCGCGTTCAAGGACTACGTGAAATCGCACCCGGAGCTGCGCTTCTGCCCCGGACCCAACTGCCAGATCATTGTGCAATCATCGGAGATCTCCGCCAAACGTGCCATATGCAAGGTATGCCACACGGGCTTCTGCTTCCGGTGCGGCATGGACTACCACGCGCCCACCGACTGTCAGGTGATCAAGAAGTGGCTGACCAAGTGCGCCGACGATAGCGAGACGGCCAACTACATTAGCGCCCACACCAAAGACTGCCCCAAGTGTCACATCTGCATCGAGAAGAACGGCGGCTGCAACCACATGCAGTGCTTCAACTGCAAGCACGACTTTTGCTGGATGTGCCTGGGCGACTGGAAGACGCACGGCTCCGAGTACTACGAGTGCTCCCGCTACAAGGACAACCCCAACATTGCCAACGAGTCGGTGCACGTGCAGGCGCGCGAGGCGCTCAAGAAGTACCTGCACTACTACGAGCGCTGGGAGAACCACTCCAAGTCGCTCAAGCTCGAGCAGCAGACCATCGATCGGCTGCGCCAGCGCATCAACTCCAAGGTAATGAACGGCAGCGGCACCTGGATCGACTGGCAGTATCTCTTCAATGCGGCGGCACTGCTGGCCAAGTGCCGATACACGCTGCAATACACCTATCCGTATGCCTACTACATGGAGGGCGGTTCGCGGAAGAATCTCTTCGAGTACCAGCAGGTGGGTTCTTGCCTTGATCAATTCCTTGCTTTGATTAACTCTCTCTTTGCTTTTGGCAGGCGCAACTGGAGGCTGAGATCGAGAACCTGTCCTGGAAGATCGAGCGGGCCGAGACGACGGACCTGGGTGATCTCGAGAATCAAATGGACATTGCTGAGAAGCGTCGCACTACCCTACTCAAAGACTTCTTTCCAGTGGATGCATAGGCAAACGATACGCTTCCAGAACCACCAGAACAGAACCGAAACGAAACGAACCGAACAGCTTGTCCCGTTTAGCACAAATTCGATTGACTGTTGAAGGGACGCGACACGACAGTATAGACGCTTATTTAAATTAAATTATACACATATTTACACACATGTATCCCCCTCTAGAGCTAGTAGCTTAACGACGTGTAGCTAATTTTTAAATTAATCTAATAATCAAGTGCATATAGACTAGAGTACGTAGCATAGAGCATAGTCGACTACTTGAAGTATAATTATAATAGTTGTGACACTCGACATCACTCAAAATGATCGGTTCAACTGCAATACAACGCCTTGCGCAGAACGTTAACGATAGTAGCCGTAGCTGTAGCTGTAGCTGTAGCTATAGCGATTACTATATAAACCTAGCTACAGACAAACCAGACGCATTTCAGTGGCCAAGTGTTCCAACAGTTTTCCAAAAACTAGCCCAAGCGACCCGACGAAGTGCAGAAACAATTCTAAATTTATAGCGCCGCAAGTCAAGCAATTATATAGATCAATAGATCAAAGGCCGAAAGAGTAGATATCGGCTAGACCCTAAGTTTTAAATCTCGTATTAACCCCGGCAGCCGCCGCCGCGTTAACAGCATCAAGTATTCGCAATCTGTATCTCGTAACTAATCGCAGCACATCAATCGAACGCAAGAAGTCTTGAAGTATAAACGAAACTAGAGGTACTCCCCCTTCCCAATCCCGTCCTGCGACCCTTGTCCCTTTCGATTCTCACTAAATTCTCGATTAAGCTGAAAGATAAATTATATTATAGGATTACGCTATGTATGTATATGCTTATGCGACTGAATTTGAATTAAATTTACACTAGATATACTTACTTGTAATTGTTTTAGTGCACCTGGATGGTGGAATGTGGACTGTGGGCTGAAAGCTTCTCTAAAAGCTTATGTGCTAAAAGTTGTCGTGAAAGAAAGGCTTTTTAGAGCGCAGCTTTCACTCAAAAGCTTGGAAACCAACTCAGATATGGAAATTATAATTTCGAAATTCGTCAGTGACTCGGGATTAAGTTGAGTTAACTTTGCTTATTTTTACTCAGGCTCGAAAAAGCTTTTTTATTTTTTAGTTCATGGAATTTTTTTTTAAAGGAATTTATTTAAGGGAATTTTTCTTATAGGGTAAGCAATTAATATTATTTTTGCTGGTCGTGAAATAACCTGAAATACTTGTTAATTTTAATGACAATTTAATGAATATAATGAAAAGGATATAGGATTAAATGGATTAAATACCCAGTGGAAATTTTCTACCAGAAATATGTACAACCTTAATGTGGAATTGGAAGCAGGTTTGTGCCTACTGCCTACGATACCTGAATCTCTCGCTTACCACATGCTGAATTGGGAATGCTTGCCTAAAGTCATTCCTGTTACACAAAGAATTCCATACAGAACTTCTGAAAATAAAAAATAAACATGTGTATTTCCTCTTAAGAAATTTTCCCCTTTACTTGTTCATTTTAAGTTGTTAGTTTAACAATTACAGCACTTTGGTCTCTAATCTGTTACTTTGATCCTCCTTTGCTCTTCCTGCTTCCCCTGGCGCTCTTCCTGCTCTTCCTGCTCGCCCTGGTGCTCTTTCTGCTCGCCCTGGTGCTCTTCCTGCTCTTCCTAGGCTCTGGCTCAGGCGGTGGCTGCATGCTGGCCAACGTGAACATTCGGCACTCGGAACGCTCCTTCAGGACACTATTGGCCATCTTCTTCAGCCCCGTTATCTTGGTCACCCTGACGTTGTTCATATTCTCCACCTTCTTGGCAGGATACACCTCGACGTCGCAGCAGTTCTGCAGGAGCAGCACGTCCGTGTTGCTCGCAATGGGATATCGGAGGTAGTGTTCCCGGCCACAGTCCAGGCACTTCTTCACCATCCGTTTCAGCTGGAATTTGACCGGAAAACAACGTCCTACGATGGTGTTATTGTCCAGGATAACCGAGTGCTTGTAAGCGGGCTTGGGTCGGGGTCTCTTGGTCCACTGTGGGTCAAAAAATCATTAAATAAGACCTCCCTTTGGGGAGAATACCCACCTCATCCAGGTGCAAGATGGTGTGAAGGGGCCTGCACGCGGTCCCGCAAAGATTTGGATGGATATTCTGTTCCTGGGCCACGCACATGGTGCAGCACCGCAGCTTCTCCTTGTCGGACTCGAAGAGCGGCCGCCCCTTGCTGCACTCCGCCCGGACGTCGAACTGCTGGCGCACGGGTGCCTCCAGCTCGATGATATCCTCTGATGTTCTGATGTTCGCCTGCGGCTCGACGAGGACCGAGGGCGCCACCGAGACCTTAGGCGGCCGGTAGTCGATGCAGGGTCCGCCGGTGGGCTCAAAGCACTTTCGGCACGCAGGCATGCTGACAAAATCTTTTAGCATCCAGCGGCTACAACTGCTTTCCGGAGCGGACATGGTGCGGGCCTAAAGGTTTAGAGGTGTTGACGAGACAAGGAACAATTTGGAACTGACTTGAAGTCTCCATCTTGGACTCTTTATTTGACTTAAAAGTAAATGTACAATGATCACTTGATCTCCCGAGACTTGGTCTCAAGCTTGTCCATTTCCACTTCCTTTCCGGCAGGTTCCTCCTCGTCAAATATCTTGAGGTCCTTGGCGTGATGCCAAACGGAGATATTCATAAAGCCACCGAGAAAAATAAAGGAAGCAGCCGTGAGATTCAAGGCGTAACTGCAGGAAAAAATAGGAAATTAAATCTACATTAAGGCTGGAAGGGATATGCGATGACCCACCGTAGGGACTCGGTGTCATAGAGCCAGCAGTTGCCCTTGCTGGAGCAGGTCTTGCCCCACACCAGGCAATATTTGTCGATGAGCCAGCCGAAGAATACGGGACTGGGGATGAAGCCAAGCAGCGAACACACCATGGAGCCCAGGCCCAGGGCGAAGGTCTTGTCCTCCTGGGGAATGCAGCGCAGGGCAATGAGCAGATTGGTGGACCTGCCCGTGGCACCCACGAACTTTAGGAAGCACATGACGCCCAGGAAGAGAAGGAACTGATTGAAGCAGTCCACAGGACAGGTGCCATCCACCACGAATTGGGACTGGAAGTAAGGATTATGAAATTAACGGGCCTTCTCAGAGGGAAGTATCACCCACCTCCGTGCCAGAAACCAAGCTAGCGGAGCCCAGGCACTTGCAGTCCGTGAAGATGGTCCTGCCCAGCGCATCCTGCGTCCGCTCCGAGCATCCCGCATGGCAGGCGGAGATGTAGGTGATGTTCTCGGGACTGCAGACCGGCGCATAGTGAACGTAGTCGCAGTGACAGGACGCACTGCAGCTGCTCTCGGCCGACAAGGCAGTCAGCGAGTTCAGCCTGTCACTGCCCTCGCATCCTATGGCCACGTAGCAGAGGATTCCGGCCACCGTCACAAAGTCCACGATGGCATTCCAGGCAGCCATGGCCCTGGCACTCGGCTTGTACTTGGAGATCACCCAGCCCGAGATGAGGACTCCGGCGGCCGAGAATCCGAGGGCCACGGTTCCGGTGGCCATTGTGGCCATGGCCGCCGTCTGCCTGTACTGGGTCTCGATGTACTTCGGAGTGAATATCCAGTAGGCCATGTATCCGAAGAAGTACAGGATGGAGGCCATGGTGTTGCACACATACACCCTGTTCTTGGTCAGCCGCCTGACCGTCTGCATCATGTCGCCGAAGGAGAGCTCCTTGAGGTTCAGTTCCTGTTTGCTTTCGGTGGCATCTACCTGGAGACGTCTCCTCCTCCTCGAGCTGGGCAGCTCTCGGGGAAACATGAACAGAAACAGAGCCGAGACCGCCATCATTGCGGCCAAAATGAGCCAGCCCAGCCACCAGGCGCCCATCCAGCGGGGATCCTCCCGGCCAATCAGAGGCTCTAAAGTGGGTTCGATGTACAGGCGCAGGCAGAGGGCGGCGAGGGAGTAGCCAATAGCGGGGCCCAGCATCCTCAGGAATGTGGACAAGCCTGGTTAAGGCCTTAAGTTACCTTGGTTGAAGAAAAAGAAGATAATACTCACTCAACATGGCCGGAGTCTTGGACTTGGTGCCATTGTCATCCATGTAGGCAATGCCCAGGGTGTAGAAGAGGGCCTGACCCACTCCCGAGATGAGTTGGGCCCCGAAAAGGAACGCCTGGGGCACCCACTGAACCACCTCCTCCTGGACACAGCCCGCGGCACTCGCCTGACACATCTTCAGATCGCTCTCCTGCGTGGCCAGCGTCTCATTGACCTGGCCATATTCCCTGGTCAACTTCAGGGCATCCTCGCCAGCGCCGTAGATGAAGTGCAGCGAACTCGTCAGCAGGCAAAAGGCCACGACGGTAAGGAAACCTAAGTGGGAAACTATCAGATGTAGCTAGAGAGAGACGTCTATAGAGGCTCAACGCACCTACGCCCATCCAGCGGGGTCGATGGCCATTGCCAGCGTAATAGCCCAAGAGGGCGGCCGTTAACATCGTGCTGATATCGTTGCCCACCGAGATAAGGCCGGAGACCTTGGTGGGGATCTTGTAGCGCTTCTCCAAGGTCGTAATAGTAGCATTGAAGTAGGAGAATGTCATGGCCATCACACAGCCAGCGATCCCGTACACAATCACATACATTCTCTCGGTGGCGAATCTGCAAATATTACTTCGAAAGCTTAAGGTATTAAGGATAAAGTCGCTGGGATTACCTTTGCATGAAGGGTCCTCTGAAGAGCCAGAACCCGCAGGCAGTCTCCGCGCTGACATCATCCCTATCATCCTGAGGAGAGCTCTTCCCGTTGTCCCTGCTCCCCAGGAAGGGTAGAGCTTCACTTGGCTCCGAGGGC
Organism: Drosophila tani; assembly: GCA_008042535.1. Taxonomy (NCBI): domain Eukaryota; kingdom Metazoa; phylum Arthropoda; class Insecta; order Diptera; family Drosophilidae; genus Drosophila; species Drosophila tani. Next base: position 42,853 of record VNJO01012015.1, on the reverse strand, counting down.
ACCACCTTCTCGTCAACTTTCATCTCCGCGTACTTCGTCTGAACTGAATCTGTCCATCAGGGATCGCGCGTCCATATAGCAAACTGCATCCCCAGTCTGGGCTGGTGACTTATGGCTCTTATCAGGGCCGTCAGATTAGACAAGTGAGGATCAGACAGGCGACATTTGGCCACAATGTGGGGGGCATAAATCTCCAGCAGAGCTAATTGATGGGGTTTCCTTATCAGGCTTATCCTATCTGTTTCGGAAACGTGTGAAATGCTGGCACAAGCGTAAGACCCAAAGCACAATCTCCGCCAAAGATAAAGATACATAGAGCTTGGGGCAGGGAAAAAGCTTTAGCACAAGCATTTATTTATTTAAGTAAACTCTTAGTTCCTATGGGTTTTCCTTATGCTCTACTTGTTCACCCTGACCAGGCTTTGGTTTCTCCTTGAGCTCCACCATTTCAGCCTGGTTGGCATTGGCAGTCTCCTCTTCATCGAAGATCTTGAGGTCCTTGGCATGGTACCAGACTCCAATGTTCCAGAAGCTGCCCGCGAAGATCAGAGAGGCACACACGATGTTCATGGTGTATCTGTAGAGGAAGAAATCTTAGCTTTAATTTATAATAAATTCTAGTCCTCGTTACCCACCTCAAGGACCTCGAGTCGTAGATCCAGCAGTTGCCCTTGGAGCCGCAGGTCTTGCCCCACACCAGGCAGTAGCTGTCCCACATCCAGCCAAAGACAATGGGACTGGGAATGAAGGTGAGCACGGAGTACACCATGCTGCCGAAGCCCAGGGCAAAGGTCTTGTCCCGCGAGGGGACGCAGCGAAGGGCCAGGAGCAGGTTGCTGGACCTGCCCGTGGCACCCACAAACTTCAGGAAGCACATGATGGCCAGGAAGATGAGGAACTGCTTCTGGCAGTCCACCGGACAGGCCCCATCCATGGCAATCTGCGACTGGGAGGCCAGGGATGAGGCGCCAGAGAACTGGGTGAGGTTCAGGGCGCTGCCCAGGCACTGGCAGCCCGAGTAGATGGTCCTGCCCAGATCGTCCAGTCCCTTCTCCGTGCAGCCCGCATGGCAGGCGGAGATGTAGGTGACGTTCTCCGGACTGCAGACCGGCGCGTAGTACACGTACTCACAGTCGCAGGAGGCGCTGCAGGTGTCGCCCGTGGGAATGATGGACAGCGAGTTGGCCCTGTCGCTCTCGTCGCAGCCCACCAGGACGTAGGCGATGAGTCCGGCCACCGTGAGGTAGTCCACCACGAAGTTCCAGGCAGCCATGGCCCGGGCACTCGGCTTGTACTTAGAGATCACCCAGCCGGAGATGAGGACCCCGGCGGCGGAGAAGCCCAGGCCCCAGGTGCCGGTGGCCATGGTGGAGGTGGACGCCGACTGGCGGTACTGGATCTCGATGTACTTGGGCGTGAAGATCCAGTAGGGCATGTAGCCGAAGAAGTACAGGATGGAGGCCAGGGTGTTGTACACGTACACCCTGTTCTTGGCCAGACGCTTCAGCGAGTCCAGCATGTCCTGGAAGGACCGGTCCGCCAGGGGAGTGTCCCCGTCCCCGCTGACCTCTGCCTTGAGGCGCTTGGCCCTGGCACTGGGCATCTCCTTGGGAAAGGCACCCACAAAGAAGGCTGAGAAGAGCAGGATAAATGTCAGCAGGATCCAGCCCAGCCACCAGGCGCCCATCCAGCGGGGATCGTCCATGGTGATCAGAGGCGTCTTGAAGGGATCGATGTACAGGCGCAGGCACAGGGAGACCATGGAGAAGCCCATGGCGGGGCCCAGCATGCGTATGAAGGTGGACATGCCTAAAGGGAAAGAGGATTAATATGGATTCAGGGATATTTATTTCGAATCCTACTCAGCATGCGGGGCGTCTTGGCATTCGAGAGATTGTCGTCCATGTAGGACAGGCCCGGGGCGTAGAAGAGCGAGCAGCCAATGCCGCCGATAAAGTTGGCTATGAAAAAGAACACAATTGGCTTGTAGTCCGCCGTGTCCTTTATGCAATTCGAGTCCTTCTCATGGCACAGGACGTCGTCCTTTTGGGTGGAGTTCAGGGTAGAGTTGAGGAACTCGGTGGATCCGTACTCCTCGGTGAGTCGCAGAGCCTCCTCGCCGGGTCCGTAGAAGAAGTGCGGCAGCAACATGAGCACGCAGAAGAGGGTGATGATGAGCAGGCCTGCAATGGGTCAAAGGGAATCCCTTAGATATATTTATTATAATCCAGAGAGACCTTACCTAAGGCCACCCAGCGCGGGCGATGTCCTCGACTGGCATAGTAGCTGAGAAAGGCCGAGGAGAAGACCGTGCTTATGTCATTGCCCACGGTGATGAGTCCGGAGATCTTGCTGGGTATATTAAAGCGCTTCTCCATGGTGGTGATGGTGCCCGTAAAGTAGGTGAAAGCCATGGCCAGAAAGCAGCTGGCAATCCCGTAGATAATCACGAACGAGTGCGCCGTAGCGAACCTAAAGAGCGAAATAACTTTTACAGCGGGAAAAACCAACTCAAAAGAGAGTCCCACCTCTGGAGAGCAGGCCCCTTGAAGATGGAAAAGCCACAGGTAGAGTCTGCGAGATCCAGCTCCTCCTTCCTCTCCGCCTCACCCCTGCCAGCCTCTGCCTCCGCTTCCTTGTCCTTCAGGAACCTAGAGGTTTCGTTCTCCTTGCTGCCCATGTCGTCGACCATGCTGCTCTGTCGAACCACTCGAATGCACTGATCTCTCAGCTCAGAAGCAAGTCCCGAGCTCCCAGATAACACACAGAGACCTTCAATCTTATATGGCCAGCCCCGTCGCTCGTCTGAGATTTATCTCTCTAATGGGGATCAGTCAGTTAATTGCCAGCAATAACCATACCTATGAGCCTACGAGTGTACACAGTGGCACAAGTTACTGTTACAATACAGTTTATTATTGGGAAAATCACACAGGGATGTTGACAAATCAAGGCACCATAACTCTCACTCACACAGCACTTAGGAGTAACAATAACTTAGGTCTAGATCTCCGTATTCTTCTCGTTGCTGGCCTCCTCCTCGTGCTGGACGATCTGCATCTCCACCTCCTTGACCTCCTCGTCGAAGATCTTCAAATCCTTGGCGTAGTACCACACGCCCAGGTCGAACACGGCCCCAATGGCAATGAAGACGGCCGCAGTGAAGTTTAGAGTGTACCTGGAATATAGATTCCAATTAATGTTGCCCTTCTAGGAGCTCTTAGGTGGACCCACCTCATGGACAGCGGATCGTAGAGCCAGCAGTTGCCCTTGTTCGTGCAGGTCTTTCCCCACACCAGGCAGACCCTGTCGAAGACCCAGCCAAAGAAGATGGGGCTGGGAATGAAGGCCAGCATGGAGCACATGGTCATGCCGAAGCCCATGGCCGCCGTCTTGTCCTTCTCCGGGACACAACGCACCGACACCAGGAAGTTGGAGGCCCTGCCACTGGCGCCCACGAACTTGAGGCAGCACATCACGGCCAGGAAGGCCACGAACTGCGTCCAGCAGTTCACCGGACAGGCCCCAGGCATGGCCTGACCATTCGCCAGATCCTAGGGTTAGAGGGAAGAGTTAGTGGGGTTTACTTCAAAGAGTTACCTCGCTTGTGTACCTCCAACTGGGTGAGGCTGGACATGTCCAGGCTGGAGTTGTCGCTGCTCAGGTCGGAGCTGGTCAGGCGCCGGAACTGACTCGTGGAGTTGCCTTCATTACCAGGAATGCAGGAGCAATCGTAGAAGATCTAAAGGAATATCAAGGAGTTACTTAGTTCTTGAGTTTCCCAACCCAAAACCCACCTTCTTTCCCTCAGCGTTCACGTGCAGGCTTTTGCATCCCGCATGGCAGGCGGAGATGTAGGTCATGTTGTTCTCGCCACAGACCGGCGAGTACCGGACGTAGTCGCAGGAGCAGGCGGAGTTGCAGGTGGTGGTGTTGCCCGCCAGCGAGCTGTCGTGGATGTTCACTATCACGGAGCTCTCGTTGCCCGGGCAACCGATAAAGGCGTAGGCCAGGATGCCAGCCACCGTGAGGAAGCCCACAATCACATTCCAGGCGGCCATGTAGCGGGCCCGGGGCTTGTACCTGGAGATGATAAAGCCGGAGAGAAGGACACCCACGGCGGAGAAGGCCAGGGCCACTGTTCCGGTCACCATGGAGGAGGTGGCCGCCGACTGGCGATACTGCACCTCGATGTACTTGGGCGTGAAGATCCAGTAGGGAGTGTAGCCCACCAGGTAGAAGATGCTCGAGAGCGTGTTGCACATGTACGTCTTGTTGGTGATCAGGCGCCGGAAGGTCTTCAGCATGTCCTGGAACGAGGCCTTCGGCTCCCCACCCACCTTTTGGTCCAACTCCCCGTTCAAGCGCTCCTTCTCCGAGTTCTTTAGGGAAAGCCGCTCCTTCTCACGTCTGCGAGTCTCCTCCACCTTTCGGCGGGCCACTGCCCGGGGCAGATCCTTGGGAAACATGGAGAGAAACACCCCTGAGAAGGCCAGGAGCCCGCCCATGACTAGCCAGCCCAGCCACCAGGCTCCGAGCCAGCGCGGATCCTTGTTGTTGATCACAGGATGCATCTGCGGGGCGATGTACAGGCGGAGGCAGAAGGAGGCCAAAGCATAGCCAATGGCGGGACCCAGCATGCGCAGGAAGTAGGAGAGACCTGTGGAGGCGTTCAAAGGGGTTTGTTTATAGCTAAACTAACTAAAATAGCTTCAAATTATCTTGTCATTAATGTTTATCTCTCGAATGCTTAGTAGATTTTACAAGTGGATCACCAGATAGCCTGGCTGCTGAAGAATATTTTCTTAAAGTCATAAAGCAGATAACATTTTGGCAGCTCACTTGGGAGGGGAAACTATTTAAACTAATCTCTATATAGAGGCTGCTGTTTCAATACTCTCTTTGGGTTTTTCTATGGTTGGATATCGCTGAATCAGCGTGAACTAACCCATATAGAAGCGGTCTCTTGGCTTATCAAAACGTGCACACAGAGAGGTTCAAGGTGGCCACCGCGAGATACTGGGGATTAAGAGATTGCCCTATTGTCACTTGCCACAGTTCCGGTCGGTTAGAACCGGTTACTACTTATATTTACTATATAATAGTATAAATACTCACTCAGCAGGGCCGGAGTCTTGGACTTCTTGGTGTTGTCATCCATGTAGGATACGCCCAGCGTGTAGTACAGGGATCCCCCAATGCCCGATATGAACTGGGCCACGAACAGGAGGAGTTGGGGCGCAAAGTTACCCTCGTTCCCCTCGCACTCAGCTCCGCCACCATTCAGGCGGCACAGGGTCTTGGAACGCTGCTCCTCGATTGCCTCCATGGTGGCATTCTCGTCGGGCATGCCACCAAACTCGGAGGTCAGAGCCAAGGCATCTTCCCCAGGTCCGTACAGGAAGTGCGGGGAGGTGGTCAGCACGCAGAAGAGCACAATGGTGAGGAGTCCTAATCGAAGTATTTTAAGAATGGATTATCACTCCCGAAGGGTTTAACTTCTCCCGAAAACCTTACCAAAACCTATCCATCTGGGCCTATGTCCCTTGCCCGCATAATAGGCCAGGACGGCGGACACCAGAGTCTGGCTGATGTCATTGCCCACCGAGATGATGCCCGTGTTCTTCGAGGGAATCTTGAAGCGCTTCTCTATGGTGGTGATGGTGCCATTGAAGTAGGCATAGGTCATCGAGAAGATGCAGCCAACGATGCCATAGAGTAGGACATAGGCTGTTTGGTTGGCGAACCTATGGAAGGAGAGTTTATTATTTAAAGTAGGTTTAACTATCACAGAACTCTGGTGAAATAGTTTCCCTTAGATAGCACTTTCTGGAAGCCAGCCCACCTCTGGTAGAAGGGTCCCTTGAATATCCAGAAGCCGCAGGTCACATTCTTCTCCAGCGGCGACTCGTTGAGGAGCTTGTTGATCTCGGCGGTCATGAGCCGATCCTGTTCGCTCTTCTGTTTCTTCTTCTTCTTGGGCTTGCCCTGAGAGGAGGGCTCCTGCTCGCTGCCGAGATTGATGCCCGCCTCCTGCTCCTTGTCGTAGGTCTTGCCATTGTCCAGCAGCCTGGTCTCTGCATCAGACTCCTCTTGGGACTCGGGACGGCCTGCCTCTGCATCCTGCTCCTGCTCCCGCTCCTCGGGTGCCAGGCCAGGGGGATTCTCGCTCTGCACCATCCTAGTTGCGTCTTGATCTCACTTGGTCACTTGGCACATGGGCCTCTCAACTCATACACACACACACTCGCTGCTGCTTAATCTTCGCCAGATCTCGCTCTCTCGCAATTAGCAATTAGCTGGGTTCCGGGTTCCGAGGATCGACTCGAAGCTACACAACAACCTGACGCGTGACCGGGCGCGGATCGAGTGGCATGATGTGGTCTGGCGGCTGCGAATCTTAACTGAGTCTGGAGCAGCCCGGGTCCGGGCAGATTTCCGGCGGCTCTGGCCCAAATGGGTGACGTGCCCACCGCGTTGGTTGGCTGGTATCAAATATTTTTTATCAAAATATTATCTCAGACCGACTCTGATCTAAGAGCCATGGAGCTAATCTTGGTTCTGTACTCCTCCCCGCTGGTCTGGCCGGCTCATGCTGCTTCTGTGGTCGCCTGCAAGATTTACAATTTGTTTGCCGACTGAGTTCGGTGCTAAAAACATAAAATAGACAGCAAAAGTGTGCGATAAGAGGGCTTCGCAGACGGAAGATGTGCATCGGACAGGATTATCTCGAAGCGCCAGCACATTGATGAGCACGTAAATCTCTGGCCGCCACTTCCATGGAAATAATAACCCCCGACACGTATGAGTATTCGTATCCCTCCCCCGCCGAGGCAAACACTACGAGTATACATAGTTGCTGGCTCATTGTTTTAGTTTGGGCTTAGGGACGGGATCAATGTGATATAGTCGCTATCAACGCCGTGCCAAATTAGTTTAGTCGGAGAGCGAGAGGCGAGAGAATTCTCGGTTCGCTTTATTTCGTTTGCTCGTGTTATTATTGTCAGTCGTCAGTCCCCGATTTGGGTTTCTCCGCGTAACTGAATCTTCTCAGGCCCCGTCCCTCGACCTGGGCTCTATTATTTAATGTGTGTACCCCCAAGTATGTCTCTGTGTGTATGTAGAGCTTATGTGTCGCCACAATTCACTTAGCATATTTAAATTTATGCGCAGCTTATCACTTGAACTTTATCTTGATTGTCCGCCCGCCTCCGCCTCCGTTCTTGACGAATATTCGACGGAGCCAGAACTTCGTCCCTTGAACTCTCTCTATGCACACTTTCCGGCTAATTCTTGTAATTTATTTGCCCTTGCCAAACTTACGAGTGTTCTCAGTACTATAACTACTCGGATTTGTTTTGTTTCGATCGCGGCAGTAGCTGCTGTTGGGGACGATCTCGATTCGGACAAGACCGTAAACGAACTAAACTAAACTAATCTAAGCGCAGCCAGCGTGTTGTGTGAATGCTCCGCCAAATGCCCGCTCATCTCAGGAAGAATTCTCATATATTCTTGCTTGGCGAGCCCACTCGGTAAGCAGAGCTTTGGCTTCGGCCTGGGATGGGGATTCGGTTGGGGATTCGGCTTCGTATTTTGACTGTGTCACTGACATCAATTCCCCATCAAAATAGTGAGCTCAAAGGTATAGATATATATAGCTATTCTCGGATTCCTTTGTAGTTCAAGTCAAAGCCAGAGATTCGCTCGACTAAAAATGAATGAAAGTGAAACCACAGAGTATTTAAGGGTAATTACAAAGGGCCTTCAGTTAGAGATACAAAGAGTACTCAGTAAGACTTTGCTGGATGGAATTCTGTGGGCAACAAGAATTACCTTAGGCATGCATTCCCAATTCTGCATGTGGTAAGCGAGAGATTCAGGTACCTGAATTCCATATAGATTTCTATACTCCTTTCTCAGGGAATTTTCCTACTGAATAGTCTTAAAAGTAATTACAAAGGGCATTAATTAAAAGATACAGTCGTAGTTTGCTTTAAGTGGTGATCTAATTTTGTATGGAATTCTATGTGTAACAAGGATGACCTTAGGCATGCATTCCCAATTCAGCATGTGGTAAGCGGGAGATTCAGGTACCTTATTCGTACGCTGCTCTTTTCCAAAGAGAATTCTATACTCTTTTCTCAAGGAATTTTTCTACGGGATGGAAGAAATTCAGGAGGAGCATATCAGTGACAGATTCACTATTTGAATTGCTCCTATCGCGTTTTCGTAAGTTCCAGGCACATACCTGCTTCCCATTCCACATAAAATATGTTCATATTTCAGGTCTGCGTGAGGCAGACCTAAATCAATTAAAATAATATTTTGAAGAACTTTTCCCTACAAGCAACGACAGTAATCATAAGATACCCAAATTCCAGTTTAAGCTTGCCCAAAATTCACATAAATTGTATCATTTTAATAACCTTCTTCCAATGAGGAAACAAATCAAAAAAGACCTCTTCCAAACAAAAACAGTTTCCAATTCGTGGCTTTGCTTATAGAGATAGAGATACCCTCGGGGGCCTGCGGTTGCCAGTGGAATCAATCAACCCCCGAGCTAGTAAGATGTGCCACTGTCTCGGGTATCGGGTTTCCAAGAAAGCTCTCTCTCCCGCGTGTATGTAGATCGTAAACGATAAGCTACCCGTACACTATATTCCCCCATTCCACCCCCCATCAGCAAATTGAATTCAAATTGCAATTACAGCGACCGACCACATATGTAGACGGTGGCAGTAGCTTAAAAATAATCCCGAGACACGACTTCTTGGAGGCGCACACATGTAGCTTCCATCCGTGGAGGAGGAACATCATATGTTCCGGCAGGGCAATAAAAATCAAAGGCATAATTTCGTGATATCAATTGAGCGGCAATAAAACGGCAGCCGCAGCCATGTTTATTATTATTTTTCATTATTATTTTCCATTTTTTCCCACCACACACAGACACACACACCAGCTGCCTCTCAGCTTCTTGGCAGGAGCAAATGTGACCGCGGCTCTTGGGGGGATTTCCATATACCAGCCAGGGCTCAGCATAAATAACAACAAATGAGGCAGAGTCTTCCGCGGCATGAGATGTAGATGCTGGGCCTCTTTATCTTTGTTGTTGCGGTCCGCCTGTAAGTATGTCATGTTTATGGCGAAATGCGCCAAAACTGGCAATTCGAGCTGCTCTGCCTTCTTTATGTGGCTGGCACGCGTCGTTCTCTGTGCGATTTTATTTCCGGCCAAAACGTATGCAAATGTGTGCCCTCTGTTTACCCCACCCTCCTCTTCTTATCATAGAACGGCAGCGGAACTCCTCGCTGACAATAAATAATAATTTTCTGTTGTACTTGCACTGAATCTGCATGAATTAAACGCGCGAATGCAGAACTCGCTTATCGCCAGGATATGGAAAGTGGAGAACCAAGTCTGAGTTGGAGGCGTCTCAAGTGAGTCGAGCAGCTGAAAGATGGATGCTGAGACGGCTTAGTGACGCCACGGCAAACAGCGCGTACACATTCCCATGCGGCGTTTCCGCTTCCGGTGAGGGAGCGGGAGCCAGAGAGAGAGACGTGCCAACTAAACCGCTTAAGCACTCAATTTGCGCGTGAAAAGGAACTTGACGCCACACACACACACACATGTGGGTGTTAACAGACCGCATAGGCCCAACTGCAGCCCCCCCCCCTCACAACCATCGACCGCGGCACATGTCAGCACTTTGTTGTGATTTCCGTTTCCGCTGTCGCTACATCCTCCTCGACGCCACCGCCCTTCAGCGCCCATCATCCGTTTACCCCTTTGCTGGGAGTGTGTGAGTGCGAGTGTGACCGAGTGTGTGTGTTTATTGATATTGTTGTCTTCCCGACAGTCGCGTTTAACGGCAGTTAGCATACGTTTCAGTTACTCACAGGCAGAAAAGGGTAGCAAGGGGTCCTCCCAGGGGCTTGAACTTTAAAAGGATTTCCCAAATATCACTAGGGCTTTGAAATCACTTACAGAAGTGTCTAAAGATACGCAATAAAATGTTTGTGGCCTCAAAATAAGTAACATATTTTGTAGCATACTTTCAGGCCTATTAAAATGTGATTTCAGCTCGTTATTTATTTATAAAAGTTTTGCTTTTACATTTCCTAAGGTAAATTAAATATACATTTTATTATGATCTGTGTCTTTACAATAACTTCCAATCTTCTATCTCGCTCTTCACAATTTCTCTCTCTCTTTTTTCCACTAAAGGGTATCTCATCTTCCCAAACGCCGTCAGAGTCAACTCCTTTTATTGTGTTCATTGTTACCCTTGATATGCGTAAATGTATTTATTTGTGACTTGCCCTCTGACGCCGCACCCCTTCCGAAGACCACCCCTTTCTCTCTCAGCCCGTCAAGGTTGCGTGTGTGTCAAATTAGGGTTAAATGCTTCTCTGCTCCCCTTCCATCCGCCCATCCATCCACCCACCCATGCCATCTCTTCCCCTGTCCTCTTAGCTAATTTGTTGTTTTTTCCTGGATTTTTATGTGCCGCCTTTGTTGGTTGGCTGGGAATACTTTGCCGGCGCAGCTTAGGAGTTTTGAACGCTGCACGCCCGACTGCTCTTGGCCTTAAGTAGGTCTTAAGTCTTCATTTGTCTACTCCGGTTCTCCGGTACTCTGGGGCTAGGGAAATTACGCTCCTCCCGACTCCGCCGGCGATGTAAGCGCTTAATATGCCGACCGCATGGAAAACCCACAATTTTCCAGTCCAATTTTTGCTGTCAATTTAAGTTGTAATTAACAGACCGACGGCTGAGCACCTTCCACCTTCCTTCCCAATAGTGGTCGAAAACCCCAAAAAAAAAATCAAGAGAATGCCAGGGAGTCCTGGAAGGAGAGGGAGCACAGCATATGGCATGCAGCTCACGTTCGCTCATTACGCATTTGATAAATTTAGCATGAAGCCGGGGGTTGGGGATGACAGAGGCACACCTTGAACTCCCAGCTCCCAGCTCCATCAAGGATACGCCAGGGCAAATGTCAAAATAGACAATGCACAGATTACCTGAATTACTCCCGGGCTGAAGAGGCTGGCGGAACTCATTCACTCTCCTCGGCACATAATTAATCAAAAAATGGATGCTGTCCGCGTTTGGGGCAAGTCCTGGTCCTGGCCGGATTTGGGTCATTAAAAGCATCCCGGCCACTGGGCGTGCATAATGAGGTTGGCTGCCAAAAGGATTAAGAGCCGAAAGCTGCCCAACATTTTTAATGTTCTCCTTATGCGCGGAAGGTCGCTCCTGGTCCTGGTTCTCCGCTCCCTTTGTCCGCTCAACCATTAACATTTTTAATTCCTTTGCTTTTCTGTATTTTGATTCCTTTTTGGTCCGCTGTTGATGCATCTTATGCCACTTTTCCGAGAGCGAAAGCGGCTCTGAAAAATAAGCTTAGGAATGGAAAACAAACCTCGGCGCGAGTCTCCCTTTTCCATTGTGTATATCTCTATCGTTTTTCCAATTTTAATTCCTGTTTTTTCCGCTCGCGTTTACTCAATTAGAGACCCTTTTCCATTGGTTTAACCAGGCACGGTTATTTCTCTATTTTTTGTATATATTTTCTTTTATTCAGAGCCCAGGCCCGTGGCCACTTAAGCATGCTAAGCTTGCATCTTAATCTGGCTCTGGGGCTTGACCTCTTTCGATCACGTTCCATCTTCGTTTTAATTGTGTTTCGTGCCCGTTTTTTGTCTTAGCATTTTCCTTGGATAAATCAATGTTTTTTACGCCTTCCCATTGATAAATTTCCCTGCAATATGCCTTAATATAAGCTTGAGAAAAAAAAAGCAATTTCAGAAACTTAATTTTTCAGCGATTATGTTTGTAAATATTTTCCTACCCGCCCCCTTTGGAAAACCTTGCCAGAATCTGTGTCCAATGAGCGCAAACCAAAAGACAAGCAAAGTCTCTCCTTATCATCGGCAAACATTGCGGGCGTCCTGCGTCCCTCGTCCTTAAAAACATCCTGTTGTGCGCCTTCCCCAACCTTCGACGGGCTCAAATATGAATTTATTTTCCATACTTTTCATCTCATTTCCCTTTGTGTTGTTTTTGTGTTCATTTTTTGTATTTTAAGTCCTTGTAAAGTGACCCTTTTAATTTTTCTTGCGTTGGCACTTAATGTATCTGTATCTGTAGCTGTAGCTGTATCTGTATCCCAGAATTCACCCTCAGAGCTGGGTTTTTCCTTTGTCATAACATTAATATATTCATGCGGCGCATTTTTTGCGGTTTGACACGCTTGTTCTGTTCGAAATATCTCAAATATATATCTCTAGAGGATGGGCAGAGATACTCCATCTGATTGAATGTATTAGGAGGACTCCTCCTGCTGTCCAGGACAACTTTTAATTGCATTCATCTGTGCAGAAAAAGTATAATTTTCACTTACTCTTCGCTGCCTCTTCTGTCGATGAAACTTTCCATAAGTTTATTTCTTAATTTCATTGGAAATGCGATGGGAGTGGCAGCCGGAGCAGATATTTTTACAACCGAGCAGAAATGTCTCTCATCTTGGGACAAACTTTATTTCTAATCAATGTCCTGCGCCAGATACATAACTCAACTATTGAGCACTCTAACTAAATTAGTTGGAAAATTAGATTGTGCTTTTCCTTCCCTCCTATAGGAGGAGAGGCAATGCCAAGACCGAAATGGCTTCCGGTTGAAGGAGTTGAATGCCACAAGGATATCGCCGACGGGGGCATTAAACGTTTTCTAATTAAGTGCGCCGCGGCTTCCTCTGGCTGTCCTCTCGTTTTATTATTTCTCAGGCCACCAGGATAACGATTGTTCCGTGGCCAGGACCAGCGATGCGTTTCTTTTTCGATTCGTAATACCCCCCAGAAAAAGGGTTAAAAATGGTAAATAGAAAGGCCGCGGTGTCAGTTGCAAGGACTTATTGGATTAGAGCGAAATTGTCTCTGTTCTGCTTCTGTAATGGTTCCAGAAACCGAATACATTTAATGACCGGATTCTACCTAACTTGGGATTCCTTTCCTCCCCTCTAAGGACTTTGTTTCATTAAAGAAATCACAAAAAAATATATATGAAAGACGCGATTAACGCTGTTCTTGCTTCTTGGAGGAAGAAAAATTATGTTCTTTTCTCCCTTGACCAAAGTTATTGAATATTCCGTTTTGTGTTTGTTTAATTACCAACTTTTTCCGTTGACAAATGCATATTAATGTCTCTGGAGCTTCTTTTTATATTTTTTTTTCTTTTTTTTTTATAATCTGCCTATTTAATTTGGAGCAAGTTTCTCTTTGATGTCGAAACTTTTCCTTTTAATTTCCACTCGGCGCCGTTTTTTTCTTCTTTACTATTTGTCTAGGCCATCTTAAGCTTATTTTCTGTTTAATTAGCATTTCGCAGGTGAATGCTCTTAATTCCGAGATGATTGATGAAAAAATGGCCAGAAAATGGCCAGAAAATATCCAGAAAATGCCCAGAAAGCTTAACTAAATATATTTGCTGCCCTCTAAAGTATGCCAAGTTAATACAACTCGCAGTCACCCCTTCTTGGTGCCCAATTTCAATTAAATTCAAATGCAGCCAACTGTGAAATAAACAAGAAATCACTTAATGCCAACAATTACATAAGCAATTAAGCCCCACTCCTTTGGCGAGTGTCCTGCCAAAGGAGTCACCGCAAAACTTTAGCGGAATCGAAGTCGATTACGCTGGCGGAATACGAAAACACACAGCAAGTACTTAGCTGGTCAGACATCGAAGGGAGTTCAGAGGTCTAAAAGTTGGACGGCTTATGGAGACAGCGACGGCAACAAAAGATTTGGCCAATTTGTTGACTTGTTTGGCATTTGATACTTGATACGCTTATGGGACAACCATTCCCATTCCCCTCACAAAAAAAAGGGAAACAAGTAAAGCTCACATGCGAGACTGATAAGCTACTTGAATGCTGCAGATTTCCCTTCTCCCTGTGCTGCCTGATGCTTAAAATATTTATAAAAATATGAAAACGGAAAGGAAGCGGCAGTCTAAGCTGATATTGTCGAGCCAACTAGACGTATGCGTGATACGTGCAGAGGGGGCCGCTCCTCAACTATAAGTCGAGCACTCACTTTGCTTTTTTATGTGTGCCCGGGCCGATAAAGTCAACACAATGATAAATCGTTGCAAGGGTCCGAGGACGACTGGCTACTGACCATGTGTGTGTATAATCGAATTTTTATTGATACAAGCAGCTTAGGTTGAAAGGATGTTGGGCCAGCAATAAGTCGATACTTGGTCAAATAAAAAATATATACTAATACGTATTTGTATCAATTGCTTCTTATCAAGGGCCTCGTCCCTGGCCCAGACAAATTACCTTATGAATATGTTTAAAGGCCGGAATTGGTCGTAGATTCTAAGCCGACTTTGCGACTTGAAGGAGGGTCAAAAGGGGCACAAACTGTGAGTGTTTCACTTACCTTACTCCCAAGGAACACTCTCTCCTGCCAGTAACTCAATTAGCTCAAAGGCAGCCCGAGCTTCGTTGATAATTCATTTTTCCCCGACAACCCTTTGATTGGCATCTTGATAAGATTAATCAAATTTTCATAAATTTCTACAAGACACAAAGTAGCGTGAAATATGCTCGACGCGCAGAAAAGGGATTTAGGCGTAATTATATAAGAAGGAGCCCTGGAAGGGGGTTATAACTCAGCCTTTCAGCGCGACAATCGAGTTGACAGCGAACGCTAAGAAGTCCCTGGAAAGATGAGGGTTCGTTATCAGGGGAGTCCCCGGAACCTCATTCCCTTCCTCGCGTAGTTTTCTTTTGTTGCATACTTTTAGGCAGCGCACTTAATTAGCCGCCCAATCTGAAAGGAAATACTATACTCTTCCATATACACACTCTCGAGAGCAGGCAAAAGGGTTCTGTTCCGGGGGGAGACCACAAAATAAATCTCCGGGCAAAACCCCATGTATGCTTGTAGTTTCGCCTCTCTTTTCATTGAGTATTTGCATTTAAAATTCTAAGACGTCTGAAAGCTTCTTTACCGTGGTACGTCAGGGAAATTGTCAAAGTTGGTGCAAACTTGAGGATATTTACATTTCGTTGCCCCACTGTGGGCAGAAGTTTGCCTCCGAAACGAATATAAAATGTAAAACTAAATTTGCACGTTGCTCGCAGCGGCAGAAGAACATGGGTTTCACCCAGAACTAAGTCGGAAGCAGTTGCCTTTACCCCCAAAAACTGCTTAAGAAGCCTCGGAGGATGCGTTGCCAGGACACCTTTACCTTTTACCTCCAGCTATTAGCCCTGAGAGCAGACTGTGAAAGAAATAAGGACTTAACAATCTTGACAACTACTTTCCGGTTGACATGCAATTTCCACCGTAGATAAATTGAAGCAGACCCGAGAGCTGAAAACTGAAAACTGCTCAAAAAATCACTGACTGAGTTGGGTTGGCTGTGCAAATAATATTACCCACTGTTTCTCATTCTGATTTCTGCCTCATCACTTTTCATTGCCTTTTTAACAGAGAGAGAGAGTGGGAGCGAGGGGTTAGCAAAGCCAAACACAATTGCCATCAACGCGCGGGACATGAAGCGGAAGCTAACTTGAAGCCGGCACGAAAATGCATTTGCCACCCCGCCTCCATCCTCAGAGTATCCCATAAAAAGCCATCCCAGAGATAGTTGACTCGATAGCGCAGCGATGGAAGCAGCAGCAGCAGTTTCCGTCCGAAAGCAGGAATTTACTTGACATTTTCATTAGTGCCGGCACAGCCACAAAACACTTTGCCAGTCTGGCGGCAAAGGAGCTCCGCACAGGAACTGGCACTGGGATTGGGAAGCTGGGTGAAGCTGAGAGCTGAGAGAGCTGAGAGCTGGGGACAGGCATCAGGCAGCCGCACTTTGATAGAGGAGAACTCACTCATGGCTGCGTTTTGCCTGCGGTTTCAGGCAGCAATAAAAATAGCAGGGATTGCCGCCAATACACAGCACACATGCGGACAGTGGTAGAAGGCCTTATCTTTAAGAGTTTTCCGGAAATATTATAATTATTATATTAGTATGACCACGAGTTAGCTAGAACCCTTCACACTATTATAAATATAAAAGAAAAACCTTTAAAATTAATTATTTACAAATAGCCGAAGGAAATCATTGCCTACTTTTGAGCGGATACATACAGGGAAAAATCTAGAGAGAGACCTTTTTATCTCCTGTGACTATAATATTTCATTGATCAAGGTGAAAACGGGGATACGAGCTAAGATCATAAAGAACTATTGTTATATAATATTTATTTTTATTGATTATTGGATTAATTATGGATTTAATTTAAAAGAAGTCCGATTATTGGTTATTAAAATATTTGAAAATATTAAGAGCATTGGCTTATTCTATTATTTTTGTTAAGGAACGTAGATTTTAAATTTCTCTTTCATATTTCTCTATAATGTATGCTTTCTTAAAATAAAATCAAATTTATTTGTGCCCATAATATTTCTTTTAAAAAACTAAAAATTGGGATACAAGCTCAGATTATAAGGAACTATTGTTTTATTTCTGATAGGATAATATCAGCTAACTTCGGAGTTCTTAAATGGTTTTTAGGCAAATAATGTGATGAAATAAATATAATTTTGTTTGATTAAATTTTTCCGAGAGGGTTCTGTCAGGAAGCTCCAGAGTTGCTTAAGGTTTTTTAATTAAATAAGTTGCTGAAATGGTAGTTTCAATTTTTTAAATTCTGTTAAATATATTTATGTTACATTTATTGTTGGCGGACTATTTTTATATTTATTTCTAAAAATGTTTATTTTTCAGATACATTTTTCTTGCCATATTTCCAAATTTTTCGAGAGTCATTTCCCCATTAATTTCAGTATTTCTTCTCCCGCCAACTATAAGCTTGTTAATTGAGATTTCCACTGTACGCATGGAATATGGCCAAGCAATTGGCAATACCCAACCCAGTCGCAGTCCCATTCCTCCTGCCTGAGCCCACAGATCACGCACATAAACCCCATTTGGAATGGCTTAGTTCTTGGGGTTTCGCAGCCGCACGAAAACATTCCCGGCCCACGTCGACAGTTGTCACTGAGCCCCGAGAGCTCGGAGGGTGTGAGTTCTGCCTGGGATGGGGTTGCGATGGCTGGGATGGATGGCGAGTCCGATAGAGAGTTTCTCATCTTGATTTTGCACTGTGCTCGGGGCTCCTTCTGCCGCTGCTGCTGCCTTTTTCTCGTCTGTGTGCTCGTGCCTAATGTTGTGGGAAATTGCATTAATTATTCTATTAGCAGCGTAATTCGTTCTTAATTGCATGATAAACTTTATTGCCTTTTAGGAGGATTGCGAGCATAAGTATAAGTGTATATTGCACGGTCACCCTTCCTTTCTCGCAGGATTCTTGGCATTCGATGAAATGTTGCGCCTAAGTAGAAATTTATTTCACTTAAGTGGACATCTTAGTTGGAGTGTAGGACTTAGGGCAGCGGTAGCTCTCTCTGTTTGCCGGAGATAGTGACCGGCTCTTGATGGGCTAACTGGCTAACTCGCTTGGCAACCTTTTGCGCCTTCAAGACGACTGTTTACGACGCCGCTGATTAGCCGCGATTTTGAACAGCACTCGAGGCGATCTATCTATCGGGGGAAATCTAACGGCGGCCTGTTCAGGTGAGTTATCTAAGCGAAATCCAATTAAGCTTTATCGCCTCAAATTAATCAGGGCGGAACAGCTGAACACAATGACTGAGCAAACAGAATCGTTCTTAAGTCAATATTAATCAAATCGCAAAACCAAATGAACTTATCGATCTCTCGGCTAGGTGTTCCACCCGAGGTAGTAGGTGTCTCAGAGTGCTGGGCATAGGTATAGCCTCCAAAAGATTCCCGTTCGCAGATAAGCCCCGTCGAGAGTGCTGGCACTCGAAACTGAATTCGAATTTCCAGCGATCAAAGCGAGTGATTTGTTTGTTTGATTTTCGATTCGATTCAGCCAGAGCCCGTGTTTGTTTAGGCAACGAACACGAGCCGGCTCTCCGTTTTTAACCAATATTTACCGTCCCCCATCCACATCTGCATCCGCATCCAGCTGAAAGCCCTCTCTCACCGTGCATGCAATTAATTTAATTATGTGGTCACATCAAACTATCCTTTGGTCAGCCGGCTCCTGCCTCTGGCTCTGGCTCTGCCTCACCTCTGGCCCCCCAAATGAGTTGCTTTTAGCGGAAAATGTTTGAAATTCTGAAATTGAGTTGAGTCCGTTCTATAGTTTAACCACATTTTCTGCCGGCCCATTGATGAAATTTGCGAAACTACTAAATTGTGGTAAACTCTCATTGAAAGCCTCACATTGGGGGTCGGGGTCGGGATGGAGCCGTAGTTCTACGGAACAACTTTAAATGACTTTGAGTGTGGTGGCATTTTGCATTTTTACCATAAATTGTATTTTAATAATAGCATTAGAAAAGTAAATGTAAAGCTTTACGGCAAAGGGATAGCATAATTTAAATTAATTATAATTATAATTATAAATATTTATTCTTTATTTATTGTATTGTAAAAACATAATGATTGAACAATGAGTAATGAATTAAGAGAAACCCCGATTTTTGCTTATTAAAATATTTATAAATATTATGGTTATTGTTTTATAATAATGTATTTAATTATTTAGTTTTTTTAAGTGTTTAGATACAATTCAGATATTATCTATCTAGGTAAAGAAAAGTTTTAAATACTCTTTTATATTTCTCAATTATTTGAGCTTAATCGGTAAAAATATTTATTATGTTTGGGGTACCCCAAAAATCACTTGGTTTATGAAATCACTTTAAAATGTGTCTTAAAGTATGCCATAAAATGTTTAAGGTACCAAATTCAGTGCAAATTGGTTTATTTTTACAGTGATAAATTTTGTAGCATAGTTTTATACACTTTTTTAAGTGATATCAAAACGCTAGTGATTTCTGTAGCACTCCCAAAAGTGTACGTCTTCTTGCCATTTTAATATTAATAAATAACATTATGAGATCAAAATGTTTTATATCATAGTTAAATCTAATTATGAAGTAATGTTTTGTATAAAATATTTTTTAACATAAAACCCGTAAACACACAGGGATGTCACAGAAAATTTCTGTCAGAAATTGCTATAAATCAATTTTAAAGTCTTTAAAAAGTATGCAAATAAATTCATAGAAAGTTGGTTATTATTTTTGGATGGTGTAACATTTTATAGCAGAAATCCTGATATATTTTACTAGAAGATTCGTAGGTATGTTTATAAGATCCCTCCCAGTAATATCCTTTGCCTTTCCTATCCTTTGCCCCGATTAATATAATTTAATAAACCTTCTTCTGATTATCCTTTTATTTAATAGCTGATTAAATACCCCTTGCTTCTTAATTATTATAAAAATCTATAGAAATCCCAACATTCTAAGACCCCTGTAAAGCCATCCTCCATGTGTTTATTTGCCTTACTTTTGTGGACCATTTAAAACATAAACCATTACTGAAATGAGCAAATAAGGCGGGCAAATCACGTAACGTACCCCCGGCGAAGGTGCGGGAGTGGGTGTGGCTTAATGTCTCTTTTTTTTTTTGCGGACTCGTAGACGAGACCGAGACCTCGATGGCAGGGCAAACAAAGTCAAGTGCTGGCCGGACAGACCGGCACATGACAACCGGGGAGAAGGCCGGGTCAACAGGCCACTCTTTTGGCTAAGGCGAGGGGTCAATATTTGCATAGGCGATAAGCGGCGCAGAAAGCAAATACCTAAGTATCCGAGTATCCGGGTATCTGAGTATCTTTTTAATTAGGGATTTGTCCGAGCGGCGAATCGAGGCGACAATGTCAAGCATCAAAGACAACAGGCAAACAAGGCCGATATCGATTGCCTATCGGTCTATCGATCGCGATAAGCAAACACACACACACACTCGTCAGACGATGTTCGGCGGCATCCACAAAGGGGGAAAACAATTTGCTGGCTTGTGGACACTGCGGCGACTCCATTTTGGTCTCCGATCCGTCTCCGGGTTTCATTGTCAAGCCACCAAAGTCGAGCTCCTTATCGCCGGCGAAATTTACAAATCGATATCGTGTTCGGAGCGAGCTTTTGAAGATGCCGTCAATCATGCTGCCACATCCGATTCGCCAGATACAGATACAGTGTCATCGAATTTATCTATTGATTTGAGTTTGAGTCTGAGTCTGAGTCGGTGTCGGAGTCGCGCGGGGGTGGTGGTATCAGTTAAATCAATTAAGGCTTTCAAGTGGAAGTTTTGCCGATCGCAACACGCTTACCCGTGTCACTGGAACTGGAACTGAAACACGGGCGAATGGGAATGGGAATGGGTCTGGCCTGGGCCGGGGGTGTGTGCATCATCAATACCAGAGCCACCTTCACCCCTCCTTCAATTACTTCGAGTGGTAAATGTGGTTATTCCATTTAATCATGAGGTGCGACTGGTCCAACAAAGCCCGTACATTGTTTGACTAATGTCTCACTCCCAGCCACTTCTTCGACTAATTGAAGTGCGTTTCCCGGGCCAAGGTTAGAGCCTTAGTACACGTATATCGTTTGGAGATTGGATCAAAGAGTTTAGGTGGGTTAGGATTTCCTGGGAATTAATTTAAGGTTTTTATTAGTAATAAAAAATTAGAGCTAATTTTCAATTTATATTTTTAAATCTTAAAATATCTTTTTTTTAATAATATTTATATTAAAAATTATTACTGTTACGATCCCTGATTTAAACACATTTTTCTTAGAAATACCACTTCTGAATTCGAAACACTTGTCCTCTCTATGAACTCTTCCGAACTCCATATGTCGGGATGATAACGAAAATTATAAGATCGATTGACAAGCTGATTGTTTCCATTATAGCTGAAAGGCTTGAAATGTAATATCTTGGTATTTCTGGGAAAATAGAAGAATGTATACATAAATAGCTACAAAATTTACAGAAATCGGTTCAATGTTTACTTTCTAAATGAATGTTGTACCTATAATATACTCATATTTAAATATTTCCGTTGATTCTATAATTTTCAAATGTCTAGCGTTTTGAAATCACTTCAAAAGGTGCCTAAAACTATGCTTCAAAATGTGTTATCGTAAAACAAAACCCACTTTGCGCTAAACTTGGTGCTTGAAGATTTTATTGCATACTTTTAAATACTTTTTAAAGTGATATCAAAACCGCAGTGATCTCTAAGGGCACTCCCCCAACTATTTACCAAATCTGTTTTTTAATTTGAGTGTTCTTAATATAATAATTACTATAATTATAATTAATTATATAAAAAAACACCAGCCCTTCCCAATTTCCTAATTACTCTTTTAACTAATACTTAATTTTCCCTAATCTTTTTTTCACGCGTCATTCATTTCGCTGCCAAATCCCTACTCTCGGTTCAGGCGAGTAAATAGCACTTGAAGTACATAATCGCCTACATAAGGGGCTCGGCTCATATATGTATCCGCATTGAGAATATATATATAGCATATATATATGTATATTGGGGGAAAAAAGTACAGGAAAGCCCTAAATTGGCGCAGGCGCAGTGCCTCGGAGCTCGGGCTGATGAGCTCCAATGGCACCGCCAGCCGGGGATATCCCTGCCCCCCAACTCCGTGCTTGCAGGACGTCGATGCTTGAGCCAGGCGAATGGCAGCACTCCAGTGGCACACACATCCTGGCTGCAGGATAATACCGAAGCTCCCTAATCGGGCATTCGAATTGGTTGGCCAGCAGCCAGCAGCGAGCAGCTAGAGCGCGCCTGTAAATACTCCTGTACATAAGTCCTATGTGGGGACGAGGTCCTGGCTGTCGGCTGCCGGCTGTCGGGCGTATCCTTGAGTGCTCAAGTGGGCTGATAAGCCAGGCAGCAGCCAGCAGGACCACCCAAATAAAGACGCCCCTGCAATGCGGAGCAGAGCGGAAATGTCAAGTTGACGCTCTCGCCGGAAGTGCTCAGTGCTCAGTGCTCAGAGCCGAGAGCTGGGAGATAGAGACGGGACAATGCCAGCAGCCAGGACACTGTATCCTTCTCGGCATTACCCAGTCCCGGGCACGGGCGCTTGAAAAAAGGGGCTGCGATGCGTTTAATCAACAATAAAATCAGAAATCAAAAACTTAATGAATGTCCTTTTGTCATTACGCCGACAATGACACCGAAGGATGCCTTGCTCGGGGACGGGGTGGCTGCTGGCTGATGATGCTGATGACGGGTAGTTACAGCATCCGTGTCCGTGTCCTTCTCCCCGTCCCTGTCCGCGCTGGTGCCAGTGTCCGGATGATGGCTGCGATGATGTTGATGGGGCAATGACGGCAACGAGGGCTCTTAGCGCGGCTGATGGCCGCCACATTCCGTAATAGCGGTAACAGGAAGGGGCCAGAACCGACCCACTGTCCATTCCCCACTTCCCATTCCCCCCGCTCAACGCTGATGGAGCCCGCCAAACGCTTAAAGTTGAATCACTTGCCCACACGTTATGACGCCACGCAGTCTCCTCTGCAACGCTGAAAAAATACATTAAAAAATTCTTTAACAATTGAATTCTTTGTGGATCTTATATGTTTTTGAGCTATTTATGATTTTAACTAAGTAGAAGTCTTTAAAAACCAACTAGGATATTATTTAGTTAGCATAAAAAGTCCATCTATTTGAGTTTTTCACTTAGTGTTTTCGAAAAGAGTGGCTACTTTGGTAATAAGGGTTTTGTGTATTTTATTTATTTGATTTTTCACGAACTTGTACATAAAGTATTCCAATATGAATACAAATAAAAAGCACTTCCTTAAATTTTGAAACCCGGTAAATTTTCGGGTCAGTGTGGGTCGCCGCAAAAAAATTCAAACCCTGGGCACACCGGCAGTCGCCGAGCGTCAAACTCGAGCTTTAATAGAATTATTGATTTTCCGCGTTCCGAGAGGAGACTCCTGTCCCTCCTCCATCGCCTCCCTCACTCCTCACTCCTCCCCCTACCCAAATACACCAGCACACGCACAGCATGTGCAGGTCTTTTTTAGCTCGGCAATGTCGCGTTCTTGCTTATTTTAATATTTCGCCGCACAATGTGGCCATCGCAGGATGTGTGGGCCTGCGGGGGAGGCGGGAGTTTATGATGAGTTGGCTAACAGTAAATATAATTTACGTTCGGGGAATGGGCGGCCAGCCACTCAGACACATGGGTTTATTTTGGGCGAGATGGAAAATTTTGCAGCGCGCTCGGTGGCCCAAAAGATGTCATCGAACCGGAAATTCGAATGTGTTCGCTCAAAAGGCGGGGAATACTCATGGGGAAACTCGTTGCAAAAGTTATAGAAAAACAAGGTGAAAGGTTAAAGTACATAAATATACATGGATAAATATGCTATATTAAAAATAATTAAACAAGAAAAATTAGGTACATTTAAAGAATAGGTATTGTTTTCCCATTTAACTTATGTGAATACTTTACAATGATAAGCAGGATGAAAGTTAGACATTTTTATGGCTTAGTTACTGCTTTATGAATCAAAAATTATGACTGTTTTTACAAATTAATTTGAATGTTTCCCCCAGAATAGGAATGTCAATCCGAAGAGTTAAAAAAAAAGGAGAACAATTAATGTAACAGCTTTTGCTAATTGTTATTATTTATTTTTAATGTATTTACTTACTGAAGAACGATACAAAATTTAAGAAAGCTTTACCTTTACGTATTTGGAATGAGGGAATTGATAAATGTTAGGCTGGTACCCTATTTATTTAACCTAACACTTTAAAGGTGTAAATTCGCATAAGTTCCTTTAAGAGAAGAGAACACTTTTTAGGAATCCTTACAAAAAGAGGTTTAAAAAGAAAGTATGAGTCTAGTGCATTTCGAAACTAATCTATAATAATAATAATAATAATATGAATAATATCTTTATCTATGTACATTTAATACATATATTATTTACTTTCCGAATGTGTTTGCTTAAGGAAAATAAGTCTTGTAAAATTAATTAAGCAAGTTGTTATGAATTTATAGTCAAAATTGTTGTGATAATGTGCCATGTTCCTCCTGGGAGTTGTATTCTTTCCTTTATAAAACTGTGAAGTGGAGACTTGACTTGATAATATTTCACATGAATTCAATTTGGAAAAATATTGAGAAAAGGCCAATCCTGACGCGTGATAGAATTTAGCCTTACAAAATTATTAAATTGCTCATTTTTATTTAACAATTGAAAAACATTTAACATTACAAAATGGACTTTTTGCTGATATGAAATAAAAACGTTGAAGAGGTACTTTAATTCAAATTAAATATGGAAATTAAGTTTAAATTAAATACATTGTTATCGTAGTTTATCTCTGGATTCTTCTTTATTTGATTTTATTCGCTCTCTTGTTATTTCAATGTGAGTTTTCTTCTTTTCCAATTTTGTAGTATGACCGTAGTCTCTTTTCTACTTAATCCTAATTTAATTTAATCTCGGCGGAACCTTAACATAAAATGCTAAATGCTTTTCAAAATGCTAAAAGGGCTACACTATGCCATACTCGTAGTACTCAGTTAATACTTACAACGTATATTCTCTCTAACACCACTGAGTAGATATCAGTAGTTTTAGATAGAAAACTAAAGCAATGGATTTTATAGCAAATATGGATTCAAAATTATAAAGTTTTTCAACTTTTATTTAATTTGTGTTAGTGACAAACCGAAACTTTAACAAGTTTAGATTTTAAATGACTTAATTAAGCTCCTATACATTATCCTTTATAGGAATTTCCCCCAAACATCATGCTACCTACTTTGCAGTTGGGTTATTAACTTGAGACTTGTGCTGGGGAATTAATTAAGTTTCCCTATTCAGAAGCTGGAATTACACGCCACATGGAAATGTATCTGTGTGTGCCACATAAAAGGATGCCCCTCCGTGTCAAGTTGAGTGTGTGCGGGTGTGTGGGTATCTATCTAAAATGCTAAGAGCAGCAAAAGATGTTGAGCCCCGAAATTTCGTAAAGCTCCGCAAATAACGGCAACGTCGGAAGGAGAGGCAGGGCCAGGAAGGACAGGGCAGGGGCAGGAGGGGGTAAGGAAGGAGAACTGGGGTGGGAGGCGATAAAACCGCAGTCTCGGAGCAACGGGAAAAAGAATATAGGAAATAAGAACAAGATGAAGTCGCCGGGGCAAAGCGCTCGCTTAGCCAATCAGCGAGCGGCGGGGGCGGAGTCTATCCCGAACTGGTTTGCCGGCGCTTTTTATGTTGATTTCGTTTCGTGTTTTTCCTCTTTTTTTTCGTATCTCGTATTCTTTGGCGTTTTTCGCCTGCGTTTACGCTTTGCTCATCTCTCTTTGCTCTAATTTTTTCGATGGGTTATCTCGCTCTGGCACGAGGCCATTGGAGCGACAGAGAGAGAGCGAGCAGTCGACTGGGTCTGTGTGTGTGTGTGTGTGTGTGTGTGTGTGTAGTGAGAGAGCAGCCGAGCGAGGGAGACCGCAATAAGTGAGCGAGGGAGAGAGCACTTGAGAGGGAGAAAGGGAGAGCTTGCGCATTGGGGAAGGTGGCGGAGAAGGAAGGAGGGATAAGGATATTGAGATAAAATCTTGAATATTTTGAGGTTCATCCAACGGGAGTTTTTGGGTATTTTTTTTATGTTTTATGATATGGAGATGGAAGATTTGTAATTTCTTTTTTTAGCTTTTTAAAGGATGTTCTCTTAATAGAAAAGGATATTATAATTATGTATTATGTTTGATTTAGTTGGCTCTTTCTTACATTATAGTTAGGAGGTTATTTTGAAGGACTTTTTAAGAGTAAACACGTATGTTCTCGAAGGGATACCATATCCCTTCGATCCTTATGTATTTCCCCACTGTAAGTCCACCCAGTTGCTACTTTTTTAGCGTTCTCCTAGCAGAGCCTGTATATAGAAATCCTATTTACCAGTTACTCGAACGCGGTTGGCTAAATCCTGTCGCCCGGACACCTAATCACATGTAATGCGCGCGCATTATCTGCGCTCTTATCTCCTGTCTTCCGGGGGAAGCCACTTCCTCCTCCTTCTTCCCTCTCCTTCCCCACTTTTTGCCTCTTCTCTGCGAAATCCACTTCGTGCGCGATTTGCCGAGTGCGAACCGAAGGCCGTCGCCATTCACCGTTGACGGAGGTGCCAAGTGCCGAGTGGGTGTCGCCACTCCCCCTCCTCGAGGGGCATAAGCGCACGATTTACTCTTTCATCCCGAATACCCGAATACCCTGTTTCCGCACCGCTCGCACTCGCACCTGCTTAGCCTACGCCCACGCCCACTCTACACGGTGTAGGGATGTGTGTGTGTTGGTGCTCGTGCCCCTGTGTGTGTGGCATAATTCCACCCGAATTTGCAGCAAATCCATTGAGTTTCGCCACAGCGCAGAAAAAATAAAAGAAAACGCGCAGCCGACAGCATGAGGGGGCATGGGTGGGATGGGGAGGGGTTCGGTTCGGCGACGACAAGTGCAATTCTGCGCCGGAACAGGTTTGCCCGATGGCTGTGTGCGTGCGAGGGAGAGCCGCTCTCTGGCTCTCCCAAAACGCTGCTCTCGCCGCGCTCTCTGCCCCTGTGTGTGTGCTTTGTTTTGGTCGCTCACAAACGCACACAAGCAGCAAAGCCTGCTTGCCTAGCTCATCAGAATGGAATTTCGTAGTATTTCTACTACCTTTTGGAATCCCTTCGTTCTGGGGGTAATGTGAGGTTGGGTTGGTGCATAATTTCGGGACTTCGGTGGTTAATTCTTATAGACTAGATTTCTTTATGAGGAAATCTATAGGAAGGTTTTATAAATTCCACTGTCTGCCGATTAAAAAAAATAATCTAATTGGAAGGACAACGTGTTTCAGGTTCTTATTGTTCTTATTTTGGGATGAACAAATTAACAATTTCTGAAATATCAAGTTCTATCCCACGACCATAAAGCTGGAATTTATCTTTAAGCTTCTTTTTGGAGCACAGAGGAGTACTGCACCATAAAAGTTATGATTAATTAAACAAACTAAATGTATTTTCGGTAAATTCTATAATTTTACTCGTAGTTTGTATTTTTCTTTAAAAGGCTAAATAATTAAAATAGTTAAGCATTTTCATTTAAATAAGAAAATATTCCCTAAAATTTGTTTTGCTTAACATTAGAAAATTGGAAAAAAATTTTCGAATTTAATTGGAAGTTCCCATAATTTCGGTTTGTTGCTTTGTACTGAATTGGTAAGAACAAAATTTGGTTACTTTTTTCAACCTTATCTAGCTTACAGAATAATTCCATATTCCATAAATGCTCACCTGATGTTATCCTTCCATTTGTAAGACCAATACTAACATGCAGAGCCCTTATATTAAGGTAATCCATAACTAGGGCATATAACATCAAGAAACTGCCTAGAAAACTGTAATGGCAGGAGACAACGGGTCGCTAAGATTGTCCCCAGCTCTATTGTAAACATAATGACAATTGATCATGGATATTGCGGCGAAAAATGTAAAAAGGAGCCCTGCACATGACACTGTTAGATTCTTGGGGATAAAGCGGACTATATGACAACGGAGCTGAGAATGCTAGACCGGACAAGATTAGGTAAATATCACCCTATGCCGACGGCTCCAAAATTAGCTGTGGGAAAGGGTAATCGAATCCACCTTCCACCTTCAATAATCAAGAATCAGCTACAAATTCTCAGGCTCCATTTTTCTAAAGCTTCGTACTCAGACACGCGAAAAGTGTTCCTAAGCAGTTCGATAGAGCGAGAGGGTGACTATTGAACTCTCGTTTTGACTGATTGCTTAGGAACACTTTTCGAGTATCTGAGTACGTAGCTTGAGTATAGACAAGGATTTTGGCCATTTAAAGAGCACAGCTGGAGGGCATGGTCAAGGAAAAGTGATCATAAGAAATCAAGGCAATTCTTCGGCAGGTAAAGAATACAGGAGCTGAAAACCATTGATTAGAGGGATATCAATAGGATCTGCAGTCACCACCGGGCATTGGACAATGCGTGAGTAGTAGGGGGCATGTCCTGATAATGGTATTGCTATTTAAAACAAGAATAAGTTTCTGTTAGTTCGGCCCCTTCCAAAAAAATTAAAAAAAAAAAAACCATAGATAACGGGGTGCTTCACGTACATTTGGGTATAAAAATTATGTTGTGGACGCTCTTAGTTTAGTCACAATCCATCTTTGGAAGGGGCCGAACTAACAGAGATTTACCAAATCAAGCTGCAAGGCGATACTAGTGGACTGGATTGAGGCGTCACTTTTAAGCTAAACTCGTTGTCGGATGAAGGGGAGTCTCAGAGTAGTAGGATTATTGGAATTTCTCTACGATACAGGCGGTACTGGGATTGGATCAGTAAGGAACATATCTCTATTGGAAGGCTCTACAAGAAATCTTACCACTTATACCCAACTACTTACCACGATTAGCCTGATTGTAAATCCAACTCTTCTGCATCAATTTCAATCTAGCTATACATTTAATAATATTAATAAATTCATAGATTAAATTCGACATTTGAAATTAGATTCTATTAATAGAAGCCACCTAAGAAAAGGGATTACAAATCAAATTCGAATATGTTGCTATCTTTTCTGCTTATCTACTACTATTTTGCACCACCACATGACGCTTTCTCTGCACCCACACATGTACGCACCCCATTAAGAGAGAGAGCAGCTCTCTCGTGCACTCTCCCTCACGCACACCGACAGGCCTGCACAAATGGAGCCGTGGGCGAGAGAGAGCCGCCTAAAGAGGGGTTGGGGGCGACGAGAGCCCAGCCGAAGGCGAGAACGAGACCGAGTGCCGGCACCGGCAACATCGACTGCGACGCCGGCAGCGCGCGCGGCATTCGCAGCAGGCGAATGTGCGAAAGCGAAAGAATGCCGTCAGTTGTCTCGCAACTTGAGCTGTGAGAGGATGTCCAGACGCGTCCGCTCACCAGTCACCAGTTAGTCACCACCAGCAAGGAGAATCCAGTGAGGAGATCGATCTATTGCGGGAAAAGGACTCTGACAGCCACAAAGCCATAAAGCCCTCTGAGCCCTGAGCCCTGAGCCAGCCTGAACGCTTCGCTGGACTTGCCGGGGACCTTTGTTGTTGTTGTGACTGCCGCGCATTGGACACGCCGAGCCAGTCCTGGTGACGCAGCGACGCGATCAGCTCCCGATTTCATGGCACTAATGATGTCGCGTCGCCCCCAACAACACCTACTTGCACTCCGACAAAGGCAGCAGCAACTGCAACTGGCGTCATCGAATCCGTCACCGTTCCAGCAGAAAACGCGCGTCTTACCTTCTTTACCTTTGCCTTTGCCTTTGCCTCAGCGTGTGTGCGCGAGTGTGTGTGCGTGTGTCTAATTTGCCTCCAGAAAACACAGAAAAAAAATTAAATAAAAATATACACAAATAGTAGAGAAAAATCATTGAAATCGAAATCGCTCCCTTCCTTATCGCGGCCACAAATTGCAAGTAAATCGAATAAATCACAGCGAACCATCCCGAATTGCAATTAATGCCAAAGCGCCTGCATCTGGCCATAAAAGAACGAAATACGCCAACCGCCGAGTCAGTGATTAGAACTTTGAGTTGCCAGCGAGATGGACTTCCAGAGCGCCATGGAGACCTTCGCCGAGGCCTGGGTGGCGGCCAACGCCGGCCAGCAGGTGAGTGTTCCTTCTACGCAATCTTTGGTTTTCGTAAATCCATCTCCGGGGCTAGGTGAGATCTGCTCCGATTTGCCGCCGGCACTTCACGGGCATTAGTCAGAGATCGAGCATGGTACACAGTTGAGGTCAGAATTATAGCAGTTTAGGTTCGCTTTGGGGAAATTATAATAATTTCTCTGTTACGGGAAAAATCTAGTATGAATTATATTCAGATATTCTCTGTTAGATCATTGCTATAAATCAATTTATTTGAATTTTCTTCCATAACTTTATTTAAATTTTTTTTTAATGTTTTACTTATCTATATATAAATGTGTAACCCTTTTCGTTAGTATAGAATCTATACTATAGATCCCCCTTGCTTATACCGTTGAACCCATCGACTTGTTTTACATATTTTAATATTAAAGCTAAAATATCTCGAGTTCTCAAAGGTTTTCTTAATTCTTAAATATGATTTAAATTTAGAAAATTAAAAATACTTACTCCTAGCTATTTTTTTCTGACCTCAGCTGTGTCTAGTAACTTCCCCAAACCCCGATCCCAGAGTGAATCAGTTGAAGGCAAACATATGGCCCAGCGATGGTGATAAGGCCCCGGGTTGTAGATATGCGCTCGTTTCGCTATTTATGCAGATTAAGATAATCCTTATCGGCCGAGATTTTCGAGATCGGTGTTGCGATAAGCCCCGGCCCGGCCCTGCCCTGCCGCTAATTGCATTGTAAAGCCGATCCCCAAGCCCAGAGTTCTGACTTCTCGGGGGGAGCAAGAGAGAGAGCTTTTGCCAGCCACAGATAAGATAATCCCGACGGAACTTTGTCAAATGCTGGTAATTTCGGCATAAGGCATAAGGTGACGAGCCTAGATATCGGGACAGAGGGTACTGGGAACTGGGTAACCACCCTCCGGAGGTTGTCTCATTGGGGTTTGGGGTTTGCCAGCGCGTCACCAATTGTGCGCCGCTTTTTATCGCAGCAACAGCAACAGCGCCCCTGTCAGCGATATCGCAATTAATCCAAATAAGTGCGATAAAATTGATTATGAACATGCTGGCGTGATTAGTCCACCTCCGACTCTGACACCCATACCCCCTACCTCCTCGGACACATGTCCAGATATCTGGGTGTGTGTGTGCGCTCGTCCGTCGGTTTATTAGCAGACATAATTGATTATGTTGTGTGAGTGTAATTATTATTTATCTGGCACCGAGGTCTGACTTCTGCCTTCGACGCAGGCGAACCAACCCATTGATATCGCTCCGAAATCGCTGGGAGGGGGGTGACTAATCCAAGAATTTATGGATCTTATTTCCCTTTGATTCCGAAAAATGCCTGTGTTGTATATTAAACAAATCTCAATCTAACTGGGGACCCACCGCCATTGTCTTTTGGCCGAGAAATCATGCCACAAGAATCGACAAAGCTCTCGAAAAAACAAGCCGCTTTGAATACCCTTTTCCCGGGGGGAATACTGGGCTTCTAATCGCCAGTTGAGATTTATATATAGCCTTGATTAAACTGTAGCTAAGGAAACGAAATCTAGCTCAATTGATCCCCGGAGATTTATTAGGTCCGAAAGGGATTGAGTCTTCCGATTTCGATAAACAAAACTAAGGCCGATTTCGAAATTTTCTATAAATAAAAGTGTGACTCAAGCAGACACTTATTTGTTTTTGGTAATTTTTCTCTGGAAATTACTATGTTCTATTTCGCAACTCTGCGGTTCCTTAGAGCATTCAAAACTTCGGCTTTCATCTCTGCCTTTTTTTTTTGTTGTTTCTATATAATTTTTTGACAGTTTTATGTGTCGACGCATATGCTTAGTGAATGGGATTAAGATAAGACGGCGTAAGTTGTCCGGGCCAGATAATAAACCAGTATGGCCAGAATGGGAATCGAAATTCTTTCGTAAACTATAACAAATCATTTTCCGTAGCTAAAATCCGTGCCTTGCTTCGTTTTTGGTTTTGCAAACTAATTATAAAGCATTTAGTTTTATTGTTGTGATAATTTTATTTGGGTTTTTTTTTCTATCTTGGGGGGGAGAATATCGAAGAGATAATGCCTGGCTGGTTTCGGTGTCTTCGCACATGGTTAGATCACCTCGCCAGGCCTTCAGATAGGCCGTCTTATAAATTATAAATGGTTCGATTTTGTCTAATCTGAAAGTGTTAGGGGGGGAGAGGCCTTAGATAATGGAATATTTATTAATTGAAATCTTCTTCGCCGCTGCTTCCTGCTCACCGCCGATCAGAAGATCATTGAATAGTCATTTCCTCTGCCGATCTGCGAGACCAAAACTAATGATAATCGGGGTTAATCCGCATGCGCATCGAATCAAAGTCGGGCTGGAGTCCCAATCAAATGCATTCTTCGGGCCCCTTCCCACGTTTTCGGTTTCGTTAAATTCCGGTAGTCAAATGTCCATTAAATGCCGCTCATAAATGTCCAAACTGTTTGTCATCTTTGTGGCCGTTGTGGCCGTTGTTAGGGCCGCCTTCTCGCTCTTTTTCCTCCTTCTGGCTTTCTTTTCTTCCTTCAGGGGTCTAGCACCTATCTTTCTCAGAGTTCTTTGGTATTTATCAGGGCTTAGGCCCCGATTGTAACACATTTTTAGCATTTCATTCGACGCTTTCTCAGCCCCCAGCCCCGATCTCCCGAGATCTGTCAGTTGAGCGAGCGGCTTGTACGGCCCGATTATGCGCCTTCGCTGAGTTCGCCGAGTATGAGCGATATATATATATATAAAGATAAATATATATACGCCGCCACAACAAATATCTCGCATTTATTAATTATTCAAAGCCGATTGGATTATAATAATTTATAATGATTATTATCATAAGCTCGCCGGACTTGGCCTCAGATTCAGATTCAGATCGGAGTCGGATACAGATACAGATTCGAGAGAGACTGGGCTTCAATCAAACTAAGAGGTACTATAGGTACTCCCTGATCAAAACACCGAAAAACGCTTTAAGTTAATTACATGTTGTCAGTTTCTTCATTACTTGGAGTATGGAGTATGGAGCATGGAGTATGGAGTATTTTTTGGCACTTGCCTTAAATCAATTCCCCGCCACTATTACTATATTTCGTGATCGGTTTTCGTTCTTGTTCCATGTTTCTATTCCCCGGACGGAATCGGAATCGCTTTCAAAGGGGCCGCCTCGGGCTCGGGCTCTCTCCTCTCCGCTGCGGCTCCTCAGATAATCAACAAAACGTGTTCGACTTGTTGAGGTTTTCCTTTCTGCACTTATCATAGAACACCTTTCGGCTGTTGGCTGTTGTTGTTGTTGTTGGCCCGCTGCTAATGACACCTTGATAAAACGATTTGTAAGACATTGCGATAAAAGCGGTTCAGGCTTTGTAGCTTAAGGCGAACCGAAAGCTGATAAAAATGTGTGTGAGTACCGAGTACCGAGTTCCCGAAAAAAATAGAAAAAAAGGCGGAAAAGTTCGAATGATAGCGACAACTTTGGGTAATTAATTTGTAGGGCGGCTGGATCCGATGTCTCCCAGTATTTGTTTTGGGCATTTGTCATTCAGCTTAATCGGAATGCACGGACTCTGTGACAAAACACGAAAAACAGAATCGAATTTTATACAATTTACGCATTTCGAGAATCATCTCCAAAGGCCGCCTCCCCCATTGTCACCTTTTTCATTCTTAATTAGTGGATTTAGCTTGTTCGCCGTAGATATACGAGACTGCCTGAAATCGTTCCCCTCCGCAACTATTTTTATATGGGGCCAAATCCGTATTCCGTATTTCGTATTCCTCCGGCCGACATAAATTTCCGAATGTTTTGAGAATTATGACAAGTGGGTTGAGACAAGTGGAAATGAAATGAATATCGCGGGGAATCGTATATATATCTCATGCCGTATGCCGATTCTCAAATATATATATAGAGGCGTTTCTGTGATTATAAACTTTGGTTCTGATCACGATGACGATGATGGCGGGGCTTACACGAAGGTATTTTCGGTGCTGAAGATTTATTAGTTATCACTAATACGCCCCGTTGAAAATCATAAGCCGCCACAGCAGCCAGCCGATTTCTACAAGTCACAGCGACAATCGGCTTCCGAGCATATTTCTTCAAAGCCCGAACAGACAAAATGTCGGTAACCTCGTCTTATTTAAAGTATTAACTGCTAACTAATGTGCGACACATTATAAAGAGCGCGAGACGGAGCAGGCGGGTATATATCGATGCCGAACAGGTGATCGCTGTAGCGTCGCCGTCCCAGTGAGTAAGCGGCGATCATGCCTGGCATCGACAAAAGGGATTATATTTCCTAAGCGGGCCCAACAAAATGTGACCAAAGCTGGAGCGTCTGGAAGCGCTTATAATGCGACGCTCCGACTGCTGCTGCTGCTGCTGCTGCTCGACGACGATCGCTGAGCTGCTTACCTAAATCCGGCTTAAGATCCAACACACAAAATTAATGTCGTTGAAAAACACAGCAAAAGTCACACATTAACAGCGACGGCCGCGCGGATCGGGTGCTCTCTGGTGTCCCAGGAAGTGGCGATCGCCCATCTCTGCTCCCCCCGTCCCCGTCACCGACCCCGCCGAGTGGCCGGCTAATGGCTAATGGCGAGAGGAAATGCTCGGTGTGTGTGGACATCTTACAGGGGATTAGTTTGAATTTGCAGCGCAAAGCGGAATGCGGGAAAATAAGCCACTCGCACTTGGCCTCCCCGCTGGCCCCAAATCGATTCAAATTACCAACGATTTATTGGCGATCGCGCTCTGGCTACTGTGATCGCCTAATCCACTTATCAGTCTGGAATCTAGGCACCTCTTTCGCGTTCGAGAACTTCCTTTCTGAGTCTCTCGGTCTACATTTTTAGCCTTTTAATCGGAATCGGAAAGGGGCAGCAGGTATTAATCAACACATTCGCTTACAGTGTCCGAAATGCATTGATTCTTGCTTCATTTATTCCTTTGGTCACACTATAACTTTTGATTAGAACAATGATTGGAACGGATATATTCGTATCTACATAGTAAAAGGAATATATGTTATTATCTCAATGTCATTTTTAACTCTTAGAGATTTTAATAGTCTTGGTTTAATTGTAAATTTGGTCACACTAAC
Source organism: Drosophila tani (assembly GCA_008042535.1). Classification (NCBI taxonomy): domain Eukaryota; kingdom Metazoa; phylum Arthropoda; class Insecta; order Diptera; family Drosophilidae; genus Drosophila; species Drosophila tani. The sequence goes on along the minus strand of VNJO01012015.1, from coordinate 8,071 downwards.
ATAATGAACTTTAAATGGAATTTATTATTACTATCGTATTCATATCTAAAAAGTGTACATATCATTATCTCAAAATAATTCTTAGCTCTTCAACATATTAAATTAATCCTGTTTTATTAATCCATTTGGTCACACTATAAGTCTAATTTTTATTTCAACTTATAATTAGTAAAATGATTTTTGCTCAAACATTCGTATCCGAATATAAAAGAATACATTTTATAATTTTAATGCAATTTTTTATCTTCTCGAGATTTAATCTTGTTTTATTTTTACATCAGGTTACACAATATCAACTCATTTTTATTATAACTTGTGATTTAAACAATATATAAACTGAAATACTTTTTATTATTTCTATGCAATTTCTTAACTCAAAGATCTGAGATAGTATAAGCTTTATTTCCACACTTGGTCACACTAAAACATCGCTGCTATATATTACTCATGTTAAGAGCTTGATACAATTTTAAACTTGTTTAGATTTTAAATAGTTTTTATTTATCAATCATTAATTTGTTATAATTTTAATCAGAACTAATTAATTACCGATTAATCTTCATCCTTATCCACCAATCAGTCTCTCTTCAGTGCACCTGTCCCCGTCTGCCACCAAAATTTCCTTTGTCGCTCTCTAAAATCGAATGATATTTTCATAATTCATAATCGGCGTCGTAAAGGGGCCACAATTAAGTCGCCCGCACGACGATAAATCGATCATTAACCAATTTAATCTATATAATGGGGGTGACCAGCCGCCTTTTATCCAAATCTAATCAATTTCACCAATTCCACTGCCCCCTGAGCAAGGCCCTATGAGTATATAGTATATCTAAAAATCTAGCGCCTTAATTAGTGTGTTTGCCGTTTATCGGAGGAGGCCTTTCGACCGGACAGTTGGAGACCCAAACTCAAAGCCAAAGCCTGACCAGAGCGTTATATCAAATGCCCCGACAGTGTCGCCGGGTTAATCTAATCTAAGCACGGGTCTCCGGGAATTATGCGTCCTCATCGGAAGATAACCGCCGCACAAGCCCAAGAACGGAATTCGATAAATTCCCAATGTTATCATAATGAAGCGCCCCCAATTTTCCCCTGTGTGTGTGCGCGCGGTTTTAAGTAAACAGAATTTGATTGATTAGACACACAATTAAGACAATCGCATTACTGAAAAAAAAAAAATAAAATAAAAATGGGGGCAGTGGGAATTTGCCTCATGGACGCTTTTTTTTTGGACCGGACCAGCTGCATCCCTTGGGGGTCAGAGTTGAGTGTTGACCCGGCTTGCGTGCTTGACACTAACCCCAAAAAAAAAACAAATCAATTCCTGTGCAAATTGAAAGCCGCCACCAGGTGGGAAGTGGGCGGCATGAGGTGGGCACCTCGCATGTCTGGCGACGGTAGCCGCTTATCGGTGTCATCGTATTTTGTTCCCCACACGTGGGATGCGATGGCTAAACTTTGCGTGTTAGCCAGACCTAATCCAGCCGATGTTAGTGGCTGCAGTTATAGCACGGCAGGTAATGTGAATGTCAGCTAATCTGCCAAGCAAATTACACAGACACTAATTAGAGAGAGAGAGCGCGCGAAAGGGGGGCCTTCCACCAGCAGGAAGTTGTCAGCCATCCAGTCAGTCACTCAGTCACTCAATCACTGCTTCAGTCACTCATTCACTCATTCATTCAGTCTCCTATAAAACCCCGAGGGCCCCGGGCAGATCATGGAAATACGCTTATGTCGGATTATCCCATAATTTATGTTCGCCGAGCCCCGGGCCAGACAATGGATTTGCCTTTGCTCGGAGCAGCTCGCAGCTCACCTAATTGCCACGATCATCAGGCGGAGCTACCTTCGTGTAGAAAGGAGGCTAATGACAATGGCCAGAGGAAGCCTTCTCTACCTCTCTCTCTCCGGCAGATGACAAAACAGAAATTGTGTCATTCGATTGCAGGATCCGTTGGCACTAAAAAGAAGTAGGGAAGCGGCCACCGGAAGCGTAATCGAGTCGGGGAAGTGATCAGAGTGTGTGTGTGTGGGTTAACCCATTGTGCCAAGGAGGAAAAAATGAGCGGGAAGTGCCGAGGAAAAGTCAAAGAGAAAAAAAATAACAGCAGCAGCAGCAGCACTACCGGTCAAAAGGGAACAGGAACCGGAGGGCAGAATAGGAACTGGAACTGGGAACAACGAACGAGAGGAAAAAAACGGCTAGAAGACACAGACACAACCACCGAAGGTCCCCCACGTGCAATTAATAAAAAACGCTCGCTCGCCGAGAGGAAAACACTGGCGGAGGGGAGGTCGATCCCCGTTGCCAAGGCAATGCAAACAGGTGAGGGTGACAGGGCCCAGGGACCGGGGACAGCGATGGCGGTCCTAGACAACTTCGGGAACAGCTGAAATAATACCAGGGTCAGGCAAAAGATACGTATCTGTGGGCTGAAAACGGTTTATGCAGCACTAATTAACGAAAAAGTCGACAAGTGATCGATATTTTAACTAAGCGGTCTCCAGGAGAGTCCTAAGATTGCGATCAACTAGCTAAAAATAATAATAAAATATAAAAAATGTATATCTGGCAGCTAAAATCATTTAAGATAGCTAGAATGTAACCCAACCTAACGTTTGTTGGGGTAGCAACCTTTGTCTGCTTTTATCTTAAAGATATTATTTAATACTGTATCTTTTATACAGCGATCATAATACCTCATAATGGTTTATCTTAAATGTGTTTCGGGTTTTTATTATTACTCCAGATATCGTTTTTGGTTATACAGATTGAATCCTGAAGTAAGTAATTTTATTACTTACCTTAACATTGATTGAACGCTGTTTGGGGAATATAAATAAATGACAATTTGTAACATTTTTATTTAACATTTTAAATTAACCTTGTTTCAAGAATACATTTGGTCACACTAAAATTTCGAATGTTAAGTTTAACTTATCATCAGTACAATGATACATGTTTGTTTCCATATAAAAACAGAAATACCTTTTATTATCTCAATACAATATCTTATCTCTTAAAGATTTATAATAGTTATGGTTTCATTTGTACATTTGGTCACACTAAAATGACGAATTTTAATGTTAACTGATGATTAGTACATAGGTTCATGCAGATACATTCGTAACCATGAAAAACCTTAAGGATCACTAGTATTTTAAGCTCAAAGCATGCAACAAAGTCTGCAAACTAATATCTCAACTGTTTCCTAATTCAGCGTAAAAAGAAAAGTTGGCAAACATTTTCCGGCAAATACTTTCTTGGCCATAAAGATACACCTTTCAGAATTGGTTCCGCAGCCACTGCAGATTCCCCGAAATACTTATATTGCCCACAGTGAGAGCGTTTCCTGTTTGGCGATTTTTCGGGGCCTGGCCAAACGTTTTCCGCTTAAAAATAAAGACATATTCCAGCGTTTAGAGCCAGAAACAAATTCCAAGTGTCGCCAAAAACGGTATGCGGCGAGAGAGAGGTGAATATATATTTGGAAACACACATTTTTCTGCGGGCGGGGACTCGTAAAGTTCGAGTGCTGGGCCCTCGGAAAAGGGGGCGGGGCACGGAGGCCCATAAACTTACATAGTTGGGCCTGTTTAAAATGCGCTTAATAGTTCCAACATGTGGCGTGGAGAGACAATTAGGCAATAAAATTAATTCACACCAAGAAAAGCATTAAAAGCGACGCCAGACGGAGACGGTGCAAGGTGCCGTGCTTTCCACATTCGCCATCCTCTGTTTGCGTTTGCCGTTTGCCGTTTGCCGGAGTTGCCACTTGGCCATGCAACATTTTCGCACGCATAACTCGGAAATTGCCACTCCATGGTGGCGCGTGTCCGCTGACAGTTGGCGATGCTCCCTTTGTCACCCGGCCCCGCTCCCTCTCTTTAATTGACTTTTTTACGTTTTTTTTCACGTTTTTTACGCTTGCCTCTGCCTCTGGAAATGGCAGCGGCCATTTGTCTACGAATAATTAAGCCGATCTAACCAAACAAAAGTTGGCGTCAGCCGGCGAACTGTCATCGAAAGCATAAAATCATTATTCGCAAATGCCGGAGGGCCTGGCTAAAATTGTCAGGAAAATCGCATTTTCCAAGTCTTAAGACTGCTTTTATGGGATCAGGAAGTTTGACGTCAGAAAGATCATAAAATGAGGCTGTGAAAAAATCTGGGGAAGAGCAGCACACCTGGATTAATTATAATTATAATTATATTTAAGTGCATCTAAGGCGGGTTTTTTATTTAGAATTTTAACTTATTTCATTTAAACTTAATTTTACATGATTTAATTAGACTTTTTAAACCTTCTATTGTTCTTATATCTAAGGTAACAAATATATATTGTATTACTGTAACTATTACTATCATTTACAACCTAATTAGTTATTGTTTTATACTTTTTAGAGCTTACCCTTAGATACTTTTATTTTTATTCAAGTACTACCGTTACCTTATTCCCTCTATATCTTCTCACCCGATTAAACCCTTAAGCCCCAGAATGTATCCCTTTTTGGCCACAGCTTCTGAGGGGTGCCTTGAGTTGTCCTGTTCACTCATCTCTCAGCTCGGCAGCACGTGCTGCTTAAGAAAACCAGAATACAGTTGGCACACGCTTCCTGTCAGGCCTCGGGTTTCACTTTCAGCAGGAGCAGGAACTCGAGCAGGAGCTGGAGCTGCTCCAGGAGCAGGACTAACAGAAGTAGGACACTGCTGTTTCCTACACCACTGAGAGGGTGCTCTCCGCATCCGATGTGTGCCCTGATATGATAATCTCGCCATCGAGAGCTCGCACCTCATTTGTGGAACAGCAATTGTCTACACAGACCGAGAGAGAGGTCTTCCCCCATTGTGCGCCGAGCTGATGCCGATGCCGAGTGCTTCCTGTCTCGCTGTGGCAATAAAAACGGGAACACTTCCACTCCAGAACTCAGAGCTCGAGTCCAAGGTGAACCTTGGCATGTGTGTGCAAAAAGCTGAAAAGGAGAGGAACAGGGGCTGTACGTCATTTGGCCTCTTATCATTAACGACTTTTGTTCTTTTTGTATCGCGGGGCTGCGATCTCAAGTCTGGGGTTCTGGGGTTCCCCCTTCTCTCAGCTGCGATGTGTAAAAAGTGAAAGCGGGGGCAAAAGTGACCTAACGCAATGGGAGCAAACATTTTAATTGACCTCGATTGGGAGCAGGGGGGAGCTAGATGTCCTTTGTCCTGTCTGATCTAATCAGCCTTCGTTACCGCTAACTGTAAAAGCCTCGCCATAGCTCGATTGTTTGAAGTTTCCACCGTGTTCACATGCTGCTCCTGGTCACATCCTGTTTAGAAAACGTTTTGTTTTTTGCTTCTGCTTTTTTCCGAGTCCAGGTCCAGTCTGTTTAGGCCAAAGCCACACAAATTAAGTTAACTTCCTGTCTGTCTATGGCTAATAGCAAATTAATAAGAGCTTCCGGTCAATTTGGCTTGCGGTTTTCTGTCGCAATTCCCTTTCGCTGGTCCTGTTTTATTGCTGATTGTCCAGCCGGTGGGTGTGACCCCGACTGCGAGGACTCTGGCGACAGCTGTAGGATCGGAGTAAGACTTGGACTTGGTCTTCAACGTTTCATCCCTGACTTGGCGCCTGCCCTTGACACATATCCTGGCAATGCGGTGTTCGAGCCCGGGGCATCCTTTCCAGTCGCCGAGCACCGCTCAGCGCTCAGCTGTCTTGACTGCACTTACATTGCGAATGCACTTTCTGCAATTGTTATCTAAGTAGGGCTCTCGGCTATCAGCAGTCCCCGTCCGAATTTTCAGGCCGCTTCCTGTTCAGCCCTCGCTGTAAGACCCCTCAAGGTGCCACTTGCACTGGGCCAGCCAGCAAATGTCAAAGCGAACGCCGACGCAACTGCAGTTACAGGAAGGAGCAGGACGAGCAGGACGAGGAACGATGTCTCGAAGATGCCAAGGGTCCTGCTCGGCTGCCTTTGCGCACAGCTGTCCAAATTGTGCAATTGAAAAGGTTCCCTTCAGAGCCTAGTTCTCTCTATATGAGGAGAACCTTTGTTTAGCTTCTTAGACAGGATTAGAGCTGGATCAGGATAAGCTGAGAGAGTCAAGTCACTTGGAAGGAAGTTTCTTAGAGTTTCCTAACTGAGTTTATTTATTTTTGCTTCTTATAATCCCTAGATCTTGAAGTTGTTAATACAATTTGAATGAAATTCAAGTTAAAAGTATTTAAATTCATTTTATAAGCAATAAAAAGAGGTATAAATGGAGTAAAAAATAAATAAGCAGACAGTTAGCTTAGTATATAATTTATAATAATTATTAATAACACAATCCAGTAAGATCTTAATTAAGAACCAGAGCATGCTAATACATCTTTGCTTATCCAAGCATTTACTTCGATATCCACTCTCTTCCTCAACATCTCAACATCTCCTCCTCCTCCGTTCTGGTCGCAAATTATCTCATCAATTAATCCCGTCTCTATCGCAGACCATCCACTAACGCCAATTAAAACTCTATATTCCGTACGACCTCCACCATTTCCGATGCAGCTCCGCCCCGGCCGTGCAGCTTTTATCAATTTAGAGCAGAGCCGAGAGCCGGGAGCGGAGGAGCCGACATCATTTACATTTTTATTTATCGAGAGGGGCTAGGCTACCTACCATTGCTGGGCGCAGACATGGCTGCCGCGAGTGGAGCGAGGAGGAGGAGGATGTGTCTATCCATCTATCCAGGGCCTCTTCTTCGCTGGGGGATATTTTTCACATTTTTAGCTTAATTGCATTTGGCTGGCCGCACGTTCCGGCCGCTGTGGCTTCAGAGAGGCAATTGTTTATCTTGCGCTCGTCTGCGCCGCGTCTCGTCTCGACTCGTCTCGTCTCACGTGCAACTCGCCAACTGGCAGCAAGTGGCAAGTAGCAACCTGCAACCAGCAACTGGTATTTTCCTAGCTGTCTTTGCTAATAGACACAACCGCACACACACACTGGCACACACATGAAGTGCAGTTTGCAGCTTGCAACACGGCTGCAAAGTCAAACAATCGGAGGGAGAGACAACAGTTTGCCGCAAGTAGGGGGAGTGTGTGCCTGTGTGTCTGTGTGTGTGTTGTGGTGTTCTGTGGCTTGTTAAGTTTAAGATTGTTTGATACAGGGTCCCAGTCCCTGCCCCATTCCCTGCCCCTGCCCTGCCACTGGCCCCCAGCTACTTGCAACGTGTTGCTGTTACGAGGCTTTCGGCGCTAAGAGACATGTTTTCAATTATGATTGCTGGCGTGTCTTATTAATTACAACCATCGAGCGATAGACGGCATTTAGTACAGCGTTTAGTAAGGGAGCGTTTAGGGGTGTTATTAGGGTTTAATTGTCCATGGGAATGCTATAAGCAACAAATGGGCTTAACACAATTTTATTTAAGATAATAAAATGAAAGGGGAAATGTGGGATTTCGTTCTTGAATTGATTTTACTTCCGTTTCTTAATTTTTCATCCTGATCCTCTATTTAGAGGCCATCCATCAGATACATACACGTGCTCAGTGGCCTTTATGCGCCTTTCCGAATCTGTAAGCTGGCCCAGAGCTCGGACTGAGCAATCTAACTGATTGCTTACAAATGAATCTCAATTAAAATTAATTCAAAACATGAACCGAGTATTATTTACGCGTTTGACACTCGCTAGAAGTGGTCCCCGTATAGATGCCGCACTCACAGATTGACACACATCTCCGAAGGGCGGGGAACTGGCACTGAAACTGGAGATGGATGGATCATCAGTTCCAGAGAGGGAGAAAGAGTTCTTCTGAGAGCTGGAAGACTGCAGACTGAACACTGGAAGCCTTCGCATATCAACGGCATCAATTAATTTGGTATTCGTGATTCTACTTAACATCGATTGACCCCGACAGATTAGTGAGCGAGGCGAACGAAATGTTGAACTTTGCTTTCGAGCATTCCTCGGGCTCCAGTGGCTACTGAGTGGCACCAATGGCTCCCAGAGAGAGAGAGGGAACTGTGACGCAAATTGTCGAAGCCGCAGTGCGATTATTTACATCTCTAGATATTTGAGTTAATTGAGCGCATATAGG
>VNJO01012012.1:0-69215 GCA_008042535.1 Drosophila tani | reverse complement strand
ATCGAGCCAAGACGACAATGCGTCCCGCTTCGAAGCTAGCTGTTCTAGATGTGGTGAATGCGGCTGCTTCACGGGGGCGGGGATGTCGCGGAACGGATTAGTGGCTATCGATAGTCAGTTAAGTTTGAATTAGGCGCCATCAGAGTTAGTATTATTTGTCTGAGATATTTGAAGTTGTTGTGCAAGGTCACACTAATAAGGCCAAAGTTAAGCCAAGTTTAGCCGCGCAGAATCACTCCGATTTGCGCTATCCCAGAGAGAGGGAAGAGAAACTGCGGTATGTAATAACCCAAGTGTATTTCAGGTTAAGTTTAACTGTTGTACATTTTATAGAATAAAACGACTCTCATTGTTACCGTTTACCAAGCGGCGGTCTTTGACTTGTTGAAGGCATTTCCCCGGGATAGTTGCGTCGGCGTCAATAATAAATAAAAATAAATTAATAATAATACTAAATAATAAGATAGACTTTACTTATTGAATTTATGATACGGTTTATCAAATAAATAAATGTTTAATTAAATAACACATTACAATATAAATACATAATTTATCGATATATCGATATCTTGATATATTTTCAACAACCCTACACTTAACGTAGGACGAAAATAAACAAATTTAGTTTTAATCTTTTCTCTGCGCCGTTTAAGCCCAGTGAAAGGCATGGCCAACAGCTACGACATACCCAGTTGGTGGGTTAACCAGGCAGCTACATTTTCCGCCGGCAGACTCAGTAATGGTAACTGTTTTTTAGGGCCGGCAAACCGCCTACTGGTCTGCATTTGGATGTGCTGAAGGACGAGAAATTGGTCCAGAAACTGATGGTGGATGAGAAAAGGTGCTATCTATTCGGACGCAACAGCCAGATGAACGACTTCTGCATAGACCACGCCTCCTGCTCGCGCGTCCATGCGGCCTTCGTTTACCACAAGCATCTCAACATAGCCTACCTCGTGGATCTGGGGTCCAGTAAGTACACAGGATATAGGATATGGATATGCAAGAATTAACCCATTTATTGATTGTTTTAGCCCATGGCACTTTCATCGGCACGTTGCGCCTGGAGGCCCACAAGCCCACGCAGCTGCAGATCAACAGCACCTTCCACTTTGGAGCCTCCACCAGGAACTACATACTCAGGGAGCGGCCTTCGGGGCATCACAGCAACATCATGGAGGACCTGCCGCTCAGCGAGACCAGCGACGGAGCGCTGCTGGGCCTGCCCGAGAGCCAAACTGAACTGGATGTGAGTTGAATATAATTAAATCTGCATTTGGGTATATTTCGATATTTTCTTGGGCCACAGAATCTCACCGAGTACAACACGGCACACAACCGACGGATCTCAATGCTGGGCATTGACGACGACACCAATATGCGGAAACAAAACGCCCTCAAGCAGGGTCGCCGCAGCAGAAATGTCACATTCAACGATGAGGAGATTATCATCAATCCGGAGGATGTGGATCCCAATGTGGGGCGCTTCAGGAATCTGGTGCAGACGACTGTGGTGCCGGCCAAGCGGGCCCGCTTCGATGTCAACCACATGGGCATCCATTCGGGCAGCAGCAGCCTGGCGAGTGCCAATGCCGCCCACGTGCACCAGCTGTTCCAGCAGAGTCTGGCGGATATGAAGCACCATCACATGTCCAGTAGGGACATGCCCCCGCCCCATGCTGTCCCTCACTCGCCCACCAATTCGCTGTATCAAGGCTTACCGGCTGAGGCGCATGGAAAGGGCGACCTGGAGCCCATTTCACCGCTGAGCATTGGCTCCAAGCTGGGTCTGCTGCTGCCAAATCCCGCGCCCGAGGTGCTGCCCGTCTTCGATGAGGCGTTGGAGCCCACCTCCTCGCTGGAACAGAAGTTGGCTGTGGCCAATGCGAATGGTGAGGTTTTTTAGGAGCAGAAATCTTGTAGTTATATACCTAATATATCTGCCTTCCCTTTGCAGTGCGTCGCTATGTGGAGGATCCGCACGACTCCAGTGGCGAAGGCGATGCCCTGTGTCCACAGAAAAAGAAGTACGCCAAGGAGGCCTGGCCCGGCCGCAAACCCATGCTGGGGCAGCTGTAAAAGTCTCTCCCTTAGGTTCGCCATAGTTAAGTTCGTAGAAAGGTAACAAATTATATAGAATCAGAATCGTAAAAGTACTCGGTGGTCGACACGTTCCTGGGGAAGACTGCTATAGGTTCCGTTTAGAGCTGTAAAACCATCGATAGTGCCCTTACTCGATATTTTCGATAGTGATAGTCCAAACCATCGATAATATCGATACTATCGACAAAATAAAATGGGTTTAAAAGATTTACTTTGCTTAAAAAAACCAAATTAAATGGCATAATTTATATAAGATTTTATATAATAAAAAAAATTTAAGAAATGTTATCACAATTACTGTCTATATAGATTTTATATAAAGATAGTTTTTGATATTAATGATTGGAAATTAAAGAATAATGTTTTGGTCTGTTTTTAAGAATACACAAATTTAAGATTATATTTATTGGCAAAAACTTGTAAATTATATACGAATTCACTGATTTACTGCTAACGCGATGTATCGATGGTGAAAAAGAACAATCGATAGTGACGCGGAGCACAACACCATCGATAATATCGATAGTATCGTCGATAGTTTTACAGCTCTAGTTCCGTTCCCTCACCACTGCTTTCAATTACTACACATTTATTACAAATTTATTATTTTTTTTTATAATAAAAGCGTCTATTTTGCAACCTTTAACAATTCACATCCTGCAGCTGTGCGGATATCTGGGAAAGGGTATCACGTCGCGGATGTTCTTAACGCCCGTGACAAGCTGCAGGTAACGCTCGAAGCCCATGCCAAAGCCTCCGGTAGGAATTCCTCCGTACTTTCGCAGGTCCACATACCAGGACAGGTTCTTGGGCAGCTGCGGATGGGATCGCAACAGGTCGGGATCACTTTCACGCAGACTCCCGCCGCAAAGTTCTCCAACTGAAGGCATCAGGAGATCCAGGGCGTGGACTACATTGGGGTTGGAGCGGGAGACCTTCATGTAGAAGGGCTTTTGCTGCGTGGGCCAGTCCACGACGAATACGGGGGCAGCACAGTGGGAGACAAGGAACAGTTCCTGGTCCTTGGAGAAACCCTCAGTCAGGCTAATTGGAGTCTTTAAACTATCTTTATTGTCCTGCAGCACTTTTAAGGCATCGTCATAGCTCATTATTATCCATGGAACTTGCAACCAAGCGAGATCTGCGATGGAGTTGGCATTACGCTGACAGAAATGAAGATCCTCGGAGCTCGTTTCCAGTAATCGATTCGTTATGGACTTTATCAGCTGCTCAATGAACCGCGCCAGCTTCTCCAACTCCTCCAGCTGGGCCAATTCCGCCTCAAACATGTAGAACTCGGCTAAATGCAATGGGGACTTGGAGTTCTCCGCTCGAAAGGCAGGCGCAAAGGTGTATGTGTTGCCCAGTCCGTAGGACATGGCCTCCAGGTGCAGCTGCCCGGAGACACTGAGGAAGACCTTTTCATCGAAGTAGCTCTCCTCCGCCGGCACATTCGGCCTTTCCATCTGCTTGAGCAGACCTGCAGAGTCGGGTTGTACGCGGAAAACCTCGCCTGCTCCCTCGCAATCGTTGGTGGTCAGCAGCGGCGTGTTGATCTGCACGAAATCCAACCCGTCCATGTAGTCATGGATGGCTTTCTGGGCCTTGTGCCTCACTCTCATCTGGGCGGCGATGTAACCGACGCGAGATCGCAGGTGCAGATGCTCGCGGACATATTCCGGTGGATGCTTCTGCTTGGGGCTAAAGGGAAAGCCCTCCTGTAGGTGTCCGTCGGCTGAGTACCATAATCTTGTAGGGATTAGTCATATTTTTTTTAAATATCATTAATAGTTACCCAACATCTCCACCCGATCGGCGTGCAACTCAAAGTTCCCATTGGGGGCCACTTGAATTTGTCCCGCCGCCGCTATGACGCTGCCCGGCGCCAGATGCTGGTTTTCTGGAGTCCGAGGCACCACCACCTGGAACCGGCTGCTCGTGGATCCATCGCTAATGTCCAGAAATGTGTTGTTCTTCAGCCGGCGCACGTTCTGGATCCAGCCCTTGATTGACAATAGTTTCCCTCCATTTAGAAAACCAATCGGGGAATCTACTGAGTTATGGCGCCTACCTGAAGGCTTAGGGAGTCACCTGGCTTGTGGGACTTCGCAATCTGGGCAATTCGCTTGGAGCTGCTGTAAAATCGCCTTAAAAGTAACATTTTGAACTTAAATAATTAGTATGACCTGTTTTAAAAACATTGTTCTTCGCGGTCACACTGTTTTATGATAACGTTCCTGTTTCTGAAACAGGGTTGGCCCTGTGCTTATCGTCTCTTTTAAAAACATCGATAGCAATGCTATCAGTGTTCCCAGATCAGGGGTTTTCCCCCTAGATTTAGGGTTTTTTGACGTCCTAGGGGGGAATTTATAGGGGGAAATTTTAGGGTTTTTTCGGAACTGACTTAAAATTTTCGAATAAATCTCTAAAAAAATTTTATTTTTTGGTTGTTTTATTAATATTGATAAGAACATCACATCACATCACCTAAATTGGCGAAAATATCAAAATAAGTACTGTACACGATTTTTGTATCGCTTAAAAGTATTGCCAGCTGATGTTGGCGCCTTTACGATACTAAGAACTGGTATTCCAACGACATTTTTCCGCTTTGAAACGTTCCACGTCATAATTAGATATTTCTTTTTTTTAAATCTTTGGATATATCAGATTTTTTTGAATTTGGCGGGATTTTTTAGGAGAAAATACTCGATAACATCGATGCTGGCATCGACGTTTCTTTCGTGATAGTCCATCTCCAGATCTTCTTATTTTTGTTCACCCCATCTATAGATTCTCTTATTTTTGTTCACCCCATCTCTAGATTCTCTTATTTTTGTTCAACCCATCTCTAGAGCCGCTCTCTGCTCTCTTGCTCCCAATTTTTACGCTCTCAAAATTGACTGGATTTTTTAGGGTGAAATATCGACTATTTGAAATTTTTTAGGGGGAAAGCAACATTTTCATCTGGTAACACTGTCGAGACTGGAGTCGGCCACCAATCGTCCATCGACAACAACAACGTGTCGCGTAATTATTTTCCCCTCTTGTTGATAAATAAAGCCAAATAAAACAAATTGTAAATACACACTGGCACCAGCGAGCACCAACGCGACTATCAGCAAGGAACGGGAGAATCGTAGATCGATCGAACGGCAGTGAAGCGTTGTTAATTAGACGAAACCAGCGGCAATCGAAGTACAAAGCAATCACAATTCCCCAGAAACCGCTCTCTTAGCCATATTAAGTGCAAAGTTTGCAGCATTCTCACTAGACAATACGACCACCAGAAGCGGCCAGCACAACCAAGTATTACGGCGGAAGAGGAGTGCACCAGGAATTCACAGGAACCGTAACTGCCACAGGAACAGAAGAGACTCGCTACAATGGCTGCCAACAACTTGCGACAGATCCCGCTCACCTGCAGCGGACACACGCGACCCGTGGTCCATCTGGACTTTAGCGACATCGTTGACAGCGGCTACTTTCTCATCTCGGCGTGCAAAGGTAAAAGTCGCGTAAAAAATCTCATGCAATTTGGCGTCCTTGCCGAGCTATAAATAGTCATCGTCCGCCGCCGCACAGTGGTTGTGGTGTCTTAAATTCGGGGGAAAAATGTTATCATTCCGGTATATAATTTTTTTTAGTGAAATATTTTTGTGATTTAAAGTTTCAAAGGTCTTTTGAAGGTTTTATGGGCAACAGTAACTTAATTTGATATTCTTTCGTTCCATCCTTAAGTTGAATCAATTCTTATAGCAATATTAATAGATATCTAGGATCTAAAAATATAATTTTGATATTTATACTATGAAAACCTTCGAATGACATTTTAATTCCTTTGTTTCGGATGACTAATACCAATTTCCTAGCATATTTCCAGTTTCTATAATTTGTTAAGTTGAAGGAATATGTTTAAATCATTTTTAAACCGTAGTTAATCATCATCATCTAAACAGGATATTTTTTAAAAGCTTGCTCGACCATTGCAAGTATTATAACTACTTTACTAGTATATAAAAATAATATTCTATACGGATATATTCGGATGAATAGGCCCTTCGTCATCTTCGATAAATCATACTTCTGTCAGAAATAATCCTACAAATGTTTAGAAATTAATATGTTTACTGATCAAGGTTCTGCCATTGTTTTTTTGTTCGCTTTCGTGGAAAAGATGCTGCATCAGCGATCGGCGAAACATAAACATATGTACAATATGTACTATAACTGGCGAACAACAAACACGATTTAGCTCCGTCTAGCCTGCGCGCGTTGCCTTGACCCAAATGCAAAGTCATTCATCGCGAGCGAAACCTGTTTGCTGCGAACCCTTTTCCCGCCACTACTCGCATGCTACAAATTTCGCGTTCTTTGCCTTGAGGTGTCAGCTAGTCGATGCGATTGCTATTGCTATTGCCACTTCGTATACTTGGTGTCTGTGTGTGCTTTGCATTTGTTGCTTTCGCCAAGTGTTGCATTTATGCGGAAAGAGCGCGAGACAGTTCCCATTGCAAGTTCAAGTTAAATTCGTTATCGCCTTTTAACGTTACTGGCTTCCCCTTGTTGAGCAACTTTTCGAAACTTTGCTTGTTGTTTGCTCGCGATCTCGGTTTCAGGAAGCGCCTTGAAACTTCTATATTTATATGCTGTAAATATGCAGGCAGACAGGCAGCAGCTGCTCGATCGGGGGCTGTCTCATCGGGAGAGGAAAGTCACCTCTGGGAGGAGAATGTCTACTCAGTCAGTGGATACACTTTCCAGGGGGTAACTTTTGTTGAGAGGGTTGACATGGTATTTATTGAGATTTTCTATTCCTTCTCTTCTTGCCTAGCATCCCTAGAATCCTGCTTTCCTTATTTAGTAGATGCTTTTAATACTATTTTTACTTTTATTGAGTAGTAAATATTTTAAAAATTTATTGTAATTTTGAATCATATTATTTTTTTAAACATCTATTGATATATTCGAAAAATATAGCATTACTTGGTTGGGAACTTTGCTGAAAGCTGGCATTTAAAAATGGCTTGCATATTGCAAAGCAAATGTATGGACACTAAACTGTATAAAATTCCTTTAAAATTGTTAGAGAATCTATAAGATTTTCATTACTAAGCAAGGAAGAACCCTGAAATAATTAATGATTTTAGAATAAATGGGAGGAAAGTCCCATTAATTCTAAAAAATTATTAGTGAACATTTTAATGGATCAAACTTATTACTCCTGCCCACCTGCCCAGTTTATCAATCTGGCGACTCATTAAAAATGTATAATCGCAAACTGATAACCACTTACATTTCGAATAAATGTGGCTCTGATCGAACTAACAAGTCGCGTCCCTGCCAGACGGCCCGTCTAACCGCTACCCTGCCTGCCGATCCCGCCAATCGGATGCAGTGGAAGTGACGTGAACTTGGGGAGCGCGCTCGCTCGCTCGCTTGCATGACCAGGTCGTTGGCCTTGGCGGCAGGCATTGAGTCAAGGTGGCTTCCGTTCGTTAATTTATGCACGCACGCTCTCCGCCAGTGCCTCCGCCGAGTGAATGCGAGTCCCCATCCCCCACTAACTGAGCCTTCTCTGTTCTCTTGCAGATGGCAGCCCGATGCTGCGTCACGGCGACACCGGCGATTGGGTGGGCACCTTCGAGGGACACAAGGGCGCCGTGTGGAATGCCACCCTTAACAGGAACGCCACCCTAGCCGCCTCCGGGGCGGCGGACTTCACCGGCAAGGTGTGGAATGCGGTGAGCGGAGCCGAGATCCACAGCTTCCAGCACAAGCACATTGTCAAGAGCGTGGCCTTCGATGCGGACTCCGAGAACATAGTGACCGGCAGCAACGAGAAGCTGGTGAGGGTCTTCAATCTGGAGCAACCAGAGGCACAGCCGGAGGAGTATGCTGGCCACGGGGGGGCCATCAAGCGGGCGCTCTTCTGTCGCGGCGACAAGTGCATCATCTCGGCGGCCGAGGATAAGACGGTGCGGCTGTGGGATCGCATGACGGGCATCGAGGTGCAGCGTCTACAGTTCCCCAGCAATCCGAACAGCCTGGAGATCTCGCGGGACAACCACATACTGACCATAGCCCACGGGTCGTCCATCAGCTTCTGGGAGATTGACACGCTGAAGAAGCTCAAGGAGGTGAAAGTGCCGACAAATGTCTCGTCGGCCAGTTTGCATCCGGACAAGCATGTCTTTGTGTGCGGCGGCGAGGACTTTAAGATGTACAAGTTCGATTATATTACAGGAAACGAAATTGGTAAGGAACCTTCACGATCTTAAACCCTAAAAGCTAATGTTCCGTTGCCCCACAGAATCCTTCAAGGGCCACTTTGGACCCGTGCACAGCGTGAAATTCAGCCCCGATGGCGAGCTCTATGCCAGCGGCTCCGAGGACGGCACTCTGCGGCTGTGGCAGACCACGGTGGGCAAGACCTACGGCCTGTGGAAGTGCACGGAGCCCTCGGACATGGGCAACTCCATCAGCTCGCCGCGCGAAGTCCAAGCGAACTGATGTTGGCGGAGCAGGAGTCGCTGCTACACGCCGACGACGACACACCGCAAGGGCACGTGATTCGGAGCTACCACGGCTGAGATCCGATTATCAAGAGAACAACTCGTAAACGATATTTCATATTCCAACGCTGAACTCTCTCTCATTGGCATTAAATGATAATCACACAAAAAAAGCATACATTGTGAGAAATGCAATAGAAATAAATAACTTAAGTGTCTCATTTGTGACGTGGTGGATGAATATGCAAGCTTAGATGTGGGTGCCCGTGGCCCAGCCGTGCAGGTAGATGGTGGTGAAGTTCAGCAGCGGTTCGCCCTGATGGACGTCGGGTCGGTTCTGGAGATGATCGAACCAGCGGGAAAGGTTGAGGTAGGCCTCCTTGTCCACCGGGGATAGGGATTTCTGGAAGAAAAAGAAGAGTTGAACTAAGTAATATTACACCTGTAAGCTCCCAGGCTTTTATTTTCAAACAATAACATCGAATTGATTTTATTTCTAATGATTTCTCCATTTTTCACGTGCTGATCGTTCTTATTCGCCAAACCAAAGTGTCCGTATATTCTTTTCTTAAAAATCTAGCTTAATTCAATACGTTAGGACTATTATCGATAACATTATTCCATCTGGTCCCTAGTGAGACCGTGGTGTTTACACACCCAAGATCCTATGGGCTTAAGAAACCCCCCTTTCAACTCACCACAAGATCGTAGATGGCATAGTACACCGCCAGATCGGCCAGCGTGATAAAGTGCCCCACCAAATAGGATTTGCTGGCAAAGAGCTTGTTGAAGTCGTTCAGGAGCTGCTTGGACACGTACTTGTCCTTGGACCCGGGCGCCACATAGAGAACGGAGAACTCGATCCACTGGTACACCTGAGCCTCCACCTCCCGCGATGCCTTGCTGTTCTGGGCCGTCTCCGACTTGGACTCCTTGGCCAGGCTCTCCAGGATAGTGGCGAATCCCGCCACGCTGCTCTTCTGGCCACTGGTGCGCGTTACGACCTTCACAACAGAAAATAAATTGATGCGAGGCCATGAGAATCATTTAATTTAGGGGTTAATGCCATGGCGCTTACCTGCTCCTCGTTCAGCTGCACCTTGCCGGGATTCACGCCCAGGCAATGGGCAATCTTTTGCACAGTTGCAACGTCGCACATGGTTAGCGTAATTAAAGTTATTTGGCGTGCAAAAAAAATACAACAAGGTATCAGTGTTGCCGATGTAGCTATTTTTTCACTAGATCTAACGTTATTCGGTTGATATTTAGCTATTGTTAGCTATTTTATAGCTGCGCCCTGGTAGATACCTATAGACAAGTCATCGATTGGTTTTTGGGCGCAATTATTTAAAATGCTGAGAAAGTACAGTATCCACACAAATAAATATATTTGGAGGTTAACAAAAGCTTCTGATTAAATTTATAACAACTTAATAAATGTAATGCGTCGTAAATAATATTTATTACATTTTATTTATAATTTCCTTGTCAAATATAGAGTCCTTAACATCAATTTCTATTAAGTTGATGTAACATTTCCTTGAGCCGCCTTTGATAAGGCCTCATAGGTGACATCGTATTGCAGCAGGAAGATAAAAAAATCTGCAGAGGCCACTAGCAACTGAAAATTAAAGCATAACTCAGTAACTAAAGCATTAATCTTATGTCAACTTACAGCTGTCAAGAACTTTAAGTCCAAAACAATGACACCTCCCACCACATGCTGACGCACATCCGTTTGCAACTGAAGAACAAAGTGGTTTACGGTCTCCTGAAGATCACTATCTGAGAAAGGCACGGCATTTACTAGGGCTAAACATCTAGATTGCTGAAAGTTAAACTATTAATACATCTTCTAGCTTAACAAGTATTACCCTCACCTCGTCCTGAACCTTCTGATTGAAATGAAGGATACTCAACACCTTGCCCAAGTGCATGGCCAGCCAGAGGAGCATGTAGAACCACTTGGCCCAGTCGGCCATATCCGGATTCTCAACCCTCTGGTAAACCAGAAATAATACCAAGTTAAAGTTGAGGAAACAACCCACGAAGAGGAGGACGATGGACCACTGGAAAGTGCAGTTCACCAGCCGGGTGAAGTGCGTCAACTGAGCGTGTTGAAGGCGGAATTTCTGAACTTCTGATCTGCGAGGGTTCATTAAGTTAAATAATTCGTGCTCGAGGTTTTCGGTGACCTTCCTCTGGCGCCAGGCAATTCCTTGAAGCAGAAGGTAGTACTGAACAAAGGATATGCTGCTGACAATATTCGGCATCACATAGCTAATGATACTCAGGATCGACTTGTAGATATCACATTTCTTGCTCCAGATATCAATGCCAAAAGCAAGGCAGGTAAAAATTCCAACCAGGAGCAGTTGCAGTCCCACAAACCTCCGACTTCTCTTGCGATCAATGATGTAATCCCGCTCCAGATCCGATTTGATAAACTCTTTGAATACATTTGGTAGCCAGTTCCTCCAGTGCCAGGTGAAGAGCATGATGACGAAGATATGGATCACATACACCCCGGATTCTAAGGCATTTAAATATCGATCCAGGGAAGCCCTCTGGATGGTCATGTGCATGAATTCCCAGTAGGAGGCAAAGGCGAAGCAGCCATACCAGATAATCATCCAACACAAGTGGAGGATACGATAGAATCTATTGGGACAGCCTGGGAGGATGGATATGGGTGCGGTGTTGGCCAAGACAGAAATTACCAG
This sequence comes from Drosophila tani, assembly GCA_008042535.1. NCBI lineage: Eukaryota > Metazoa > Arthropoda > Insecta > Diptera > Drosophilidae > Drosophila > Drosophila tani. The sequence goes on along the minus strand of VNJO01012012.1, from coordinate 57,874 downwards.
AAGCCAATGCAGGTTCTTATGGAGCTGTCGGTATCTCTCGGCATACTTGTGGTGGTATGAGAGATTCCTGTTATTAAGAAGGATTATTTACTGAAATATATTCCTGTAAATCCCAACCTACCCTTCTTTTAACCAAGCTTTGAGCCTGTTCCGTCTTGCTGGTAGTTTCTTCGTGCTCCACATGATGAAAACTAAACTTAACTATACTGAAACACCATCATTTATGCCTGTCAATTCCTCCTGACCACATCCATTAATCAAATCAATTAAAGAAAAGTCCTTAAACCAGCTTTCCCCTTCATTAGCCGAAACCACTCGAAGATGAACACTTCGGATCTGCTGCTGACCCTCAACCGAATCCTGGGTATATCCCCCAGCGGCAGAAGGGGCATCCTTCGCTGGATTCACTCCCTCTGGTGCCTGTTCCTATTAATATACATTTGGACCAATAGCATCAGGAGATGTGTGGAGTTCAAGGGCGAGATGGCCACCATTGAGAAGATTCTCTATTTGCTGGAGTTCCCGGGAAATATGTCCGTCGTTGGCTACCTGGCTTATCATGCTATAGTAAATCCCTCTGGAGTTCAGGAAGTGGAGTTAGAGATTCATCGTCTCATACAGAAATTGGATGTCAATGCAGTTAGACATATTTACAGGAGACATGACCGCCGGACGCTCCAGCTAATGGTCACCTCTATAATTTTCCATGGACTATGTGCTGTGGTGGACATTGTCACGTGCAACTTTGAGTTCTGGACCACCTGGATCAGTAATAGTATCTACAATCTGCCTGGCTTGATGATGACCCTGGGAGTGCTCCAGTACGCCCTTCCCTTACACTTTCTGTGGCTTCTCTTGGATCAGATTAGGCGACGTCTGGAGGAGCTGAAGCTGCAGCAGAGACCGCCGGCGGGAATAACCAAATTGGATGCTCGATATGAGTCCGCCTTTGCTGCGCTAGTGGACGCCGGTGGTGGTTACTCCGTACTCCTGGAGGAAATGCGCTCCACCTGCAACCACTTGGATTTGCTTCACAAGAATCTCTTGTCTCGGTTTGGAATCTTCTTGCTCTTGAACTTTGCCAACTCCCTGGCCAGCTTCTGTATGGAGCTCTACCTGGTCTTCAACTTCTTTGAGAATCCCCAGTGGGGAGAGACCTGGCTGCTCATCTATCGTCTGCTCTGGTTACTCATGCATGGTGGACGCATATGGTTTATTATGGCGGTTAATGAGGAGATCTTGGAGAAGGTAATTAAATCTTTTTTCTACCTAATTAGGAATTATTTTGGAAAGATTTTCTTCCTTCGCAGAAATGCCAGCTTTTCCAGTTGCTCAACGAACTGGAGGTGTGTAGTTTCCACTTGGAGCGAACCATTAATCGATTCCTCCTGCAGCTCCAGACTAGTCTGACCCAACCCCCGGAGGCTTGTGGTATTGTGCCACTGGATACATTAGCTCTGGGCGGGGTAAGTGAGTGGGGAGTCCCCCAATTACCCCTTTATGCCTTTTTTTGGAAACAATTAAACTTATCTTCTTTTGTTTGATGACAGTTTTTCGGTGTTCTGATGGCCATTGTCATTTTCCTTATACAAATCGGACTGGGCAATAAATCGCTAATGGGTGTGGCCCTTAACAAGTCGAATTGGCTTTATATTTAAGAATTACCTGTAATATTTATCATATTAGAACATTTGCTACTTATATCAAAAATAAAATAAAAACGAACAATATTTAAAATTTTGCAATATTATAATGTAATCTATAAAATATCAAGAGGAAAATCTACACAGAGATATTTATGGTATACGGAAACTGAGAATCCGCCTACTCAAATTCGTACAATTCTCATTTTGAGTACGGATTTTTTAAGAATTCTATATTTATATAGAAACAGATGTTTCTGTTCCTCTTTCCATTAAGTCTTGAAATAAATGTTTATGTTTTATTATCTACAAAAATAAATGTTGTTCCTATCATTAACTTTAAGATAGCTTTTCACTATTTAATTGATTTAATTAAAGGCCTAGCAGTATTTATATTTTGTTGTTTTAAGAGTATAATCTATTTATATATTAGGTAAAACCCTTTGTTCCTTTTGATCCTGATAAATCGTAGTTCTGATGGCCTTTTGTTATCCATATCATAAAAAATATGACTCTAATGGCTAATTGTTCGCTAGAATAAAAGCACGAACCCACAAGCTCTTCCTTTTATTCTTTCCCAATGGACAGACGAAGACTGTGCCTCTGGTTTACGGGAATCTCAGTCAGGATCCTTCGTGGCCTGCTAGCCTTTCTCCGACTCCTCCTAGTTGGTTGCAGGCGCTACGCTGGCCGCCTTCGAGATGTGGTGGCCGAGGCCGGAGCTGAGACGGGACTCCTGGCCATAAGTTTGTGCGTCAATCGAGGCATCCACCTCCTGGAGCGCCTCTTCTGGCTGGCCATAGTGATTAGCAGCGTGATTACTGCCCTGGTGCTGAGTCGCCTTCAGCTGGAGCGGTACTTCAGCTCACCCACGGTGATCTCTGTGGATCGCGACTATCGTGGCTGGAACGGATCCCTGCCGGCGGTCACGCTGTGCTACTACGATCACATAGACTCATTCAAGGCCAACGAGTACATACAGGAGGTGTGGAATGTGTCCATCATCGACGAGGATTACTTTTACTTCATGGACTTCCTCTACGCGGTGGTCAATGCCACGGCTGGGAACTATGCGGAGCTGGCCAAGTTCGCGGAGGATGAGCGATTCGATCAGATCGATCTGTACGAGATGATCCAGCGGGTGGACAGACCCTTCGAGCAGGTCATCAGCAGCTTTGACTCCAGCTTCCAGGTCCACGTCCAGATGGTGATGACGGAGCGGGGCTCCTGCTATGCCATTAACTCGCCCATGTCCACGGTGCTGAGCGGGCAGTGAGTATGGGATTCTCTGAGGGATTATTTTATTTTTAAATTTTCCTAGACCCGTGGCCTATGAGCTGATGCCCCAGCCCTTGTCCTGTCAGTATGGCAAACAGCAGTGCTACATTCGCATGGATCTCTATGAGAGCACGGGCGTGGTAAGCGATGCACAGTGGCCACCATTCAAGTCTCGAAACGTACTGAACCTTGCAGCTGGACGTCCACTCGCCATTTGAGGTATCCGCCACAGAGGCAAACATTGTGGCGCTGCACAAGTCCGACGAGATAACCGCCTCGTTCAAGGTGCTGGAAACGGTGTAAGTAGACCGGACTACCACATCATAAAGAGATTTATTTGTTTATATTTATTTACTCCCCAATCTCTGCAGGGCATCGAAAAACCTACGCGAGCTGAGTGTGGCGCAGCGCAAGTGTGTGTTCAACAACGAGGAGACGTCCAACCTGAAGGTATCTATCTATACTCTGGCTTATCTCTGGCCAAGATGCTTGGGTGACGGAGGCGTTGCCCTGCGTTTCGGTTCGGCGCATAAACAAATTTGTCTAGTAAAAAATAATAAGAAGAAAACCACACCTGATAAGCCATATCAGTGCAAGGAACTCGAATTCTAGACAGAAACTTGAATGCATCTTGAAAATAAGAGAAAATTATCTCAACACGTGATTTTTAGATAAACTTTTTATTTGGTAGTATATGGTAAGATCTACTCTCTTTGATTTATTCACGGCAAGAGAGCGCTAGTTTTTTTTTTTTTTTTTTTTTTTTTTTGACTACAAATCCGTCCAATCTAAGGCATGAATCATGATAGATCCGGCTCGAAGGACCACATTTTTACGAGTTATAGCTTCTTTTTTCCCTATTTTAATATTTTTTAATTTATATAATCCCAAGTACTTTTTGTTCTTAATATTTTTTTTAATATTATTTAACTTTATTTCCTTTAGATCTACAGCAAATCCCTGTGCCTGGCCCGTTGCCGTGCTGTCATGGCCCTGGAGATGTGCAACTGTGTGCCCTTTTTTTACCCATATGTGGAGGGACCCAGCTGCAATCCGGCTGGCTTCGAGTGCCTCCTGGACTTTAAGTGGCCCATCTGGGCCCTGCACATCTGCAAGTGTCCCTCCACCTGCACGGAGATTGAGTACACCATGCAGACGGTGAAGAAGAGCTCCTGGGGCGTCAAGAACAACGAGGAGGTGACCAGCAGTGAGACGGCTACCTCCAGTTTCCGATGGGATTTGATTCCGCCCAAGGTGCGGATGCGACGAGATGTGGTCTACAGCTTCGAGGATTTAGTGGGTGGGTCTAACCTTGGTAACTTAATATTTGAAATAATTTCATAATTAATTTTTAAACAGTATCCTTTGGCGGAGTCCTGGCCCTTTTCGTGGGCGTCAGCGTGATGGGTCTGGTGGAGATGGGCCACGTGATCATCTATAACATGCTGCTGGACGCCTTCACTGTGCTCCGCATGGTCGCCGGCCATGTGCGGTGGCTCTGCCGTCGAAGAGGTAACCGCAAAGAGCCAGAGCCACGACGACATCTCGGCGAGCGCCTCTCTTTGGCCGACACCGCGGAACTGCCGCCGTTTGACTATGTGAATTGATAAGCGACAATTAGCCGGCAACCCAAATGCGGTCAAAAGTTTAATGTTACTCGGAGGGAGGCGCTGTGGGCAATGGGGAGGGGGATGTGGCACCATTGGGGGTAGAAAACCATGTCGCTGGCATCGACTCCGCTCAGTTGCCAGTCGGTCTTTAACGCGAACAGTCGTCGTCGTCATTGTCTCTGCCGGAGACAGATTTAGGGCTTCTCCCACAACCAGATCCCCAGATATGCAAATACATTGTAGGCAGCGACGGAGAACCCTCTGATAAGATAAGCCTGCGGGGATTAGTTTGAGAATTCCCAGAGTTCCTCGGAGGTGATTGAACCGGCGGGCGGCATGCCGGAATCTGGAAGCTCGGGGGGCCAGGGCGGTCCCTCGCTGTGCCTGGAGTGGAAGCAGCTCAACTACTATGTGCCTGCCCAGGAGCAGAGCAACTACAGCTTCTGGAACGAGTGCCGCAAGAAGCGGGAGCTGTGCATCCTCCAAGACGGTGAGTCAATGCTCCGGATGTGGGCCCATGTGGGAATGGGACTAACTTGCGGTTGCCTCGACTCTCGACTTGCAGCCAGCGGGCACATGAAGACCGGCGACCTCATCGCCATCTTGGGCGGATCCGGAGCGGGCAAGACCACGTTGCTGGCGGCAATTTCGCAACGGCTGCGCGGTAACCTGACCGGGGATGTGGTTTTGAACGGCATGGCCATGGAGCGGAATCAGATGACGCGCATCTCCAGCTTTCTGCCGCAGTTCGAGATCAACGTGAAGACGTTTACGGCCTACGAGCATCTGTACTTTATGGTGGGTCCTGCTCCTGCTCTTCCTTAATAACCTTAATAACCTGTCCCCGCCCAGTCCCACTTCAAGATGCACCGTCGCACCACCAAGTCGGAGAAGCGCCAGAGGGTAGCGGATCTCCTTTTGGCGGTGGGTCTAAGGGACTCGGCTCACACCCGCATCCAGCAGCTGTCGGGGGGAGAGAGAAAGCGACTGAGCCTGGCCGAGGAGCTGATCACCGACCCGATTTTTCTGTTCTGCGACGAACCCACCACGGGTCTGGACAGCTTCAGTGCCTACTCGGTGATCAAGACTTTGAGGCATTTGTGCACCCGGAGACGCATTGCCAAGCACTCGCTGAACCAGGTGTATGGCGAGGATTCCTTCGAGACGCCCAGTGGCGAGAGCAGTGCCAGTGGCAGTGGGAGCAAATCCATCGAGATGGAGGTGGTGGGTGAGTCCCATGAGAGTCTGTTGCAGGCCATGCGGGAGCTGCCCACGCTGGGCATCCTCAACAACAGTCCCAATGGAACCCACAAGAAGGCGGCCATCTGCTCCATTCACCAGCCCACGTCGGATATATTTGAGCTTTTTACGCACATTATCCTGATGGATGGCGGGAGGATCGTGTACCAGGGACGCACGGAGCAGGCAGCCAAGTTTTTCACGGAGTAAGTAGCAGGCTGGGAGTGTCCTTTTAAGGAGTTTCTAACTTCCCTTTCCAGTCTGGGCTATGAACTCCCCTTGAACTGCAATCCAGCTGACTTTTATCTGAAAACTTTGGCGGATAAGGCTGGCAAGGAGAATGCTGGGGCTGTGCTCCGGGCCAAGTACGAACACGAGACGGATGGACTCTATACAGGAAGCTGGCTGCTGGCCAGGAGTTACAGTGGAGATTACCTGAAGCATGTGCAGAACTTGTAAGGGATCAAGGAAATATTTTAAGATATTTAATATAATCTCTGATATCCGTTTAGCAAAAAGATCCGCTGGGTCTATCAGGTTTACCTCCTAATGGTTCGCTTCATGACGGAAGACTTAAGGAATATCAAGAGCGCCCTAATAGCCTTTGGCTTTTTTATGGTGAGAAATAATACTCCCTATATCCTTCACATCTGTATTATCCTTCCTATCCCCAGATCACCGCCGTAACCCTGTCCCTCATGTACTCTGGCATCGGTGGACTCACACAGCGCACAGTTCAAGACGTTGGCGGCTCCATCTTTATGCTGAGCAACGAGATGATCTTTACTTTCAGGTAAGATCCTTCCTTTAACCTCTAGGAGTAACTCACCAAGGAATCTCTTCTACCAGCTACGGTGTGACCTACATCTTTCCCGCCGCCCTGCCCATCATCCGACGTGAAGTGGGCGAGGGCACCTACAGCCTCTCCGCCTACTACGTGGCCCTGGTGCTCTCCTTCGTTCCCGTGGCCTTCTTCAAGGCCTACGTCTTCCTCTCGGTGATTTATGCCTCCATTTACTACACTCGCGGCTTCCTGTTGTACTTCACAATGGGTTTCCTTATGAGTTTGTCCGCGGTGGCCGCTGTGGGCTACGGAGTCTTCCTTTCGAGTCTTTTTGAGACGGATAAAATGGCCTCGGAGTGTGCGGCGCCCTTCGATTTAATATTCCTGATATTCGGAGGAACCTACATGAATGTGGACACGGTGCCGGGCTTGAAGTATCTCTCCCTGTTCTTTTATTCCAATGAGGCGCTGATGTACAACTTCTGGATTGACATTGATAACATAGGTGAGTGAAAAGGGATTTAAAGCAGCGGTCTGCATGGTCATATTCTGTGGGGTAGGATTTTTCTCAGTCGCCGTCGCTGCCACTCACGAACAGTATGCACAAAAGAGAACAGAATGCACAAAAGAGAACAGAATGCACAAAAGAGAACAGAAGAACAGAATGCACAAAAGAGAACAGAAGAATCAGTGCAGACTAATTGTAACAGCGTGGCTAGATTTAGCCTTATTTAGCGTGAAATAGCTAGGTTTTAGGTTATAGCTATTTTTTTTGCCATATTACAGAATATTTTAGCTTTTTTTTCTTCTCATATCTAGTGTTAAACTTAAACTCATACAAATGCAATTTTGGCATTTGACTGTATTTAAAGGAATTATAAATAATAAAATAACCATTACAGACTGCCCTACCAACGAGGATCATCCTTGCATCAAGACCGGCCTGGAGGTCCTGCAGCAGGGCTCTTACCGCACTGCGGACTACACCTACTGGCTGGACTGCTTCAGCCTGCTGGTGGTGGCCGTCATCTTTCACATAGTCTCCTTCTGGCTGGTGCGACGCTATGTACATCGCAGCGGTTACTATTGACTTGGGGCAGGCTTTTATTAGGCTAAATTTCACTTTACAATCTTACAATAACTCGATTTCAGCTTAATTTCAGTTGCAGTTTGTAATTTTACATTTGTTAAGCACAAAACTGTTTTCATTCTACGTCTAAACTTCAGAGGAAAATATTGCATTCGGTGAGAGCTTGAGTCCCATATAGATCTTAGTTGAATTGTAACTAAAAGTGTGTTGTGGGAGTCCGGAGGGAAGGCGATCTGTAAGATCTATACAGGATGCACTTTACATATGGTTTTGTAGCAGGCCAATTAATATAAGTATGATCTGGTCACACTACGCTCTCTTGAGAGAGAAAGGCCTTAATTGGCCTGCTACAGTAAATCCTATCTTTAGGCGGTTGTCTGCCTTTTTTTTTTTAGATTTCTTCAAGATAGATTAAATAAATTAAGCTACAACAACCAAAAAAATAATAGAAAACAAAAAACGGGGCAAATATCATGATTAAGTGGGGCTCTTAGCAGTCAAAGGATATCTGTCTTTTCGCCTTTCCCCCCGAATTGTTGCTGCTGCTCGCAGGCACTTGGAACTTCCGGGCCGAGCCGTTGCTTCCGTTGCCTCCGTAGTAGGGACTGATGTTCTGCTGGTCCTTGCCCGTAAAGTTCTTCTGCGCCGACCGCCGCAGCTCACCGTCCACGTTCTCGCGCAGCGCCAGCCCACCCAGGTTGCTCTTCGACGAGCTGTTCTGCAAGGTCGGGTTCGGCCTTATGGGCTGTCGTTCCCTGCAGAACAGATCCTCCGTGATGCGGTCCACCAGGCTCGATTGCGTGTCCCCGCCAGGCTGGCTGCTCATCTGGCTCAAGCCAAACGAATCTATGGAGTTCTCGCTGCCAAAAAGGTTGTGCAGGGAGCGCGTCGAACCAGCTAGGGTTCCCACTCCAGAGGATGTCTGGGAGAGGAGGAGCTTACGCTGGGCAAACTCCTCGGGGCCAATGTAGCCGGAGAGGCGTGTGCTCGACAGCCGCTTGGCCTCGCTCTCCTGGCTGCGCGCCTGCAGGTACACATCGTCCGCACTCTTGCCCGCAATCACGCTGAAGGCGAACTTCTTGGCTAGCCTGGATCAAAGAAGAATGAAGTTGCAGTGAAGGGAACCCTCTTGTGAGCAGGGAAAACCCACCTTAGCAGCGTCTCGCTGTTGCTGGTGGTGTGTCCCAGGTAGAATTCCTGGAAGATGCGTTTCACAATGCGCGTGAGATCCGCCGCATGCTGGCGGAAGTGCTCATGCTTGGCCGTGATCTTGCGCTCCTGCAGGGCCTGCGAGACGGCCCAAAGAAGTTTCTGTGGAAATAAAAATGTGAAAAAGATATGAAATATGCGACACATTAATGAGGGTTGATATAGACTTACCTTCCGCTGATTATCCGTCATGCTGCTGCTGGGCGTGGCGCACATCTCCGAGTGGGCTCGCTGCAGCTTGTTCGCCAGCGGCGTTGCGCTGCTGGCCAGGCTGCTGCTGCTGCCGCTGAGACCTAAACTAAGCCTCGCCTGACCCGCGGAGCCTGCTGCTGCTGCTGCTAGGAGCTGCTTCTGCTGGACACCTGCCGTGGAGGAACCCGCTCCAATGCAGAAGCTCTGACTCTTGATCTTGAGGGCGCGCGGCGTCAGCCCGCTGGGTCCACTGCTCTCGGCACGGAACAGCTTGCTGCTCTGGCTGGCCATGTCCGCGGAGTCCTCGTCCTCGCAGGCATTGCGCTTACGCTTCAACAGTGACTCCAACTGATGGCCGCCCTGGTGGTCCGGCGAGAAGAGGGCTCGCTTCGAGCGCTCCACACGGTTTGCAATCTCCGGCTTGAACAAAGGCTTGGGAGGCTGGAGCAGCTGCTGCTGCTGCTGGAGGGACTTGGCTGGGCTCTGGAATAGGGCGCGCTTGGAGGTTTCCCTCGAGGGACCCGGCTTGATGAGATCGGTGCGGTAGAGGCGCTTGCGGGCGGATGAGGTGGGCGTCTTGCGGGCTGTGTGTATAAGTGATTAGTAATATTATTTCGCCATTCAATGGCTTATCTTATCGCCCGGCTTACCTTTCTTCTTGCTGCCCGGCGTCTTTCGCTTGGGCGTGGCCTTGCGCTTGTTGCGCGCTTTTCTGCAAATTTAGATTTCGCAAATTTGATTTATTTATAATATAATAACCTCATTGTAAATTTATTTGTAAAATCTTTTATAAACTATGCCATTTAAATTGGTTTGTTTAAGCAAAGTAAATGTTTTTAAACCCGTTTTATTTTGTCGATAGTATCGATATTATCGATGGTTTGGACTATCCCTATCGAAAATATCGAGTGAGGGCACTATCGATGTTTTTGCAGCTCAAGTATAATGTTATCGATAATAGTCCTGACGCATAGAATTAAGCTAGATTTTTAAGAAAAGAATATACGGTCACTTTGGTTTGGCAAAAAAGAGCGATCGACACGTTTCGGTTTGAGAAAAAGAAAAGTTATAAAAATAAAAACCATCCGCCGTTATTATTTTGAAATAAAAACCTAAGAGTTTACAATAAATATAATAATCACTTGGCTACTCACTTCTTATCCAGCAATATCTGTGGTCCAATCGAACTGTTTAGTTTCTGGGAGTTGGTGGCCAAATTTGCCGAGGAGAATATGGCACGGCGCTTGGCCAGGTGGCTGAGGCGGTTGCCAGGCGACTGGGTGAGCATTCTGTAGGGGATTTCTCGGGATATTAAGTAACCTGTTCTGGGAGTAAGGAGTAAGGAGTTCGTTGTTGTTACTCACTTCATGCGCATGTTCCGCTTCTTGGCACTCGAGGGGGAACGCACATAGGAGGTGGCCGTTTCCACGCCCACATAGCGATCCACCACGGACATGCTGAGGTATTCATTTTGTTCGGCAGCCTTGTTTAAGTTGTAACTATAAATAAATTCATTTTAGAGTTTAAATATGCATTAATAAATTCAAGTTCTTAAAGACTCACCTCAGTCCATGTTGCCTCACGCCCAAGACCTCCCGCCAGCCCATGTTCTGGGCCTCCAGCAGACTGTGAGTGGGGCAAAACAGGGAGCTAGAGCTCTCAATAACACCACTCTCCTCCTGCGTCGAAGCTGGCACCTCCTTGGACAGAAAATTAAGTACCTTGGCCTTCATGCTGAGCACCGTTTTGATGACATCCACCTCGGGATTGGTCACTGTGGGCGGCGGACGTACGCCCTGCAGACAGCGTCGTATCCGCCTGTAGAGTTCCCGCTCCCGCCGGCAGTTCTCCAAGAAATGCGAGCGCGGATCGTTGGCAGCTAGCTGGGTGGCCGAGAGGTCCATTGTCTGCTCATCCACGAAGCTGGACTCCGTGCGGCCACGCACATCGCTGGTGCACTGCGACTCGTCCAGGGCCTCGGGCAGATCCTCAAGCCTGGTAGGCGGGGCAGCCTTCTCCTCCTGATCCTCTCCATCCTCGTCGCTGTCGGCAAAAAGATCGGGGGAGCGTTCGTTGTTGAACTTTTGCTGCGAGGTGTTCAGCGAGGTTTCCAGCACGGTGGAGAGCCGGGGATTGGCATTGGCATTGGAGGGACCCGGCTGATCCTCCTCCTTGGCAGTCAGACTTTTGATTTTGCCATCGAAGGAGAGGCTGCTGCCCGTCGTGGTGGTCGTGAGGGTCACCGACACCACGGCCATGTCCACGGCATTGCAGCTGTTCTCCTCGATCAGCGAGTCGTAGAACCGGGGAAAGACAATCTTCCCAGGCGAGGGACCGCGGACGGCAGGGAGGGGCTTTACCTCGGGCAGCTTCAGGTTCTGCAGCTGGGAGCCATACAGACGCTTGTTCACCTGGCCATAGGGACTGTCGCCGAAGCCCTTGAACTGGGACTCCTGGCTGCCGGGCTTCGGTGTGGTCTCTGGAGTGGTACGGGTGTCGCTCAGTGGCTTCGGTTTCATCAGATACGGCAGATTCAAGTGCTCCTCGTCAGATATGTGGCCTTCATTGTTTTCACTGAGCGAAGACTGCATGCACGAATTTTTTTATATTTTTAAATAGATTTTAAACTGAATTTAAACTCACCCCGCTTCCCGTGGAAGGCTCCGAATCATAGCTGTTGTTTATTTTATTCCTTACAGAGTTGCTGGTGGCCATTCTTTGAATAAAAATAGATTCTTTGTTGTAGTTATAGCCGCTAGCTAAGGCACGCGGCGTTATGTACAGGCTCGCTTTAGTTTCTCTCTTGGAGCACTTGCTGCGCTCGGGAGTTCCGGAAAAACGAAAGCGAAAGTCCACAGAGGTCAGCCGCTGACGATTTCCTTATCTCAAGCGCATCAATCTTGATGGAAGTGCATTTACCTTTTGGAAATGTGGCACTTTTCCCAGGTGGGGGGAAAACTAAGCCGCCCAAGCGAAAAACGCGCGTAGACCGCCGGGTTTTAGAGGCATTTACAGCCCTTTTGTCGCACGCTCCGAATCTATCTTCCGTGTCCAGTTGTGCGTGCGACCTTGGCGGAACTTAGTTCATCTTAAATAGTTCACTTAAAACACCTTGAATTAGTTTATTCTAGTTTTAAAACACTGTTGTTAAAATCGCTAGCTGTGGCGTATGAACATCTGCCTGGGTTTTTGGCGGTGGTGCTAACGCGTAACGAAAATGCCAGCAGTGCTGCCGGGTTTTCCCAAGCGAAAGTGGCTAAAAATTGTCTGAAAATAGCCAGAAAAATGGCTAAAAATGATCAAAAAATGGTTAAATCAATAAAATGTCGTTTTTAACAGATATATCCATGTATTTAAGAAAAACAATCCAATAATACTTATATTTAAACTTACTTATATTAATTATATTGCAGGCTTACAAAATATTGATTATGTTTAAATTTATTTATATACAAGCGATTTGTGTTTATTTGTAGTAAATTCTTTTGTTAGTTTTGGATAAATAAAATACATCAGTTAAGTTCATTAATAAACTTTCTCAGAATTATATATACAAGTTTCCTGTACTTTCATACGATAGTTTTTTCTACAATACCGATTCCGTGACATAACTATCGTCTGCCGGAACTATCGTCGCCCGAGTGACTCACGCGAATGCTGCCCTGGCAATCAGCTGTTAGTGTATAACAACGAACAATAACAACAAGTCTTAAAATTTATTAAATCTTTTATCTTTGCTGCTGACAGAGCGCGTTTAATCGAAGCGCCCGCCCCAAAGTCCCCACCGAGAGCGATAAATTCAGTTGTGACCGAGGAACCGTACCCAGCAGGCCCTGTAAAAACACAGTAACTGGCTCTTTTCGACCTACAAAATTCAGCCAGTGGCCTTATTAGCCAATAACAACAACAGAAGCAGCTGCAAACAACACATCATTCCACAGAGAACGTCATCCAGCAATGCGATTAAGCCGTTAATCTCGGCGAGATGCGCGGAATTGAGGGCAAAGTGGTGGTACTGGGCTCGCGAGGTGAGTACAAATCGCAGGCCATTCATTTCCATGCCTCTTTGGGTTTAATTTATAAAATGTCAGCGATCCGCATAATGCAAGTAATTCTTGCCATTGATAAGAGTCACTCTCAAAGAGAAGGAGAGCCGATAAGCCGCTGCCTTGAACTGTCGTCGAAACCCGGAATCCAAAATTTGCAATCTATCATTGGGTTGATGCAGATGAGCCACCCGAAAGGCTGAAATGGGGGAGTGCCTGCCGCCTGCCCCTCAGTCTGGTGCGGATTTTCTTATCTCTTCCAGCTGCATTCCATGAATTGAGCTTGTATACAGGTGGCACTGCCTATGGGGAAGGTTTCGTATAGGTTCTTATATAAGCGGGAGCTAAGAGATGTTCATTAGGATTCCTCTTTGGATATTTATTTAAAATTATGATGAATCGGAATTGATTAGGGTTTTTTTTTCAATATAAAGACAGCTTCCATGAATTAGGTTAGCTTAGTAAACCTACATTTTACAGTAATTAAGGTTCCATAGGTTGTTATCAGGTTCAAAGCTTAAATTGGGATCACACAACTATGTATATAATCTTTCAAGTCTCAGTAATGATCTATTAGACTGTGATTGCCTAATATATAATAAATAAAATATATATTTCTAAATTCATATCTTTTCTTAAGATATATCTCTTTATTTTTCTACAATTACTTTCCACCTTCCAGTCTCTACTGTATTTGTTTTTGCAAACCTCTGAAAACTCTGACTCCTATCGGCTGTTGCATTTGTAATGACAATATTTAAGTTGTCCCCAAGGCCAGCGTTTACCTAAGACACCTACATATGTACATTAATGTGGATACACATGCCGGAACCATTCATACATATTCAAGTGGATGAGCTTAATTTTCGCCACAAAGAAAGTCACAAATTGATAGGCGGTACTTTTCTGGAGACACAAACAATCATACATAAATGTTCTGTACTTTCCGAGACCAGCAGATGATTCAGTGCACATATACTCTGGATATAAGAAAGAAAAGGGGGCTTTCCGAGCCTCAAACAAAGAGTTTTGCGGTGGCTACGCGATTTTCTTATCAGTGTTTACCACCTTTGCTCGGCTAGTGCGCCTCCCATTGTGTTTGTTTTGTAATTTATTTATTTTTTTACGTATTTATTTAGCCATGATTAATCAGTGGTCAATTAATGCGTGAGCTGTGGCGCGTTTGCTGAAAAAAAGCTGATAAGTTGTGAGGTATTATAAGGGCATTATAAACAAATAGTGCTCAGACGTGCATGAAGTGAATGCTTTTATATTGTTTTAGGGTTTTTTTTTCATATTATTAAACAGGTTTTTGTTATTTAATTCAATTAAAACTGTTAAGGGATAGAGTATTAATTAATATCTGCAAGGCTATGCAGTCTGTCTTGAATATTAAATTATAAATCCGCTGTTAAGCCTATAATCTTACTTTTAAAAATAATTCTAGGCTTAAATATATATATTTAAACATAAACAAATATTTATTTCCCCTTTCAGGTGTGGGCAAAACCCGTCTGGTCATCCGGTACATCAAGAACACCTTGCATCGCAGCGAGAGCGAAGTGCCAACGATAGCCGTGTCCTTCTTCACCTGCAACATCATCCTCGAAGAGGTCAAAATTAAATTGCAAGTGCGTATACCCAAACATATGTACATATCACTGCATCCAACTCTTTTTTTTTTGGGGGTGAGCGAAGGCAGGCGTTGGCGCAAATGGAATTGCCTCGTAAAAAAGCCGAAGCCAGAGCCAAAGCCAAAGTCAAAGCCAAAGGAATTTGCCTCTACCCCTCTTCGTCCCCGCTTCCACTAATCCTATTTGCCGGCTTGGCTGCCGGCACGCTAATCTGGGTTTATTCTGCCACTGGCAGTGCCGGCCAGCGGGTCCTGTAGTTGTCCGGTCCTCCCCACTGTTTCGGTCACTTTATTTGTTTTTTATTTTGCAATTTCTGCGTCCACTGCACTTTGTGTGTTATTTGCTTCGTTTTTTTCTTATTTTTTAGCACGCCTTTTCCCTTTTTTTATAGTTTATTGATAAGCTGAGCGCGAGCGGCAGCGCAGCAGCTTCCCCTAGCGATGATAGGGTTACCACCCATTTACTGCCCTGGCTGCCATATTTTCTCTGTTGGGTGATTTCGCTTTTTATACGCAGAAAAAACATATAACAATGGCCACTAGAATAACAAGATGTGTGTACTTTGGCGCACACGCAACTAGGTTTTACCCTAACAAGGTGTTTTGGGTATTAAGTAAACGGGGATTTGTGGGATTTATATCATTGCCAACATTGCATTTGTATGAGTGAAAATTGAACACTCTATGGCTAGATATATCCATAAGATAAGATAAAATATATTTTAATATGGCAAAAAAATAGCTATAGCCTAAAAACTAGCTATTTAACGCTAAAAAAGGCTGAATCTCGCCACACAATTTCCATTTGTCTGCACTGATTCTTCTGTTCTCTTTGTGCAACTGTTCTTCTGTTCTCTTTTGTGCATACAGTGCGTGAGCGGCAGCGAATTTCTTTAACTTAAAAACTTACTTAAGGGTTTCAAAATTAATGGAAAGCAGTGGTCCCCAAGACCCTGAATCGCGAGTCAGCAAATTTCTCTGCCCGGGCTCTGCCGACACACGCATATTATATTTTCGCAGAAAATATTTTAATTTATCCTCTTGAAACTGCAGTATTTTCCGAATAAATTCTTAAGCTTTAATGCAAATTGAATGGCATAAGAAGCAGGTCAGATGAAGGCCACTGGCCACTCCCATTCATCCCGTCTCAGATTTAACAGACCAGCAGAAGCACCCGTCGTCTGAGCACAATAAGCATGAATACATAATGGGGGATATATAGTTGGCGGATTTTGCTTGTTTGTTTCGCATTCGAAGCTCTTTGTCTCCTCTTCTCTGTGCTTCGATTAAGTTTCGCCAATGAACATGTCGTTGCCCCAAAAATTTTTATTATAGAAAGCATAAAGAAGAGAGTCCCCTCGACCTGAAGAGCACATCCCACATCCACATCCAATATGATTGTTATTGCTGTGGGAAAGCGCGGCCATAAAGAGCACAATTGCGGAATAAGCGCTGAATGGCTCAATTAAAGTTCAAGTGGCGGTCACTGGTCACTCATACTCTCCTTACCATTTCTTGCAGATCTGGGATACGGCTGGCCAGGAGCGATATCGGGCGGTGGCGCCCATGTATTACAGGAATGCCAATGCTGCCATACTGGTCTTCGATCTGACGCAGTACAAGACCTTCACGGAGATCAAATCCTGGATCCAGGAACTCCATCGCAACGTACAGGATCCCATGATCCTGACTCTCGTGGGAAACAAGATGGACATGCAGACGCAACGGGCGGTGTCCCGCGAGGAGGCCTTCGTTTTTGCCACCTCCATAGGGGCCACGTATTTCGAGACCTCCACCGAAACGGACCAGGGACTGCAACAGGTCTTCATATCGACGGCCCAGGGATTGGTACGCCTGGCGGATGAGGGCAAGAGCCCGTCGCTACGCTCCTTCGAGTCCACCGATTCACTGGCCTACACCAACACCAATACTGCCTTTAGTCATACAGTGGCTGCCTTGGCCAGAAGTCCTGGAAATGCTGCCTTTCGACTGCCCTACGTGGACATAGGTCTGGCGGTGGAGGGCGAGGATGTGAAGACCAACGGCGAGGGCAGGCTGGAGACGGCGCCGTGGAGCATCGAGCATATAGCCCTCGGCGAGGTGGAGCGGCCCAGCTGGTGCTGCTACTAAGATCCCCCCGAAGCTATCAATGATCCCTAGGATCCATCTCTGTGAAAGAACCAATGTGATCAGACTTTAGTTCGAATATGGCCGCGAGAGGCCCCCGCCCAGCAATCCCAAGAACCCAACGTTTGAAAAGCAAAAAAGCAAAGACCAAAAGCATTGGCTTGAAGCTATGTATTAATACACTGACTAGGCTAGATCCTCCAACCACTCGACTCACTGACAACTCGCTGGGACTAACCGCTTCATCGTAATCTTAAGCAATTGCCGCGTGCATATTATGACTTTATAAGCCCCCATTTGACTTACCAACCCTAAGATTAACCCCCTCAAACACTCACACAACACAACAACAACAGGGAACACAGACACAACACTCACCCACACACAACAAAGAGCATTCAAGCATCAACAGCAATTCATGTACAAAGCATTTTATACTGCATGCATAACGTATATATAAATATAAATGTAATAATGTAACGTATTCCGGGTGTGCTTTGTCATTTGGGGGTCCTGCCACGCCTCCCATCGGAGCTAACGGCGCTGCAAGTGCATTAACTTGGCCATTAACGCGGCAACTTAACGTGTAATTGGAATTTAATGCCCTCATAACAAAGCCAAGGGTTACAATTGTATTGGCTGCGCCAGCTCCTAATGCTTTAGCATTAAGTTTGGCCCCAGAAGCGTGACCTGGTATTTTTATTGGCCCTTGGAGTCCAGGACCAGAATGAGCGTGCGTTTCAGCGCCGAAAATGTTAATAATAGCTTTTGAAAGGGGTCCCTAGCTAAGTACAATTGCAGGAGCATCATTAAATAAATATTTAGGGATTTTCGAGCAACTTCCTTTCCCTTCTGAGTCAATAATTATTTAAAGTGGTGATTTGTAAGTAAAAAATATTAAAAAAGTGGCTAGTTATGAAAAAAAAATGCCAAACATTTTCTGTAAAATTGCATAATTAAAAATATAACAAAAAAATTAATATTTAACTCTGAAAAAGGCTGAGAATTTTGAGTTTACCGAACTTGTGCGTTGTTTACATTCTGTGCATACTGTGCGTGTGCTGGCAGAGGCCGGGTAGAGAAATTCCTTTACTCACGAGTAATGGCTTTGGAGCTGGGGTGCTCAAATCTGCATTATGGCAGTGCATATATCAACACAAATAAAGGAAATCATATGCACACTTGTAACAAAACTTTTGCTTTATTTCAAGATGTACACTGAGAGAAAGGCACTTGCTAATTTATCGCTTCATTTACCAATTTACCTCAATGAATGCGAATGAATCAAGCATAAAGAAGAAAAAGGTGTTCAGTGTAGAAACAAGAACAAATTACATTGGGATTAGCGGCGAGAAAAAAAATCAATGAAATTGTTGTTGGTGAGATCGGTTTTATCAGTATAGAAAGGCGGCACAAAGAGGAATATGCAAAACTGTTTGTGTATAGCGCCGTGGGATCGGAAACCTTACTTGTGGGATGGCTATATGCTGTGAGATATTACAAAAACAAATGTGATGCGTGGCTTGAGTAACTTTTTTCCCTTCTCAAATATATATTTATTGAAATAATATTTCCATGCCTAGAAATCTCTCTCCCTAAACATCCCTAAGAACTAACCATCAAATATTTAATCTGCGCAGCCTTCTCGTCAATGAAATAAACAAAAAAGGTTATGTCGCCTGCCAAATCTTAAGTGAACATCAAAAGCAGTTGACGCTCTAATTGATATAAAATCAATAAATGCCCCGGGCAGCCGTCCAGGCAAATACAGAATCCAATAATAGCCCAAGTCCAGGTCCAGAAGCGGGGAATTGATTGCCCATCAGAAGGTTAAATTGAATGGGTAAATGCGGTCGTTAGTGGGGGAGGAGCCAGGATGGCAAGTTCATAAAGCGCCGAAAGCAACTTTAACGATTAGCTAATATACATAACTTATGGTCAGTTGAATCCTTATGTATAAATAATATGTGAAATTTAGCGTGAGAGGCGAAAAAAAGAGCAGCGTCGGGCGACAAAAGACACCGAAACTCATTCAAGTGTCATCAGCGCGTTTAGCTGGCAGCTGGCTGCTCCTTCGTCCTTTGCCAGGATATAGAGCTGGACCCATTGATTTGCCATTAGGGAATGGTAAATGAGTTGGCCCCCCGTTGGGGCACTCAACCGGAAGTGATGCTCACACACGCAGAGTGTCCTGCCCGGGATCCTTATCCTTGACTTTCACCTACGCAAAGAGCCACATACCTCAACATCTTGCTCCTTGCTAATGGTGTTTAGACGGCTTAATGATGTAGAAATGCATCAATGTAATCAAGGTGAGACAGCAGGAGATGTTTCCTAGGATGGTAAGTATAGAGGCATTCCTGCAGGCCTTTTTGGCCACACAATTTCGGTTTGTGTGCAGTTGGGTTAACCGAAACTGATGTCCACACAAATTGCTTACTTCCTTCACACGCCTGTCGCTCACTTTGGTAATCGGTTCATGTGTAAAATTATCCATTAGCATTCTCTGACTTTGATTGCTAAAGTCCTCAGGTCCTGCTAATTGTTCTGCTAAAATTCGGTTAGTGATTTGTGGGAATTCCTTTGAAATTAAATTAGTATCTCTAATAAGGGAAATTACCAACTTACCATCTAGTTATTAAATTTACATATTTTCAGGAGGATTATCTAGGCACTGATGCATTTTAATTATTAATTTTCTTCAGAAGCCTTAACTTTGTAGGTTTGTGGAGCTTCGAATTATTATTATTCACTCATTACTCCTTTGGTAATTTGCAATTTAATACCTTGAATGTTTTCCAAGTATTCAGCAACAGAAACCTCTATTATATTCCTTATTTTATTACATTATTATACATTATTTATTTTATTACAAAGGATCAACTAGGTACTGATGCATTTTAATTATAATACACTTTCAGAAGCCTTAACTTTGTAGGTTTGTGGAGCTTCGAGTTATTATTATTTAATACCTTAAATATTTTCCAAGTATTGAGCAACAGAAACCTCTATTATATTCCTTATTTTATTCACTCTATTTAATTGTTTCCAACTCCTTTTGATAACTCACTTTATAATTTAAAGCTTCAATTGATTTTATTCCCCAATTTAATATGTCAAGGCCTGCTGCAACTTTGTTAAGCGTCTCTATCGAACATTTTTATTGAAGCCATTTGTTATGTGATAAATCTATTATTGGTGTATTTTTTTGTGATCCCTTGCGAATATTTTTAAGCCCTCGACTTACTCACCATCGACGATTTGATCCCAATTTATATATGCAGATTTATGTTTGTTTTTAATTCCGCCCAGAACGTTCGAGCGTCTATATATTCACTTAGTTAGTTAGGCGTCAATTGGGGGGCTAAAGGTTGAGGCTGGGACTGGGGCAATGCCATATTTTTACATGGAGCCATGCATATAAATCGAATTACACGTCATGCTGGCATATTTACGACCCTCTCCACAAAACGCAATCCATACATACATCCGTATATTTTGTCGGCGAGCGTTAGAATGTCAAATCTACTAAAGTTCTCAATGCCACATAAATTGCTGGCACATATACACACACAAATCAAGTATGCAAACGAAGGAGCTAGGTGTGTGTGTGCGTCTCCCCTTTGTTCCTGCATCCTGCATCCAGCATTCGGCATCCTCTGTCCCGTATCCGTTGCCATTCAATCCTGCCACGCTGGTCATGCAAATAATTTTGAATATTTATCAAGCGCCTTGGCTTGGGGCTTCAGTACGTTCACGCTTCTGATGCATACTTTATGGCGCACCCTACTCTTGTGTGTGTGTGACTCAGTGTGTGTGTGTCTACGGACTGTATCTGTGTGTGTGGCCAGCTATAGTTGGCATTGTTAGAGAGTCAGCTGAACTTCCACTGACCTGCACAGCAAATACATCATGTGTGAGCGGCATTTAAGCACACGAATTCGAATTTATACACGGAGAGAATGAGATTTTATGGTTTTAAAATTAAATTTAACATTATTTTAAGTATTTAAATGTAAATTTTGTTATTTATTATTGATGCTTTAGTTTAGTTTGAAATTATATATTTTCTTTGTTTCATCTGTTAGAGGTTTTTTACATTTTATTTGAATATTAAAAGCTCTCCTTGGTATTCCTAGCAGGCAGTCCTTAAAAAGTTTGCCGCCTAAAAGTATGCAATATTTGTCTTATCAAATAATGTAACCGTATTTACTGATGGGGTATTTTTATTTATTTAATTTTGTATTAAATCTCTAAAATTTATGAGCTTATATTCTTTACATTTTAAACTTTTGATACTCTTAACTTTTTATACAATTATATTTCAAAGACATATTTTTATTAAAAATATTTCATTTTAATTATTTGTATATTCAAATAAGAGTAGCAACATTTTCTTTAAAAATATTTATTTTTAGATATTAGAACGTTTTATTTCGTAAATATAAATATAACAAATATTTAATTTACATAGAAAAAATATTTAATTCAGAATTTTTTATATGACTCCTTGGTTTTTATTTCTTTTAAAACGTGTGGTATTTATTTTAAAGATTATCTCTTACAAATTGTAAGATAAATTGACAAATTTCATTTCTCACATTCTCTATAATAATAATATTAAATAAAGTAAAACTCATTTAATTTTCTCTCCATGCATTTCTCTGGCACATTTTATTCTGCCGAAAATTGTCGTATCATACCGAACAAATTGATTTTACCCACAACATTATTTGCGCTATCAAGATCCGAATAACTTGAAATCGAATTTTCAGAACTCGAAATCAAAGTGATTTGCCTGGGGAAAACGCATTTCGGCATTTTCGCATTTTTCCCCCTATTTGTATTTTTGATAAATTAAATTCTCAAAACGAGATGTGAGCGAAAATGTGTTGTTTCTCAACCCAAAAAAAGAAAAGGTTGTCAATTAATTAAATTAAGAGGCATTCACCTTATGGCACACGGCAATTCAAAAGGAACTGCAGGCGGCGTTAAAGGCAAACATACAAGGCGAATTTATTCTTGGAAATTCCTTAAGTGCCAAGCTGTCGGTCTGACTGAATGTTGGTCGCCAGCCAGATGCTGAAAGCAATGCAGCGACATGGAAAATACCACAGCGGCGAATGCATAGACACGCACACAGACGCCGGATGCCAGGATGCCAGGACGAAGGACGAAGGCAGGCTGCTGTTGCTGCTGCTGGGGCTGAAGATGATGGCGCTGCGGGCAAGTCGTTTGTGTGGAGTGTCCTCGCTGCGACCCAAGCTCAAATCCCGAATGCACAGACAGCTGCTCCTTCTGCTACTCACTGAGCAGGATACACTAGGATATAACCCTTTTTTTTTACTTCTGGAGATAATTTTTTTTTAATTAGGTTATTATAAATATTTAAATTCTTAGCTTCTTAATAAAAGCTTAATATAAATACTATTTATACTTCAAAGGCTCTTAGTACTTCCGAAATAAATAATAAGTCCTAGTTAAGTTTAGTTTCTGTCAGTGTTACGCCTGGTGTTTGGGCAAAAAGGCAATCCCAGCCAAGTCGAGGGATTGGCCAAAGTGGTAAGGGGCCCGGCTTAGACTCAAGCAAGACAAGGCAATCCAAATGCAATTTAGTCTCATTTTAATTGAGCCGCCTGGCCAGTCCCCCGAAAAGAACTACTCCCGGAACTAATGCCAGCCACAGAGTTATTTATGACAGAAAATAAAGAACTCTTCGATTTGCATTTAATTTAATAAGTGCCGCAAAATTGCCAATTGAAATTGCAATTGTTTGGCCATAAATTGTCTTGAAATTCGAAAAATAAAGACGGCCGGATTCTTCTAAAATAATGAAAGATAATTCACGAAATGAAGTTGCTGTTTGTGGGGAATTTTCCTAGCTCAAATTGAGTTGGGTGCGGCGGTCGCGGGTTCGTCATGAGTCTATTTATCATAATTTGCCTGCAAATTACTTTTTATCCCACACAGATGATGCTGCCGTCTGCCGACTGCCAACTCATGTTGCCAATTTGGGAGAACCTGGACCAGGTAGCACAAATATGGCAGCCATTAAAGAGATAAGCCTCCCCCTTACTTTTGTGTGCGTGCGTGTGGCAGGCATAAGGACACAATTTGTCTAGACAAACTCCACACAGCATGGCTTTGTTTTTCTAATATTTTTTTTTATGCTTTCGCCTTGCTCATATCTATGCTCCAACTATACCCTGAAATTATTAGCATAGCATCTTGAATTTCCAACAGAGATGGAAAAGGGAATATTATAATATTCGAGCTTCACTTTTTGCCCCAGGCAACTCGTTATTTTAAAGCATATATATTTTTATAAATTGAATTATCTTTAAATGAAATAACCAATCAGAAATCATAACGGCTAAATGGAATGCTTTTATTAATTGAATTCCCAGTGCTTGTTTATATTTAAATACTTTGTGCACTTAACTATTTCGAGAGTGGAATTTTTTCCTCTATGAATTCTATAAATTTGATTTAATTGTAAATTTTTTTTGGGGCAATTTGTGGAATATTTGCAGCATATCAAATGGAGTCAGCAGGGTATCCACTGATTGTGGATCATAATACCTATAACTTCATCCCTCCAGAGCTGTCATAAAAATTGTGAGATGTCACTGCCATATGAGTGTGTGTTCGCCATTTTTCTGGTGCTTTGGCCAACACTTTTGCATTGAGTGTGTTCTGCCCTGTCACCTTCTATTTCGCCCATTTCGGATGTCCTCCGTCAGCGGTACGATGTCCTGTTTTCCCCCTCTCTCCCCCAACCCAGAGCCATTTGCCATTTTTAATTGTTCACCTGGACAACAATAGAGGGACAAAAGCATTGTTTTCCTCGATTCGACGAGAGTGCTCTCTGCTATGAAAATAAAATACGAAAAAATGGGAAAATCGAAAGTGAACATAAAAATTGGATGGCCTGCAACAGGTTCGAGGACGAAATGGAATTAAAACTGCCCCGACTTTCCCGACTTTAAGTTTGGGCAGGGAGAATGGAGGAGAAGCGCGCCAAGGTCTCTCTCTGGGAATTTTCGAGTTCGCTGATTTTTCGGGGCGAACACATCATTTGTCTGCTGACTGGGCAACCATGAATCTGCATTTATTTTCGGTGCCAGGCCAGAATTCTCTTTTTGCTACGAAAGAAGCCCAACTCTTGGGGAAGGCGATGGCCATGTGTGCATGAATATAATTTCGGGTTATGGCCTGTTTGGACATCAGCTTGAAGGGGCTATTAAAAGTGCTGGCCACCTTCCCTCCAGCATCGAAGGCAAACAGTATCCTGGTACCTTGGACAGCCGTCTTTGTCTTCGGACTTAATGGTAATCCCGACTGCTGCTCGGGGTGAGGAGGCTGAGGCAGTACTTGAAATCCAGCTGCTGGCCAGTGGGCGGTGCTGACGTTTGACATTGACTGGCTGATAATATAAATATCATTGTTGCTTGCACATAATTAAGTCGGACAGTCGACGAAGCTGTTCAGCAACCGCATGTTCACAGTGGAGCAAGTTAATCAGGGTTAAAGACTAAAAACTAATTGCTCTTAATTGAATAGAAAGGTTTTTACCTGTTATTTTCATTAATAATTTAATTAGAATTATTTACAAGGTGTGAGGAAAGCATTAAGAGTTACTAATAGGAAGCTTACACTGCGTATGAGTGGTATTCTTGAGAATCTATGGCATTTTATTACGCATACGCAGTGTGGCCTTTGCTGTTTTATGTTTTATTCTAAGGAATATGCATTGTGATGATGTTAAAAATTTAAACTTTATTGTAAAATATATTTTAAGCTAACTCTTAGGCAAATAGTTACAAAATTCGCAGGAAAAAAATCGAAAAAGGGAGAAAAACAATAAAATGACTTATAAAAAAATGCTTGCTTCATAAATCTATATTTAAAAAATTAATTCATCATTTTATTCGAATGAATTTTATTTAAAGAAATGGTTTTGGCATCTAATTTTCAATAGCAATTGTTATTAAAAAATTTATAGTAATAAAAATATTTAAAGTCCCTAAAGTTCTCACTTCAAAAAAGTGAGAAAAACTATAAAATGAGCTGCCAAAAAATGTTTGCTTCATAAATCTGGACTTAAAAAATTCATTCATAGTTTTTTTTTAATACATTTTAATTAAAAACATACATTTAAGTTAAAAACATGTTTTTGGCATCTTATTTTTAATAGCAATAATTATTAAATAATTTATAGTAATGAAAATGTGTAATATCCTCAAAGTTCTTGACTCGAAACCACTGTATTATACTTGATTGTGTTTTTAGTCCTGCTGCCACTGGCTTAAACTTTATTTGAGTGTGTGCCTGGGTGTGTGTGTTGGTCTTGGGAATAATGCGCCTAGTGCCATTTCCAGTTGGCAGTCTGTTGGCTTTCGGCTTTGGTCGCTAATTAAGCCTGTTTATCGAAGTAAGTTAGCTGTTCAACTTTCGCAAGCCTTCATCCCCTAAGCAGCACCGTCCCTCCACGCTCTCCCCCAAAATGTTCAGCTCAGTTTAGTTTTATCAGCTAACTAAATTTGATGTCAGGATGTGTGAGAGTGTGTGTGCAGAGGGTGTAGAGTATGTGCTTTTGGGGGGTGTGAGACGGTGTAGTTGTGCTATCGTTGTGCTTGTGTCGCCACAGCAGCCTTCGAAGCGCTCTTAAGTGCAATAATAAAGCGATTCTCGTTAATGCCGCAAAGCCTTCGAGTTCGAGCTCTAATTGAGTAAATTATCTAGGGAAATGAAAATGGTTAGCCAGATGCGAGCAAATTTTGCGGCATTGTCACAGACAGATAGTAAAGACAAAAACAAGCACTGGGAAAAATACAAACCAAGGCTATTATTAATAGGAATATAAAAGGAATAAGAAAAATTGCATCACTTGCAGGTAAGCTTAATTATAAAAATATGTTTTAAAATATTACTCTTAATAATAATAGAAATAATAAAGGAAGAAATTGCATCACTGGCAGGTAAGCTTAATTATAGAAAAATATTTTTAATCCTGGTAATAATATTTTGAATACATAACGAATTTTTTTTTATGATTTCACATTAATACATGTATCCTAAATAATGTATTTATTAGGGTTAAGCATACTTACAATTAACACTTACAATTAAGCTACGGAGACATCAATTACACCATTATTATTATTATTATTCGTTATATTCTACTTACAAACTCAAACATCAAACTAATTCAAATACCCTTGAGACCTTATAGAGCTAAAATTCAGCATTAAAAGTATTAAATTAATAAGGCCAGAAATTGTTCTCTAATCAAACAATATTATATATATTTAACTTCTTATATTTCCCCCTGTGTACTTATTAATTTCCCTTTATGTATTGTGTCTGTAAGACAAATCAGAAATGGGAATCAGTATAAAAACTGACTTGCGGTTGGCTTTGGCAATGACAATTTATTTGACGCCAAAATTAACCAGATGACATTAAAATTCAGCAAAAGAGAAACCACAATTTAATGGACGGATACTTTAGATAAAGTGGCTCTCAGGTAAGTTGGAAAATCAGCAATCAACCTCGAACCTTTTTGACCAGTTTTTTAAGCACATGTGACTCCTTTTCTCCCACAAAAGTTGGGCGACGCTTTATAAACATTTTTGAACTCCCTTTTTTGGGGAAAGTTTTTGCCCTGCTTGCAGTTTATTTGCTTCGGTTAAATCGAATTTAATACTTGCTCTGGGCAAATATTTTATCCACTGAAATAAATCGCCGATTGGGCTTAAGTGGAAGCCAGTTTAACTGCGGGAAAATTGAACTGAATCTGAATCATCTCGTTCTTTTCCAGGGAAAATGTCCTCCTTTTGCTTTATTTTCCTTCTAGTATTTTTATCATGTTTCCTCGAAAATTTGCAATTGAGTTGTGTGCGCCGCAAAATAAAAAGGAAATGCCTGAATAAAACTATTTCCGCTCCATTGCCTGGCAAATATTCGCCACATTTGTTTGGAGACACTCTCAGGACACATAGACAAATGTGCGTGAGTGCAACGGAGCGCATGATTATTAATAATAAAACAAAGGAATTTTTCAGTTTTTATATATTCCTTTTTGAATTTGCAAAAACCCATGTGGACCATTGAACTCAGCTCGCTCTGGAGCTTGGCTGAAACTGACACAGAATCCTCCTCCTTCATGCTGGTCATGAATCAAGCTGAAGCCCCCGGACCCTGGACCTCTGGCCAAACAAGGACACAGCGGACATCCCTTCGGGCCGCCAGAGACATGTGTCTGTCCGCCCACTCCTGATCTCTCACTGAAAGTGATTTGCACTCTCGGCTCTGTTGTTGGTCCTGTGGATAAATGTTTGGACCTGCCCTGACGAACTTGTTGGCCACAGTTTCCCATCCTCCTCCTGCTCCTCGCCTGTCAGTAGAAACTAATAAGTGAGAAGAGGATTATCCTGCCATATGCTCACATGCACACAGGGACGGAGAGGAGGAGGAGGAGCAGGAGGAGCAGGAGCAGGAGCATCAGGTGCATAAGTCATAAGGCTTTTGCATGGGCGAAGGGATGTGGCAGCCATCTGACTTCCCTAATTAGCAATTAATGAAGCGCACAACAACACGCAGATTATCGAGCAGGCTCTGAAATTATAATCCCTGCGAACAGCCAATTAGACAGGCACTGGGAGAATGGGGAAATAATTAATAATCAGTCATAAATTTAATAATATTACGTACAAAAGAAGTACTTACAGGCTAAAGTTCCGAATTAATTAGTTTTAATTATAAAGAGGGACTTAATTTAGGGTAATATTAAGAATTTAATTATTTTATATATTATCTTAAGTATATGGATCATATTTACTATTAAGATAAATTCATATGTAAATATAAATAGGGGAAATAAATAAATTATCCCTATTTTCTCTTAGGATAAATAAATAATTAAAGCATAAAATAATACCAAAAACAAAAACACTTAAGGGAAAAAAGTACATGCTTGTAAAACAAACTAAACATTTTCTGTACTATATTTTCTTCAAACTGATGTAGTTTTAGCCTTTCTTCTTCAAGTATTCATCACAGCTTGTAGCCAACACAATGGACTTAACTTGTTGTATAAAAACAGACATATTTAGTGTAATAAACATTTAGTGCAAACTTAAGTGGTTGTCTTTAAAGTGTTAAAATAAATAAAAAAAAGAAAGCAGAAAAGAGCTTGTAAAATCAAACTAAACATTTCCGGTTGTCTGTATTTGCTTAGTTTCTGTGATGTTTTATTTTACAGCAATGCAGACTAAGTATATTTGAAGAGTTTAAAAAATTATAAAGAATTAAATCTTATTTTTAACTTGTTATATAATCAACAGAGAAATTAATAAGATTTTTTATAGTTAATATATGCCTGAGAAACACATTTTTTTTGCATTCCTACCTTATCTCGGCGCTTGTTCTTTTTAATTTTTCCCGCAGCATGTGGGCAGACGCTGATGTTATTCCGGGAAATGCAACCTATGGGATGCCTGATAAGCGGTGAGTTGTCCGGACAAATTACGCTAATTGGGAAACCGATAAGCAAAGTGTCCGGACTGCCATAAAAGCGAGTGCTGCCTGGAGGTTGCAGCCAAGTTTGAATCGCAACCAGCCGGATGATGATGCGGGACCTGAAGACACTCGCCCTATTGGTCGCCATTCTGGCCTTCTTTGCCAGCCAGTCGCTGGCCCACCTAGCAGTAGCCGATCCCGTCGATCCCGACTGTCCGCCGGACGGTAATGGTAATGGTACGCGAGAGGATGATGGCCACCTGTGCGCCAACTTCCAGCACATTCGGGATCTGATCGATCAGGAGGAGCTGCAGAGGCTGATCCAGCTGCACTACAACTGCGACAAACAGTTCCGTCGGGCCATGCGCTACTACCAGACCGCCGGCTTCGTCAAGGTGACCACTGAGCTGACCCAGACGATTGCTTACCAAACTATACTGAGGGAACTGCGACTGGCCCATGTGGACACGGCGGAGATTGATAATGTGGCCGAGATATTTTACTGTATCATTTTGCCGGTTCAGTTGCCGGATCGCGAGTGTGACTGCAAGTCGGTCAAGGGTCACACCTTTGTGGACGATCTGCTGTACATAATGCCGCGCGAGGAGATCCATGACTATGTGGCCGAGAACCGGGAGAGGCACTCCAACTTTGGCAACTTTACGCAGGCGGTGACCTCGCCACTGTTCCAGGCCACCCTCAAGGCCAGTATTGTGAGTGGAAAATGGGGAATTTTATTAAGATATTTTATAAGATATTATTTACATACCTCTTTAATTTTTCAATCCCCTCAGGTAAAGAAGGATGTGGCCAAGCCGCTGCGCACCCTGCGCCGCAATGGATGGGACATCCCGGTGCTCCTTCGCGCCATGCTGGAGATTTTCAGCTGGTAAAAAGCAATATCGTCTGTATATTTTGTATGTAAACCAAATATAACAACAAGTGAAAACAAAGGAAACAAAGGCCCACTCACTCACTCACTCACACGGGGACACTCCCTCTTGACACCTGTCCTTTCGGTGGGGGGGAAAGTGGAAAAGTGTCGCCCGCTGGGCTCGGCTGGACATCAAAAGTTTTTCAGGACGGCCTTTCATGCTCCGCTGGTAATTGCCTTCAATTTGTAACTGCAGCGGAAGTGTCGAGGGAAGGAAGGAAACTGCTGCCGTGTTGGAGATAATCAATCAATGATGGTGTCCTTCGCGCTTTTCAGCTAATTTTCATTCCATTTCCAGGTATAAAACTGTCAAAGCCTTTTCCTTTCGATACAGCTGACGTGCGATTTCCCGGAGAAGCAGCTTTGCTACGTTAATTAGGAAACTCGCAAGCAGATAATGATTTTCTAAGAATTTTCAGGTGAATTGTTCGGGGGAAAAATCGAAATTTAAAGACAAGGTTTAAGACACGGAGAAAAATTAGGTATTTTTTATGTTTGGATGAAAAAAAAATATCGTGGTTTAAATGTAGATTCTTATTTATTTCGTAGACTTATCTTTTTAATTTTAATTTTTTAATGTGTTTGATTTCGCTTTTGTAATCGGAGTGTGACCATAGCCTACATTTTTTAATTAATCCTAATTTCATTTCATTTCGGCGGAATTTCAACATAATATGCTAAATGTTTTACAGAATGCTAAATGCTAAATGTTTTACAGAATGCTAAATGCTTTACAAAATGCTGAACGGCCACACTAAGCAAAGTACTGATTCAATCAAAGCTAACAACTGCAATTAATATTTTCATTGAGGCTTGATCAAGATTTCGATAGGATTTCTTTTAAGCTTTCTAAGCACTTCATCTGCAAGGTTGTTATATTTTCCCTGTGTGCCGCTGTGAGCTCCCCCACGCGTTCCCTATTAAATGTAGCTCCGCTCCGGCTCTTGGGGGAGTACCACAGTCCCAGCTGGGTATTTGATTTGCCATCCATCTTGCCAACATATTTTTAGGCATCGATTGGGAGTTGCTTATCGGATGGTTATCGGTATTCGTTGGCAAACGAATTAAGACTCGTTACACTTTCATTGGCCGGGCTCAATTTACGAGTTGCCAGCTGTCGTGGTCCTGCGACCAGGATTCTACTTTCGCTTTACCTATGCAGTCGTGCAATTTGAACGGCACAAATGCCTGCTCATAGCAATTGATTTATGCCTGCGACGTGACTTCATTTCGGATCCTGGAACCTGGAACCGGGAACACGGGCAGCACCTGTTGTCGTCGTCCTTCCTCTTATTAAATTAACAAAGTAACAACCTCACTGCTGTGTGTGTGCTTATCCTGGGCAGGCCAAATCCGATGCCATTATGCATTATAACTGTATAAACAAATCGTGTGCGTGCCACGCCCCCTCCGAAAGTACGTGCCTCGCCCCCAGAGCGACCCAGAAAAACACCGAAAAATACTCGAATCTGGAGCCGAGCGAGGCTCGTGTGTCAATCAAGTTAAATGTTAATGAATTACTCCGGCATCGGTACGAAGGACATGCTGACAGGAGCAAAGCGAATGATGCCGACAAGTTGTTTTGCACACACACACTTTTGGGCTGAAGGCTCCTGCTACATCTTGCGGTTGGCCCAGAGCCCAGATCCTTGAAGGAGTATTGGGACTTAAAGGAGCTTTGGGTCAGAGAAATTTATTAGAAGAAAATGTGACAAGTTCTGAGTTTTAAGCCGAAGCTTTTTAAGGTAAATTAAAATAAAATAAATAAGGTTTTTGGTATCGTAGTTTTTATCTAGATTATTCTTTATTTCTTTGATTTATTTCCTTGGTTTTAATTTTTCAATGTGCTTCTTATTTTCCTAAATTGTAGTGTGACCGTAGTCTTTGTTTTACTTAATCCTAATTTTCTTAATGTCTTAATTTATCTCAAATTGACACAGCGGAATTGGAACACAAATGCGGAAATTCATATTTACATAATGCTACTTTACCAAAGTCCTAAAAAAGGCTACACTATGCCTTAGTTAGTACTCAGTTAATGCTTACATATTCATTTTTCTAAAAAATATTATCAATAAGAGAGTGAAATTCTTAGAAAATACAAACAGAAGGACTTTCTCTATATGTTCAGGGGTAACCTCCCAGTCGAAACTTAGCCTTTCACTTTCACTGTCACTGGCATGGTCAAAACGAAGAGACCTTTACATATCTCCTTGTGAGTCCTGTCAGCGAACAGGGGCGAAATAAATCGTTGCATACTTACGTGAGCAAACAATTTTCACTGACGGGAAATCGGGGAACGCGGGCATTACGTGTCATTGAATTCATTACGCTGTCAGCTCGCTGGCTGGGCGTGTGCAGTAGATTAAGCCGGGGAAAAAAGGAAAGCCAAAGAAAAATAAATACCCAGCTATAAGCAAAAAAATAAGGGAAAAAAATCGAATGAGGCAAGCAAGCAATTTGCATGCTGAAATGAAATAATTAATTAACGCTGTCGTTGCCGGCAATCGTGATTTGGTTGCCAAAACAAACGAATGCCATATGTGCGCCTGAGCCCAGATCGACACCAGCCATGGGGTCAAAGAGCATGACTCCTCTTAAATTTTTTTTTTTACAATTTGCAGCTAATTATGGGAAAAGCAAGAGGGAGCAGGCCACAACAAACGCTTAAAAACTGACCAATATAATTAGGCTTTTGGCTTCAATTCAATTATAATGGCATTTTAATGAATTATTGATTCAGATAAACGTGGCGAAAAAAGGGCAAGCGAATAAAAAGTAGCATTAATTAATGAGAAAGCTAACCTGTATTAAATTTTTATGTGATTTACATAGCTGTTGGAAGTTAATTGGGTTTATGGCTTAGATTTAGCTTAAATTTTTAAGCTAATTTATACATGGCTTAAATTTATTTTTAAATTTGAATGCAATTTACAGGAGAACAAGAATTTTTGGCCAGAGTCCCCTGGCATTTGGCCTAAACAATCGTCGACAAATTTCTCTCCATTGTCAAGGCAGCACCAAGGCAGTAATTGCAGAGGGAAATTGATACAAATTGTTGGCTTGATTTGTCCTGAAATTTTATTATAGTAACGAATGCGGCCCCCTGCAAAACGAATGCGATTTGAGTTGATTGATTTCCACTAACGTTTCGATTGCCAAGTGCAATATGCTCGGTTTTCCGCCATTCAAGGACTCTTGCCAACAAATCGAGTTTTCTTTTTGCACAATGCCGGAATAATAGCAAGTATTTTGTATTATAAGGGAGACAACTATTTTTAAAGACTTTAGCAGGGGCTTTAAGTAGCTTTAAAATATTTTAAAAAATACTGAGAGTATAAGGTTTATAGAAACTAAGATAGCAATGGTTTTAAAAATTGTTTTAACTATATAAACACCTTAAAAGTTCGTTTTAAATTCCTTAGGGCTTACTCTCTTAATATAAAGGTAACAAAGGGAATATTTTTCGATTTCTCCCGATGACCCATGTCCTTTGTTTCCTGCAAACCTTGAACTCTCCTTCGAATCCTATTACTTACTTTTGCTCTCTCGCTGGCTGGCACTATTGGGAATTCGAGATGTGCTAAAATAATGTGTTTCGTTGATAAAACTTTTCCCACTCAATGCTCTCATAACACTTCAGATTTATGGTCCATGCTATCGGCGCGGAGCAACACCGATAGCTCCCTCCGAATCCGAACCCGGGGATCCGTTAAGTGAAACCGCACGGGCCAATGGCCATAAATAAATGGGGAGTATCAGCTAGCAAATCTCATTACTCGGACCCCGGTCATCTTGGAGAGGGAGAGGCGATGAGATTGTCCAGCTGGGAAACCGAATCCGAAGCGGCTTATCTGCGGTCGTCAATTGGCCCCTAGGAGTGCATACATACGTAAATATATATATTCCCGCGATAAATAATACCTCGTCCTGCCAACAATTGGATCGAGCGAGCTTTAAGTGAATTTTGCGGTTTCCAATAATGCATAAATTAATGTCCTCCATGACGATGGTGCCGGAAAAAGGACAAGGATGCGAACACACAGGCAGGATACAGACATGGTCGGAATTACTCGTCGCCGCCATTGAGCAAAGCTGGCCAAATGTTTTCATTTTAATGAGAATGAAACTCAAAGAATGAATGGGTTTTTTCGGGTAAGAAAGACCAGAGCGAAGTCGGAATACTCT
Organism: Drosophila tani; assembly: GCA_008042535.1. NCBI lineage: Eukaryota > Metazoa > Arthropoda > Insecta > Diptera > Drosophilidae > Drosophila > Drosophila tani. Next base: position 24,378 of record VNJO01012012.1, on the reverse strand, counting down.
GGCTAAATTTAAAGTTAAGTTTAAGAAAAAAGGAAAAGGTTTAGTATGAAAAAAAACTTAAAAGAGATTAAAATAGCTTGTTTTAATAGCTGTAACAAATTAAATAGTCTTAACCACAAGTTAAATATAAATTTTAGAAATATCCTCAGGTTATATACTTAATATCTTAATATTGGAACCAAAAACTAAAGAGGTAGGTTTTAAGGAAGGTTTGCTTTCGAATTGAATTGCTTATTCAAAGAACACTTAATCATAGGTTAAGCTATATTTAAATATTTAACCCAGAACCCAGGCGTTCTCTTTATCCCCAGGTTAGTAAATTTAATTGAATAAAATTATTTTCTTAAGGGCTGAACTAATTCAAGCCTCAAACCGCTTTTCGCTGCTCTATGAATCCCAGGTTAATCTTTGGTTTAGTATGTATCTCCAGGTTAACCCCTTTATTTTTTACAAACAAATGCCTTAAAGGATTTTACAGCATTTCCAGTGCCAAATTAAATTAATTAAAGCCCCTGAGCACCATAATAGCTGCAGGCGAAATGCCATCAGTTACTCGCACAGACCATACAAAATTACAGGGCTTAAATTTCCAGCAAACTTAATGGCCGAGTTAAATTCCATAAATGTTTTACAAGTGAAACGGCAATAATTGGCAGCACGCCAAAGAGACCAAGAGGAGGGAAAGTCGGAAAAGGAAAAGCGAGAGACAATGGTTGAAAAATGTGAGGAAACTGCAAGTATTTTTTTTTTTGCAAGGACGCGTGTATAAGTAATTGTAATGAAATTGGAATCTTTGGCAAATATTCTAATTATCAGTTGGAAATAAGAGAAAGAATGCAGACCCCAGTGAAGGCATTGAAATAGTTTTTGGCGCGGCGCAGTTGTAAGATGAGCTCAAGTTTGGCAACTCCAGCCACGCCAGCAGGAATATTATTATTTTTTTCTGTTGACTCTTATCTCAGTTACCAACTATTTTGGCCAGCTCTCTCCCTCCGCGCCTGTGGCCTCTAAAGTGGCCATGCGGGCGTTGCTTTCCTAACCAGCGCAAATATTTTAACCTACACACAGAGGCCAGGCCAGGCCAGGACAAAAAACCGGGCTAAAAGATACAGCCAGACTCTGGACTTGGGGTTTCGGATCCGGGGTGAGTAAATAAATGTTCTCGAGATAAACGGGAGCTTTGTGTGTCGTTTTTGGGTGGTGTGTCCACTTAAAGGCACGGCGTCGGCGTCCTTAAAGCGTTCTGAATATTTTTCTGCACTTTGCATGCAAACGTTAAAAATTTCTGCCCTGCGGCCAAGACCCCGGCACAATATGGCAAACTCCGGCCGGGTCCGGCCCCCCGTTTATATGTCGGTACGTGACTTTGGCACGCGTCGCGTTCCGTCTGCCGACCCACGGTCATTTTCCATTGTTGGTCATTAATTTGAAGGCAAGTGTGTTTGGGGTTTAACTAGCGAGAGCTCGCGCGCCTTTCGTCACCAAAACCGCACACGTACATCCCGTTGGGGACAGGGTGTCCTTATGGGTTTTGGGTTTGGAAGAAGGGAATCGAAGGTATATTCTGTTGGGTGAGAAAATAGCTAAATTATGGAGCATAAAGTAGAAGTTGGTTAATATAATTTTTAGCCTTGCAAAATCCCTTAAAAATGTGCCTAAAACTATGCTATATCGTAAAAACATTTGGTTTGGCGCTGCAAACATTTTATTGCATACTTTTAGACACATTTTAAAGTGATTTCAAAACCCTACTGATTTCTGGCGGAGTGGAGTTAGTTCAAACATTTAAGTATCTCAGCTATTGAGTTTAGTGTTTCTTACAGAAAAACGTGCTTTTTCTTAATCCCAAGTTAATCTATGGTTTAATTTTTATCAACAGGTTAGCCTACTAATTTAAATAAATAATTATTTTATAGGTTGAATTACTCTATGCTTAAACTCTATTTTTTCAAGCTATCTTGATCACAGGCATAACTATGATTAAATATTTAACTCCAGGTACTTAAGGTACTTATCCTGTAATATAATTCCTTTTATTGTTCTTGGAACCTAGAGAATTTATATATTTCTAACAGCACTTATAACCCCTAGTTAGTCCTGTCCTGTCCCATTTCCCTTTCGAATGCCAGCTTAGATAAATCATTTGGATGAAGACAACCCGGTGCCCGGTTCACCCTGTATGTGCATATGCTGCGACCACTTTGTCATCCGACTCACGTACGCGGCTCACGTATGCCGCCGCCCGAAAAGGATTGTCCACGCTTTCGGTCAAGTTTGGCTCAGTCCTGGGTCCTTGGTCCTTGGCCATCAGCTCGATTAGATGTTGTGGCCTGGCTCCGCCCTTGCGGTCATGTTTTGTGGATTCAACCTAGCTGACCGTCTGGTTCGGTCTGGTCTGGCTTTTGTCCGAGGGATCCGAGGGGAGTAGGACGAAGGATATGGTTTCGAGGTGTCGGAGAGAGCCAGCGAGCGTTAAAAAATGTTTTAGCAGCGCATTTTTGAGGTTAACAGCGTGCACGTGCTGGCGAGGGGGGGGCGGGACTTGGGCCAAAAAGGTGGCGACAATGGGCGTTGAGTGGCGAAAGGACGAAGGATACCAAAAGAGATTTATCTAGCCGCGCCGTACGTGATGGCAGCAATCGTGTCAACTACTACTACTGTCAGGACTGCTGCCATGAATTATGACGAATATGTTCGAGAGGATGTGCTCCATGTCCCTCCAAGGATGTCCTGTAAATCTCGGCCAAATCTGCGGCACCAGGCGTGTGCTCGAGCCAAGAAAGACAAATAAACTGCAATCGTTGGGGCATAAATCCTAATTCAACTTTGATTATCTGCCCTTTGGGGGTGAGAGAGAGTGGCTTTAAGGCAAACTTGGACTGGGGCTTGAGGGGAAAACAAAGGCTTAGGGCGGTCAGGATGGGGGCCTATCAGTGGCCCCAAATTCAAATTCAAATCCCCAGGACTGGGAGGCAGGTCCCCAAGTCCCAATTCCCAGGCGAGCATTAACGAATGTTGCCTTTGCAGGCAGAGAGAAAAATGTTGCTGATGTACACTTGAAAAGGAAAATAATTAATTTAAGGGAAATTAAGATTTAAATAAGATATACATAATAATATTTACACCAATTTTGAGGTATAAATAAATAATAGGATAATGTATAAATGGTTTAAAATGTACTAATTTGACTTTCTTTTACTTTCTACTTAGATTGAAATTAATATTTAAATATCTGCAAGAAGTAATCCATAACTGCATTCCCCACTCTTTTCCCTGGAGTGTAAAGCACTTCGACTCACCCCCAAAACCCTTTGAACAGTCCCGAGTCAAGGCGAGGCAAGGCGAAAACCTAGGACATTAAATCCGTGCAGCCATTAACATTTACGATTCGCATCCGGGGGTCAGCCACTCACCCACCCACCCGCATGGGCATGGCAGATGTTTGCCTTTGAGGATTGGATGTGGCCCGGAATGCTGTCCGAGGAATCCGGATTGCTGGGCGTTTAATGGGCGACAGCCACTGGAGGACACTGATGCAAACATATGTGTCGAGTGGATGCAATTCTGGGGAACCGAAAATACCAACATGTGGCACAGGTCGGTCTCTATTTGTTTGCAGTTTATCTTGGGCTCGAAGTGCGTCTCTGTGTGAGATCGCCTTCCCGAGTCAGTGGGCCGGAAACGGGCCGAAGATTTGCATCGGGCTAAAGTTTTGCATTTTAATAGCCTCTTAACTGCCGACCATTTGCACTGGGTTTTGTTTACGTTTTCCACAGGAGCAGGGAGCAAGGAGCAGGGAGCTAGGAGCAAGGAGCAGGTGCGTTGGCGATGCGATTTTCAACTTGGCCAATTTTGGTTCCAGTTGCAGGCAATTAGATGCCGATCCCCAGAGCCAAGTTGGTCGATGAATGCCGATGCCGGGTCAAGTTGCTTTCGCTTAAGCTGCAAATTCCTGGGCTCGGCCCAGCAATTGGGCTAATTGTTTCTTGCCATTAGCCGATTATGTGGAAAATGTAGCAGGTTGAAAGTAGAGAAGCCCAGGCCAGGTTTGCCAGACAGTTGGTAATCAATCAATACTGAATCGACAGAGATTTAACGAGGCTTTGTTCGGCTTGGGTTTCAGTAAATCCAAGGCGTTTGCATAAAACTGGGATTATTCGGAGAAGATAAGCCTTTAAGACCTCAGGGTATGTATATCTTTTGTTTTAAAATGTTACTGAAAAAATGAAAAAATTTATAGATATTTTATAGAATTAAATGTTAGCTTAAACTTATAAAAAAATAAAGGTATTAGAGTAAAGGATAAATCAAAGTAGATTTATTAATTTTAAAAAGAGATTAACAAATATTTTTCCTTATTGAAAGTTCAAATAAATATTTTCTAATTAATTTTGATTGCTTTACCAGTTTATCCCGCTCCTAGATATCCCGATTATTTCTTCCTTTCTTTTCTGTTAAAGGTTTTAAAATGTTACTGAAAGAAGTGAAAAATATATAGATATTTTATAGAATTTTATGTTGAGTTAAAGTTATACAGAAATAAAGGTATTAAAGTGAATTTATCACAAAAATAATCCAGGATAAATCAAAGCAGTTTTTTATTATAAATTAAATTATTAAAAAGGAGATTATTAAATATTTTCCTTTATTGAAAGTTCAAATAAAAATCAATTTTCTATTAATTTTTATTGCTTTTCCCAGTTTATCCCGTTCCTAGATATCCCGCTTATTTCTTCCCTTAACTCTTCTAGCCTCGTTCTCTATTTGTTTAAATTTTAATGACTCAGCCATTTGGCTTGATGTGTGGCCATCACCATCACCATCTCCATCACGAGGAGTACCATCATCATCAGCAGGGGCACAATGCCGGCGCCAAGTCACGTTCTCGCTTGGCTTCTCTCGGCTTTCTCCGCTTTCGCTCTGCTTTCTTTTCTTTTCGCTTCTTTTTTTTACCCTGGAAAAGCGAGGGCTTTTCCCAATGCTTTTTGTTCGCGGGAGATTCCGTGACGTGACGAGTTGCCACGCTAATGCACGCCCTGCAAAGTATGCAATAAATTTGACGCATGTGTCCGTGTGCGGGCACCTGGACTGTGTCTGTGTCTGTGTGAGTGTTTTGCAGAGAATCAGAAAATGGAGAAAGGAGAAAGGAAGATTCCCTGTCAGATCTACTATAAACATTAACAGCTTTCACTTACGGGGTACACTCCGAAAATTAAGCTTTCAGGGAAAGAGAAAGAGAGTTTCCAAGGGAATTAAGGGAATTATTTTTTAAAAACTAAAAAGTAAATTTTTTAAAATATGCAGAGTTGTTATAATAAATAAATAGTAATATTAAATAACTTATAAGTATAATAATTTTAAAGGAGACTTTTTATCAAAGCTCGTTCAATTCTTAAATAAATTTTATCAGTTATTCAAATGAAACTGCTTTAAATATGTGCTTTAAAAAAATCAAGTAAAATTTTAAAAATATTTTGTTCATTAATCTACCTCGTAAATTTCTAAATTTTTCACTAAAAAAATAGTAAGTGATTTTCCTGAGTGTAAAAGTCCCTTTTGAACTCAACACAAAGGCAAATCTAGGCGGGCTTGGGGGCTGCAGCGATTTTTCATGCGACCCGCGGCGGCACTTGAGGCCTGCGACAAACTGTTTGCTTAATAAGTTCCTGCCGCCGCACACTTTCTGTTTGTTCCCACGCTTCCAGACTTTAAACCTCCAGCTACCAGCTCCCGACGAGTGCAACCACATGAAAGCCGGCAAACAATGAGGCATCCACTGCCAGCGGCAGTCAGAGGGGTCAGAGCCTAGTGGCCACCGGGTGGGCACCTCTTCTGCGGTCACTGGTCTACTCCTTGGGAATGCCCGGCACGTCTCGATTCGTTTAAAAGTTGAACCCAACGCCGGCGGCAGTGGCAAGGGTAAGAATCAAATTCAATTAGCCCAAAACACCGCATGTGCGAAGGCAGCGGAAAAAAGTGTTTTCAATTCGAGTCCGGGCGTCAGGTAATTCGCTTTTTCCAATGACTAAACTTGGAGAGGGTTTAAGAAAGGGGTGTGTAAGGAGTAGGTCCTTTTACGAAAAATTCAAATTCAAAGGCTGCATTTTGAAAAGAAACTAAAGCCAGTTTTGTGACTGTTTAACTTAAAATTAAATTTTTAATTAATAAAGGTCAACATCTTTTAGATTTCCATAATCCCCCCAAATAAGCATAGACAGCTTAAGCCCTCAGAAAATCCCTGTTCCCTTTAAAAACTCCTCTAGCAATACTTTCGATTTATGCAAAGATATTCGCCGCAATCAACTTTTAGCCCATTTAGCCGGGGAAATTTGCATATATGTGCGACAGGGTGGAGAGTTATCCTCGTATCCATATCCTGTGGAATTCAATAAATATGAAACTCATTCATCACTGTCAGCTTAAGCTGCACACGGAGATCGGGGCTTTAATGCCGCCTTAAACGCATCGCTTAAAGCCCAGGAAAATGTCAAATGTGTGTGTGTTTGCCTGCCGGTGAGTGTTGTGTACTGTGTACTGTGTTGTGTGTGCTGTGCTAATGAAATTCGGTTCACACACATACACTTCCAGAATTGGCAACAGTGCTGACAATTTGTGATTTTTTTTAAAGAACTTTTGACTTTAAATTTGGGGGTAGTTAAGGGGAAATATTAATATTTTCGAAATATAAATTAAATGGTATTAAATTGAATGGTATTAAAGGGGAAATATTAATATTTTCGAAATAAAAAGATGTTTTGAATTTAATTACTTGAAAAATATTTTAAGTAAAATAATTAAAGTAAAATAATTCCAAAATGTTAATAGATATTAAAAATTTCATTTGAAGAAATCATTTATATAAATAAATATTTAAAAAGTATAAAATATAATAATAATATTAAAATTCAAATAAAATACATTAAATTTAAAAAGTATAAAATATAATAATAATATTAAAATTCAAATAAAATACATTAAACATAATTACATACAATTAAAATCAATATTTATAAATAATTTTATTCAAAATATTTATGTAAAATTAAATTATCTTATATTATAAATAAATTATTCAGAAAACCATATTCCTAGAAAATCAAAAATTTATATATAAATGTACACTTTAAGGCTATTATTTAATAATAATTTTTCCAGATTTTTCCCATAGACAGCTGACAGCGCAGGCCCTATCCCACCCACGCCAACATTGCGTATACGCACTGATGGCCCTTGCAAACTGTGTGTGCCATCTACTTATCGATGCTGTCAATGAATTTCGTAGGCGAGAGAGAGAGTGCCTTAAATGAAATTTTTGGCTCGGCCAATTGCAGAAGCCGTCGTCGCTCAAAATTCAAATTTCAGAAGCAATTACGCACGAGGCTTTGATGTGGCTGCTTAGATGCTTTGAACTCCCATTCCGCAGGCAAATAAAATGCTGAGATGGGCACAAAAAACAAGAAAATAACAAAGCCGGAATGTCTAGAATGCAGGCAGGAGTGCTTAAAGCCGCTTGGCAGCTATTTCAAATTGGAATCTCCATATATATATACCCCGAGGGAGCCAACAACTCTGTGGCGACAAGGAGCCACCGGTTGCCCCTTTTTAAGCGCCTTTATGGCTAATTAAATGAAATTGAACAGGTCCGCGCTTAATTGCCGGCACAAGCAGGTGTATTAAAAATTAATAAAAGTGAAAGTAAAAAAAGAAAATATATGCGAAAAGCTGCAATGCGTTTTTATTGACTTTTCGCTTTTAATTAACTTTGGCCAACGTTGTGATTTTATGGCAGAGCTTAGGGGCCAGAGCTCCATCCAATTTTAAAGCAGCGAAAATGTGCTGGAAATTGAAAATTGAAAGTTCCCTTATTTCTGCGGCCGCACCACATGGCGTATGATTAATGTCCGCTCGCTCTGCACATTTCATTAAATAAATTGTAATTTATCAAGAGCCGGGAGACGCCGTCGTCGAGCCAAAGCAAATCAAATAAATTACAGACAAGTTGAAAAACTTTGACCATTAAATGCCCTAAACCAAATACGGCCAATGACGACTTGTTTGCTGTTATTTTTTTCCCTCTGCTTGTTTTTATTTGCTGAGCATTTCATTGCAATTGATTTTTGGTGTCAGCTGCACGCTCACCCGGAGACAGACATGTTTTCCCGAATCCCTCTCGACAAACCCCACAAATGCTGTGGTTGCGGCTTAAGTTTGTCGGCAAATTGAAAACTTTGTTGGTTAACTTGCCTGCGGAAATCAAGGACGAGGATGGGGATGGAGAGGCAGAAAAATCTAGCCGAAAGCCCGGGCACATCAATACCACATTCCTTCGTCCTCGTCATCCCCCCCGACTAAGCATTCCCAAATAAACAAGCCGCCGAAACCAGACCAGGCCTGGGTCGCCAGTTGTGGCTTGATTTCTGGCTGTTCTGCTGATTGCATTAACCCAACGAAATGGAGTTGAACAATGAGGAAAATCAGAGGGAAATCAAGGCTGGAGAGGCTCTGAAAAGAGTTTGCATTATCAGTAAAATTATAAGTAATAAGAATAGTAATAATACAATGTGTGTAGTACGGGTCTTACTCGCTTACAGACTAATGTTACTTTACTCGCTTACTGTTAGTTAACATTGGTTAATTAACAATAACCTCAGTCAATTTAGCGTCGGTGAGTTAGCGTCGAAATGGAACGGAGGAAAATGGAACACGGAGGGTTTTTTTTATATTTTTGGTTTGCACTTTAAAGGGCGCTTCAAAAGGTAGTTTATCTACTTACCAGACACATTCCTAGAGCCCTTTTCCCGACCAAAAATACCTATTCTCAAAGGTGAACAGAGCGACTTGCTTTTAATATAAATAAATAAACACACACGGCTGACCCAAGGGAAAGCCAAAGTCAATCTGTTAATGGAAAAATATAAACTTCGAAAGCTGAAAGCCGCTTAAGGAGCCTTCCTTAGAAACCCAACCCACAGGAACTCACAAGGGAGGGCGTTCTGGGCACTCGATGCACCTGGGCCACCACGATGATCTCCTCGTCCAGCTGAACATCCGTGCTGGAGAAGGGCGAGGCGCCGGTGATCTGCTGGTAGCGCGGCTGCATCACCCGAATGCTGGCCACCCGCTCCCGCCAGGTGTGCCAGTAGTGCTGCCTGTACAGATGCCCTCCGAACTCAAAGATCATGGGCTGCACAGCCATTGGCTGACCTGAAGGCTGGATGGGAGTGATCATCATAAGATAGCGATTGCCCTTGCGGTAGAAGTGAAAGCGGAGGCACTGCAGCGGCATCATGCAGACCAGGTCGAAGCACTCGATCTCCGGGTCCAGGCCATGGAACAGGAAGTGAGGCTCCGCCGAGTAATCGCAAAACTTGTCGCAGCCGAACAGCAGCCGGTTGGCGGTGAGACCCATGTTGTATTGGCGCAGTCCAAACCCTCGCACATCCACCAGGACGATGGGATTCTCCACCAGCACCGGCTCGTACATCTCATCGAACTCGGCGAGCAGGATTTTCTGTACTCGAAACATCCTCCGTCACGAGTTTGGCTATAATTTAATTGAAATGTCAATCAAAGTTTTTGCCTTTTGCCGCCTGTCTACTTGCTTGTTTTGAGTTGTCGCCTGCCAAGTTATCGAAAACTATCCCCGGCCAAGTCGATTAGATCGTTGCCATAGCCATAGCCATAGCAATCGCTGAATGCAAATCACTGACCATCCGCTGTCATTCCAACTTCAAGTTGGAGTCTGCATTTGAATTTAAATTGGTATTTGCCGCCGTTGGAGGCGGGTCAACTTGGCTGATGAACTCAAAATGGTCGCATTAGGTGTACTCAGGAGCTGGCCAAGCGGAGCCTGGATGGGCATAAGGATGAAGGAGAAAAGGGTTTTGGCTTTAGCACTTAACTTACCAGTTTAAATTAGCAAAAAAAAAAAAAAAAAATGGATATATTCTTAACCAACTATCTTTAATTTTTCTATGAACTCAATTGATTCCTTTCAATTCATCCTTTGTCTCTAACATTTATTCTACTTTTATTAATTAACAAAAAAAAAAAATAATAATAAATATGGATAAATTCTTATCCAACTATCTTAGTTTCTAGGATAGTGTAAGGCTAAAGAAAATTCCTTTATTTTATTCATTTATTTTAAACTGCTTTTTCAGACTTTCCTATTAATTTTCTAAGGAGCTCAAGTGATTCCTTTCAACTCATCGTTGGCCTCTGACATTCATTCTACTTTATAGGAAAATCGTAAAAACTAGAATTCCTCGAACCTATTATTTATTTTAAACTATTTTTCACATTTTCCTATTTATTTTTCAAGTGCCACTGCTGATTCCATGTAATCCTTCATAGTTTTTCCTAAACAATTTTCATATAAATTTCTTGGAATCTCTGGACAAAATGAGATGATTTCCAAGGAAGCTTCTTAAGCCGTATTTTCTGTAGTAAAATCTAAGTACATTTTCCCTGGAATTCACTTGAAAGGCTTTTGAGTTATTAAAGAGTCAAGTATCTAGGAAAAACTTAAAGGAATTCTGTAAATTTATTGATGGGATTTATTTATTTATTTATTGTGCTTATACATCTCTATTATAAAGAAGATTAAAAATATGTCTATGTTAATTTTATAAAGGAAACTTTAATATTAATATGTTCTAAAAAGACTAAAGCAAGTCGTGCTTTTTTCATTTAATATTATTAAATAAGTGTTGTCTAAGTACTGAGCTATTATATGATTTCTTTTTTGGGAAATTCTTGTAAATTAAGGTTAAAGAGTCGATTTAAAACTTAAAAGAATTCTGGAAATATAGGGATTTTTTTTTTGTGCTAATAAATCTCATTTATAAAGAAGATTAAAAATATGTTTATGTAAATATTATAAAGGAATTTTTAATATTAAGTTGTTCCAAAAAACTAGAGCAGGTCGTGCTTTTATTTAATTATATTAAATAATTATTGTTCAGGCACAGAGCTTTTATATGATTATTTTTTGGAAAATCCTTCGATTTAAAATACGATTCCTTTTAGAAAAAATCCTTGAGCCTGCAAAAATCGAGCTGAACTTCCCTGTGGAAATATCTGCTGAAAGGCTCTCGTTTATTTTTTTTCCTTTCAAAATATTTGATTTTAAATAGCAATTGAGGACTATGAATTGTGCAAACTTTATCAATCACCGATTTTGGGCGTAATTTTATTTCAATGTTTTATTCCCCCAGCTCTCCGCTCGCTGGGTGGGAGAAAGGGTCTAGAAAGTTCGTTTCTTGAGACATCCTGTAACATTTTCGTGCTCGCTGGCTACAAGTTCGACATGGCTACAAGTTCGCAGCCATAATCTTGGCTTATGACTGCCACAGTTCACTTTATTTTTTTTGCCCCGCCGCTCCTCCTTTCTGTGCTGTCAGAAAGCAAACACTTTTAAAATATTCTGATTTATGACAAACTTTCGCCGCCCCCGCTTTCGAGTTCTGGCTGTTGCCATTTGGCACTTTCCACTTTCCTTTTTGCTTTCTCCGCTCTCCACTTTCCACTTTCGCGGCCATGTCCTTGCGTTGATTTCCACCAGTTACTGCCGCTGGCAATTGGTGACAAAATATAAAAGAAAACTCTGGCGGATGCGGGCTGCTGCTGATGCTGCTCACTTTGTCAGCCATTTAATTTAGCCACGTTTGCAACGGCTCTGGCAACTGCAGTTCCTCCTTCTTCCCTCCAGAAAAAGAAGAGTTACAGCGCCAAGTACTGTGTCAAGTGGCATCTTTGCAGTTTTCAAAGCAATTAGTTCCGAGAAAATTACGAGAGCACACACATCCACAGATCCACAGATCCAGAGACGAATAGTCAAGCATAACTTATGGCTCGCATTATCCGCTTTTCTCGTTTTCCCTGGCTGCTAATTTGGCTAAAGTTCCTGGTAGCTCCTGGTCCCGGTCCTGGTCGTGGCCATTGATTAACTTCGGTGCAGGCCATGCTGAAGCTGTCACAAATCACATGGCAGCATCCTCATCCTCACTCGTAATCGTATCCAAATGAACAAATGCCTCGTCCTGCAATTGGGGAATTAATTAAAATTTTCCCGTTTGGCATGTTTATGATGGCACTCTCAATTAATTTCAGGCCTCGTTGAGCAGAGCAAAATGTGCTGAGCTTCCTTTTCGGGGTTGCACGCCAAGTAGGTTGCGAATTGGTGAGAAAATATGTGTTACGGGGTTGGGAGTTCCTTGAACATTCACTTATTTGCTTAATTAATTTATCTGAAAATAGGGGAATGCTTGTAAAATATTTATAATAATAATACTATTTGAAAAATAATATAAACATAAATAAGTTGTATACAACATAAAACTTTAGTTCTTATTAAACAGTAAACTTTCTACAGAAATTCTACACAACATAAATTTGCAAATAAAATATTGTAAATCCTTGAGTTCCTTAAACATTAATTTATGAGCGTAATTAATTAATTTGAAAATATGGGAATTCTTGTAAAATATTTATAAAAGAAACAATATTTGAAAAATAACATAAACATAAACAAGCTGTATAAAACTTCATGGTACTTTAGTTCTTATATTAAAATTGGTAAGTAAACTTTCTACAGATATTTTTCCACAAAAAAACATTGGAAATAAAATATTGTAAGCTCTTGAGTTCCTTGAACATTCATTTATTTCCTTAATTAATTAATCTGAAAATAGGGAGATTTTTGAAATATTTATAAAATAAATACTATTTGAAAAATAGCATAAACCTAAATAAGTAAGTAATAAGTAAACTTTCTACAGATATTTTTTCACGACATATCTTTGCAATAAAATATTGTAAGTCATTTTAAATAATCTAAATAATTTTATAAAGAATTCAAAGAAAAGATATATATATTTTATATATAAAACTATTTGAAAAATATTATGGTAATTTGTATAAAAGATCACAGGACTTTAGTTCTTATATTAAAATTGGTAAGTAAACTTTCTACAGTAATTTTTCCACAACATAACTTTGCAAACAAAATGTTGTAAATCATTTTGAATAATCTAAATAATTTTATAAAGAATTCAAAGCAATGATAATAATTCCCAAAACTTTAATAAAACAAAAAGCAAGATGTTTATTATTATTTGGAAGTTCTAGATGACTATAAAATTGTATCTCTTAATCTGTCATTACAAAACCTTTATAAATATTTCTTTATTTAATTTTCATTTACTTTTCCCAACAATTACTTTTCTTTTAACAACAAAAAGTCGCCTCGCATAAACCCTAGAATGTGTGGAACACAGTTAATTTAGTTTCGTGAGTATTGCTCAAGTTGTCTTTCATGTCGTTGGGGCAATTAATGCCGGACAAAATGTATTTCATTGTCTCGATCATGGAGTTTTCTACCAAAGGAGCTGCTGCTGCTGCTGCCAACAGTTTGCCCATCCGATTTAAGTGCCAACATCTACGCGCTAATGGTCATTGGCTTAAACATTGACCGCAAACTGCATTTCCCCCGGATTCGGATTCGAATAGTGCGAGTGTCTGACTCGACTCGCTTTCGGTTGGCCAAACACCTGTATTGTTTGCTGCTGTGCTTGAGTGCGGCAATTAGGTAAGAGTGGCAAAATAATATACAGGTGTGCACTAAGGGAAAAAATACGAATTTTTTATGAGAAAAATCTATTTATTTTAGGGCTTAAACTTTATTTTAAATTTGAATTTTAAATAAAGAATTGAAAAGATTAATTAATTGAATTCAATTTATTTCTGTAAGAAATAATAATTAAAACAATTTACCAACGCTTAGAGTTAAGTTTCAAAAATATTTGTAATTTAAGGCTACACAGGGGCTTCTGAAAAAGGAACCCGATTAGGTGTTATATTTTGGTGAAAACCGATAAATATCGATATTTTTACACCGATTTCTCCCTGTATTCTCGATTTCCTCTCAGTGTAAGCGTTGGCCCAGTGTATGTGCCTTTGCGCTGGCTTGTTTGCTCGCTTTATTACAGCCTTTGCGCTTTTCATTGCGAGCGTTTCACGTTTTTATTGTTAAATGCGGCGCAACATAAAACATAAAGCAAGGCAGTCCTGCTGCTCACATGGTGGGTGGAAAAGGAAGCGGAAGTGGCTACGAATTGTAGTGCGGCGGTCGGATGTCGGATGTATCCTCATCCCGACTCGTAGGCCTCTTTTGTAGTGCCCAGGTCTTTGTGATGCGTGTACTTTGTGGCTCAAATTGTAATATCATGCGGTGCCATTACATTTATATTCATTTTACTTTTTATACACTCGTAAAAGCGCGCTGCATGACAAAAAATTAAGTATACGCACTTGAAGTGACTTAATTTAATGACTTCATCACGCTGAGCCATAAGTTGCATGCTGATGGGAAAGAAATAAAAGCCAAACTACTTATTACAAAGGCTGATCTCCGGGAGACTCATTCGGATTTAAGCCAGGCTGGGCTCAAAGGTAAGTGGAAGCAGTAATTGCCACTCTGCCCTGTAGTTAAACTCCCACTCACCGACGTAACCTTTTAGCCTGAGGGCCCTCAAAATGGGGTTTCCTACATGCTTAAAGCTCCTTAGTTAACGGCAGTGGTAGTCCCTTTCAAGGACAGGACTTAACCTGGTCTTTTAGGGAGCGCCTTTTGGCTTGGGATTAAAGTTAAAAAGGAATTTTTATACTAAAAGTAAAGATTATATATCCTGAAATAAATAAACTTGCCACAAAACTCCATGTAAATAAATGTAAATTAATTTCAGGAACATAATAGGTATTATTGGTATTTTAAGTACTTGGAAATCAATTCCACGTCAATTATAATTGCACTACTAGAAGGTCTTAATTTAATTTTGTATATATTATATTAATGTCTCATGAGATTTGATAAGAAATTAATTTTAACCTGAACCAAATGGACACCATTTCGATAATAAACCACATAGACCTCTTCCTATTGTTTTGCATGGGACAAATAAAGGAAAACAGCGTCCTCTGCTTTATCCGCATTCTTAATAAAGATATATAAATAATAATACAAAATTAATAAAGAATTAAGAATTGCATTAAGTGATCGTCGAATAAAGCCTTTACTTACGTTCAACAAGGCAGAGGCTGTTATCCAGGATCACGGCCAGGATACCTGTTAGCAGAAGGACCTTCAAGTGGCAGAGCATCTTTAGCAACTGACTGAAACCCTCAACGACTTACTGGAATGTGTGGGAAAATGCTTTTGTATTTACTTAAGCACTTGGAAAATCAATTCCACGCCAATTATAATTGCACTTACATATATAGGGTTTAAGTTTATTTTTTTTTTTCAGGCTTAAACGACGTTTACGTTTATTAATGAGAACAGCATTTTTCACGTGCACTACATTGATTACCTCCCATTCTTCTGCATGGGACGTATAAAGGGAAACACGTTCCTTTTTTCATTCTGCATGCTTTTAAAAAAAATAAAATAAAACCACTAAGTGATCACTGAACAAGGCCTTTACTTACAAAAGGAGGCGTGGCTTTTAGCCAGGATCACGGCCAGAAGACCTGTTAGCAGAAGGACCTTCAAGTAGCAGAGCATCTATAGCAACTGACTGGTTAACTTGGGTGGAACCTTATATACTTGGGTCGAGTTTAACTATAATTATATTAGCCAGTTTTTAAGGCCTTAAGCTAATGGATTTTTACGGATGATTTTTAACACTTTCTTTTAAGAAATAAAAACACTGTTTTGAATCACTATTTGTTTTTTTTCATTAGACTTTGTAAGAAATTACTGGGATCTTTACTGTATTGATACAAAAATTGAATTTATTTTCTGATATTGTATGTTTTCCTTAAGTACTAGAATTAGTGTCTGGAATTATGGAAAATTAATTTAATTGCAAATCGTTCAGGGAAAGTATTTAATTTGAAGCTGTTGTTTGTAGAAGAGGAAATCAAGTGTAGCCTTAATTTTCAGCCAATAAGTCAACAAGCAGTTTCCCCTTCCTCAGGCACAATTTAGCCTGATTGGCTTGGCCAAAGAACTACGTTTGTCAGCAAAGTTTCGCCTCCTTTTCTCACTCTCACTCTCACTCTCCACCTCCATCCCCATCTCCATCTACATCTACATCTCCATTTCCACTTCCATTTTCCATCTTCATCTGCAGCTGCAAGGACCCATCTCCATTCCAGGAGCTCGTGCGAGCATTTGGCGCTTATCGCACATCTCATCCCAAAAATGGTAACCGACACATTTGCACAATTGCTCCTTGTAACTGACACGTCAGCTACACGTCCAAATCCGAACGTAAACGTAAGTAAAAGCAGGAACTGGAGCCGAGCTCAGGTGCCAAGGAATGGCTGTATTTCCGGCTAGTGATGGGGCGGAAACCGGAATCCGGAATTTGGGTAGATGTTTGCAATGCATCTGCTTACCTTTCAAGTCTCCAAATAAATCAGATTGAGGTGCAAGGTTCATTTGATAGAAATATAAATAAACACCGTCGGTGTATAACGAACTTTAGAGTTTCGAGTTTTGTTAAAAACTTAAATTTGTAAAGAAAAATTCAATTATTTTCGAATGGTATTTATTTAAAATACATAAAAAGCTTTAGTAAAATATTGCTATATCTAAGACATTAAAGCCTTAAAAGAAAGTAAATAAATAACGAACACTTAAAAATGTATAAATCGTTTTAAAATACCATTTCGAATCCACCTAGGATCACGAGCTCATCCCTGGAATGTAAAATGTCCTGCCTCGAGCTGCTGTCGTTTTCGTTTCCGGTTCCTGTCAGCCGTGACAGTGGGATCCCTGCTCGGGAGGCAGACTTAGTTTATGTCCTGGCAACTATCTAATGCAATTCACGTGTGCGAATAAATGCAATTGTGTGGGTGGATGCGTGCTTGGCTTCAAGTGTCGGAGAGCACATTACACACAGACCCTCACACAGGACCTTACCCCAGTGGGGCATAAAATTCAATGTCCGTAAGAAGTCCATTTGCATTGAATAGGCGACTCCTCGGGAGTACTCCCTTCGTGTTTTCTATGCAATAAAAATATTTTCCCAAGCTCAATGCCAGACGTAACTATCTTTGAAATATGCATTTGTGCAGCATATGCCAAGCTCTCTCTCTTTTCTCTAAAAACTCTCGAAAGGTGAGGCCGAGTTCAAACAATAAAAAGCAATTAAAATCCATATTTTAAGTCAACAGAGTTGCTGTGAATGGGCCTAGCTTCTAGTTGAAAGGCTCTGAATTTAAATGAGATTTATGTGTATTAGGAAACATGATTTTAAAGATACAAATGTATTCTTTTTCAATCAGGCTAGAGGCTTTGTGGTTATTCTTCTGGGTCTAATGGGTCTGAAGTGTGTTTAAATATATTTAACATATTTAAAAATAACATAGAATTTCCCATAGCTTAAATAAATAGTTTCTATATAGATTACTCTTTACTTCTTTGATTTATTTCCTTGGTTTTACTTTTTCAATGTGCTTTTCTATTTTCCAAAATTGTAGTGTGACCGTAGTCTTTTCTCTACTTAATCGTAATTTTCTTAATGTTTTAATTAATCTCAAATTGACACAGCGGAATTGGAACATAAATGCGAAAATTCATATTTACATAATGCTATTTTACCAAAATGCTAAAAGCGCTTCACTATGCCATAGTTAGTACTCAGTTAATGCTTACAATGTAAAATATGTGCCTAGGTGCCCTAAAAATATCAATTTAGCCGTGTTCTTAGCCCTTGAAGCGGATATATTGAAACTTCCAGGAGCAAATAGAAGCAACTTGTAGGCCCAGCTGCTGTTAATAAGGTGTTGGCAATTTTATTTTATTGGTTTTTGCCCGCAGGAGAGGAGGCGCCTTTAATTTTAATTGGCTCCACGCCCAGGCAAGCGGTGTCCTTGCTGGCACAGCCTGTTACTCTATCGGTAAAGGACTAAAGGGCCGCCGCCCCCAATTGTTTTTCGGGGCATGTGTGTGCGATTCTTTTTTATACACCGGCACTTGCTGAATTTTTTTCTTCGAAGGCTTGGCAGGTCGTTAACATGTTCTTATTTAATGCCAAAGAAATTGCCATTGGCATTTATTGCCGTAATTAAGAGATGGAAAGAAATCCTTGAAACGCAACTGGCTTTAGACCAGCAGCATCAGGATCGACATGGAAATAAATTTACGCTCAAACTGGCGATCAAGATTTTGCAATTGCCAGACGGCAAAAAAAATACACAAAAATGAGGAAAGCAAAAAGCAATTTGTGTTTTCTGGTAAGTGCCATTTTCTTTGTTTGCAAAACCTCACCTCACATCCTTGCTTTCCCTTCTGGCTCCGTCACTCAATTCGCTTTGAAATTTATGACCCAGTTTGGGAGGAAGGAGGAGTAGCTCCTCCGCCGACTTTTCGGTGTCCCGGCTTCTGCAACAGGCGTTTAATTAAACGCTCCTAATGCCCCTGCTCAGTACTCAGTGGCTGTTTGGTCATTAAATTTTATAAAATCTTCCAGGAATTTCAATTGAAGTTTCTTTAAAGTTTAATAACAAGAAAGCCTTCCTTTTAAGCACTTAATTAATATAATTTAAATAGTTTCAAGCAAATATTTAACTGATTTAATTTGAGGCCTTTTCATTAACTTAACTTAATTGGGCACGGGCTTTAATCATAGTAATAAATACAAGTATCTTATATATTCCATTTAAATAGACTAACCAAGAACCTTTTAAACAATTTTTTTAAGAAATACCTATTAATAATAAGTGTCTGGAATAATTTAAATATTTTTTCAAAGCCATTTTCCATTAGAAGCACTAAATAATGGCTTTTCATCATTCCCCAAACGATGGAAAGTGGGGGAGAAAGCCCCTCAAATGCTTTTCTTTTGTTTTCGCCGGGCAATTAAATGGGAAATAGTGAAAAGCGGAGGCGAGCTCTGTTAAAAATGTAACGATTTACAATTGCGCCAATAAATGGCGATATTTCGGGCTGTAGCGACAGGCAAAAGTTAATAAAAATAAATATAAATAAAAATAAAAATCTGTTTCAGGCGACGAGGCGCGATTACGTCGCCGGATTTTCCTCCCACCCTTAGTTACGCACTTTGCCCCCCGGAATTTTCCATTTTCATGGGGCTGACGCATATGTTGAAAGATTAATTAATGTTGTCACGTGCTGAAACTGCGAGAAGATGAAATTCGTTTGTAAATTACACGCAGCACGTCAGATATACTCGTATGTATATATATTAAATATTTTATATTTATTCGGGTATATATCTGGCGTGGTGTAATGATTGAAATTCAATTTAAAGAAAACTCAGAGGACGTGCGGCGCCAAATGAATTTTCACTTTTCCAAAGCGAGCGCTTAAAATTCAATACACGCCCACACGCATCCTGGATGTCCTTCGGGCGCCTGATAACACACTAATGTTGTCTGCCTGACTGCTGAAGTTTAATTTGATACACAAACAGAAGACAAAGCAAAACAAAACGCAGAACGCAAAACAAAAAAGGATACAGGCGAGTGTGTGCCCCGACTGTAAGATACCCGGTACCCAAAGCATTGTGGGTTAAATTAAATTAGACATGAACATGGAAAAAAGGAAATGTTGAGAAATAAAACACAAAAGTTGCTAGAAACATGTTGAGCAACATCCAAGCCGGAAATCACGACTATAGCTTATAGACCGTTTTTTATGATTTTCGGGGGCGGAACTGGGCGTGGCCAAATTTTAAAACAAACTTAATCTGCGTGCAACAGATTCCAATGTTGTCACCAAATTTGGTAACTCTAGCTCTTATAGTCTCTGAGATCTGTTGTTTCAACGGACAGACAGACGGACAGACGGACATGGCTAAATCGACTCGGCTGGTGATGCTTATCAAGAAAATATATACTTTATGGGGTCGGAGATGCCTCCTTCTGCCTGTTACATACATTCTCTGTTGGCACTAACTTGTAATACCCTTGTACCCACCCTATGGGTACCGGGTATAATAAAATAGTTGAATTTTGTATCGTCTCAGGCACTTGACTAACTGAAGTTGGAGCGAGCGAAATGGCGATTAAAGGTGGCAACTTTATTGTTCAATTTATTTTGATGTTTTTGTACTAGTCCTGTAGTAGTCTTTTACACTTTCAATTGACGATATATTCCCACTAGGAGGTGACAATCGTCGTCGATGTATTCCGTGCCTATCAACACAGCAATGCTCATCGCGCGAGCATTCACTCAAGCCTGCAATTCCATCACATATCGGGTAGACAGTTGGGACACAGTATCCATTGAAGCCACATCCTAGATGAATGTTGAATAAATGTTGCTCCATTAATGGACTTCAGTCTCTACTGGCCCATCCATCACTTACTCGTGTATATGCCATGGGTGGTATCAGGGATCAGTAGAGCCAGTAGAGCTCCAAGCAGAAGGACCTTTGTGAAGACGAGCATCTTGTTCACCGAAAATACTACTCAAGTTTTTATTCAACGATGCAAGTCCCTTAAATACTCAACTTCATGCAAGAAAACTTTAATTTAAGCGGAAAATGGCAGTTTTCCACAAATGACACGCAGTAACATTTTTTATTTCTGTATATGTATTATATATATAATAATTACAAATTACTAGACATAACTGCACTCAAAGTTTTTGTTTAGAATTTATGATTGAAACTTATTTTTAAGTAAAAATGGACTTAATATAAGCAAAATCGTACTCAAATAGCTACCGAGAACATTTGTACTTACTTAGATTATAGACTATAGATTATAGGTTTTATACTCAGTTCAAATGCCATTTAAAAGAATACGAATTTTATTAAATTATTGAGAACTTTTATGCTCAACGAAAGTGCAAAATTTACTTAATTTAGGAACAATTCCTACTCAAAATGGAAAAATGAGTATATATGAGAAATTCTCTCTGTGTGCCAAATATTAAAATGTTTTAATCAAGTTCGTTAGCTTTATGCTCTCTGGGTTTTGTGGTCTAATATATTCTTGGTTGAACATACCCAATGGTTACAGGGTACAAAAACAAAAAGAACAACACCTCCGATGGGACCGTAAAACATTTAAATTAACGTCTCCTTCTCGAGTGTGTTGTTGTGTGAGTTGAAAAGGCATTCCGGGAATGGCGAAAAGGGTCACACGCAGGCATGTCCATAAAGATAAAAACCATAACGTGCTCATAAAGCGCAAAAAGGCGCCGAAAGATACATGATACGTTGTTGAGAGATACGGCAGCTCGAGATACTCACCCGAAGTGCAAGAGCATCCGCTGGTACCCCGCTGCGTATACTTAATGAGTCGTCCTTTGTGCTGAAAATTCGTAATCAACAAAAGTCGGATGCCACTCGTAGGTACATTCATTAGATTCGCCATTTATTGGATTGCTTTGCCGCACATTTAATGTGTGTTTCCAACTCAATAACATCAACGCTTAACTACTTTACATAGATACATCATGTCTGGTCTGTTTTCTGGTCAACACAGATTTTCATTTTCCTAAATTTAATTTCCATTTTAACTGGGCGGGGCAATTGTTAGCATCGATGTTGGATTATTCATTGTGTTGTATTTATGCAGCTCTAAGTGTACGACAGCTAATTAATGTAGTATTTAATTGTAGCTACAATTAGGGCTAAACTTTATTTATTCTCTATATATTTAGGTTAGGTGTTTTGTGAGTTTCAAGGAGAGAGATATGTGTATTTTACAGTTCCACATCAACTTTTATTAAATATTTTACAGTGTTTCAGTGTGCTGTGTGTGGTGTGTGTGTGGTTTGGCTTCCATTTTCAATAGTTTCGGCACTTAAACATGACTTAATAAATATAACAGCAAATGCATTTTACCACCACCATCATTATGATCATTACCGAGCGCATCTAAATCATTTTCATGGGAAATGACTCGCTGCAGCTTTCAATTAGTAAGCAATTTTCGATTTAATTATCTACATACATGAAATGTAAATTTAATTAAATTCCGGCCGAAAACAAATGACTTTCAGCAGAATTTCCGTGCTGTTTGCACTTTGCTCTCTGCATGTTTGCCAAATTCAAAATATATATTCACAACATTTTGGGGCTCATTATAGTTGCAAATGATGATTTCGCTTAGCAATGCAAATCGCAAATCTATCTCTCCTCTACCACCGAAGCCAGGTGTTTTGGGCCATCAACTTATTGCCTAAAGTTTTTGGCTAAAATCAATCAGTTATCTAAATACAAATTTAATAAAGTCTTTGGTGATTTATACACATTTGTTCAACGATTTAAAGCCGAAACCGAATGGAGAAACTTGTCTTGTCATTATTGGTTTAAATTCGGGTTGTGTTTGGATAAATCATTTCCAAAATTATACCCTTCAACAATGCGTATATTTTACTTTGCAAAATTAAGATTCAAGCCTTCCAATATTTATCTAGGCAATTATTTAAGGTATTTACAGATGGAGCTTTACTGCTTAGACTTTTTTTAGAACTTCATTCTGGAACTTTCAATACGAAAAAGCTTCTTCAAACAATTAATTACATTGAACATAACTTCTGCGTTTAACGTACCGATCGTTCTTCATAATTTGTCTGCCAAAAAATAACAGAAATTAATTAAATTAAAATTTAAATTTGGATAAATCATTTCCAAAATTATACCCTTCAACAATGCGTATATTTTACTTTAAAAAATTAGGATTAAAGCATTACATTATTTATCTAGGAAATTATTTAAGGTATTTACAGATGGAACTTTACTTCTTAGGCTCTTTTTAGAACTTCATTCTGGAACTTTTAAATACGAAAAAATTAATTACATCAAATATAACTTCTTCATATTTTTTCTGCCCAAAAATAACTGAGATTAATTAAATTTAAATTAAATTTTAAATCAAGGATAATGACAGCTCACTCTCTCTACACGGAAACCTCTTTGGTGTACTTAGAGCGATCGTTCAGGTCCAGGACGAGCTTGTCCGGGCGCTTGGGACGCGAGGAGCCGCCGCCACTCTGGCTGGTGGAATTGTTGGACGCCACGGACACATTGCCCAGGGAAGGAGCTGGCTCCTGGAGAGCCTCCTCCTCCTCCTTATCGGCACTCGAGTAGAGAACAATGTCGTCGGTGGAGTGGGCTGTGCGGTCTAGGATCTCGCTGCTGCGGGACTGGAGCACCTGGACCGCAGGCTGCTGCTGGCAGAGGAGCTGGGCGGCGTTGGACTGGGCCTGGGAGTAGCTGCCGCTCCTCCTCCGGCCAGTCAGCTTGTACTTACTTCTACAGTTATCACAAATTTGATACGAAATGCTGAGCTCCGTCTCGAGGAGATTGCGCGGTGCCCGCTTGCAGCTGGTCGGCGGCGTGTTGGTGGCCGCCGTCCGCACCGTGGGTTTGCGCTGGATCCTATCCTGGTCCAGATCCTCCGATTGCGAGCACATGCACTCCAGCTTGATGTTGGCAAAGCTCAGGCTGCCGCCCGCCTCCTGTTGCGGTGAACCCAAGTGGTCACAGGCACTCCGCGGCGGGCAGCAGTAGTAGTGCTCCTTGGACGCGTCCAGGCACCGGCTGCAGATGATGTGCCCGTCGGCAGTGCGGCGGAGCAGCTGCTCCCGGAAGTCATCGCCGCTCAGCTCCGTGTTCGTGGCCCGCTCCTCGAAGGCCGTCGAGGGGGGCGTCGAACTCGGAGGCGTCTCTAGCACCATGGTGGGTATGCTGGCCCGGGCACTTCCGCTCCGCCCATTGGCATTGGCGTTGTTCTGCTGGCTGTACTTTTGCATCTCTGCATTCAGGGCCAGCAGCGGCAGAGCACTCTGACGACTGGCGGCGGCCGAGGCGGTGGAGTGGCCAGCTCCTGCCGCCGCCGCTACCACCATTAGGCCGCCGGGCGTCTTCAGGCCATCCAGCAGGCTGGAGATGGTCATCACGGCCACACCCTTGGGCGGGGCCATCTCCTGGATGCGCTGCAGCTGCATGCTCAGCTGCCGGATCTCTTCGAGGGCCTCCTGGTCGGACAGCTTATTTTCTGGGCGGTAAAATATGAAAAAAATAAATATTTAAAAATATATTGTAACAAATCTCAGCAGTCTTTATTGTTTGCGTCTTTTCTTATTGCTTGCTTTCGATCTTTCGTTTAACGTACCGATCGTTCTTAACACCTATCGATAATACATGTAGGGTTTGATTTATCTTTAATGAGATCGCTACAAATTTAGTTCTTAGTCTGGAGTTCTTAACTTAACACTTATATTTTAAACACGTTTTCTTATTATCTCTTATTCTTGTTACCCGCTTCGACTGTACTCCACTCTTGCTCTTATATCAGTGTGACCGCCTCTTCCTTTCCCATTTTCGCTTAACCTTAAACTACCTTATAATTACAATATACTAGATCCTGATATAGATCGATATCAAG